>CM076582.1:490413037-490772846 GCA_034641835.2 Pinus albicaulis | reverse complement strand
ATGCTATGAATTTTCCTTCTTGGGTAGATAGTGAAAAAATAAAACAAATCTGAAGTAAATATTATGTCTCCACATGGATAGGGAGAACTTCGAGATGGAATTTGAGAAATATTATGGAACGTGCTGAATTTTGAATAATTTTCCATTCCATATAATATATGATATTTTCTCCATGCATTTGAGAAAAACAACAATAAATTTTGGTGCACAAACTGCAATGTCATTCTGATGCGTAATGTACAGATAACCTTATCAGTAATCCTTTTATTTTGCCCATCGGTGCCATTTTATAAAATGACATACTGGTGCGGTTAAATTAAAGGACGCACCGGTAAACGAATAACCGCAAATAAAAAAGCGCAACCCTATTTTATTTAAGTGAAAAAAAAAACGGTAAATTGAAAAATTAGCGGAAAAATATTTTCGAAAATCTAATTTCATAAAAAATTTCTTTAAATACTAAACACTTTTCATTATTTCACTATTTTTGCAAAAAAATTCAGCGAGAGATTTGTAGGATACATGCCTGGAGAAAACAGAGCACGAGAGCACTTTGGAGCAGGGAAATATGTTCGAATAGAAATATTCAGACAATTGGAATTCCAAACCTCTGGTTAGTCAAACCTTGTACCATAGAATTTCAAACAAAGTGAGTAAGTTTATTGTTTATTTATACTTTTTTCTGCATTTTTTTTATGTTGTAAAATAAGAAATCTAAGTCTATTGTTTTTTTTTACTTTTTTTTTTGTAGTTTTTTTTCATGAAGTAAAATAACAAAATCAAAGCTTATTGTTTTTTTAACCTTTTTTTTTTTTTTTTTTTCTGCAGTTTTTTTTAACCTTTTCTATAGTTTTCAGAAACAAAAATAAAAAAGAAATCCAATTTTACAAACAAAACCCTAGATTATTTTTGTTTCTGCCCTTTCTTCTCCCTCTTTCTTTTCAATTTAGATTTATAGGTGTATAGTCATAAGACATCCAACCCACGAGACGAATTGCATATTAAGATCCCAATCCATGTTGGCCCTTGCTTCAATCTTAAGAAGGTACAAATATTTTTTGTTGGTGTGCCCTACGTAACAGAGCGCACCGGTGCACTCTGTTATAGCAGCGCACCACGAAAGTACAGTGAAAAAAAATAAAAATAAAATTATCAGTGGACCATACGTAACATATGGCACCAGTGCACTATTGCATTATGGTGCACTGCAAACATGTTGTTTTGCAAAAAAAACCATTTTAGAAACAAACTCTTCAGTCTTTTTGTTTCTGACCTTTCTTCTCCAACTTTCTATGACTTCAGAATTAAGGCTTTTCAATTTATATTTATAGGATTTGTATTGCTAAATATAAGCCTAAGACATCTGACCAACATGAGGACCTACATAGTCGTATCTCAATCCATGTCAGCCATTGCATGAATCTTAAAAAAATACAGACTTTTTCTTCATCGGTGCGTCCTGCGTAACATAGCGCACCGGTGCACTCGGTTATAAAAGTGCACCACGAAAGTACAGTGATAAAAAATAAAAATAATTTTTTTTTTTTTTTTTATCAATACGCCATATGTAACATATGGCACCGGTGCACTATTTCATTATGGCGCACCGCAAACGTGCTGTTTTGCAAAAAAACCATTTTAGAAACAAACCCTACATTCTTTTTGTTTCTACCCTTTCTTCTCCCACTTTCTGTGATTTCAAAATTAGTATTTTTCAAATTATATTTATAAGGTTTTTATTGCTAAATATAAGCCTAAAACATCCAACCAACGAGAATACTTTCATAGTCTAATCCCAATCCATGTCGGACCTTGCGTAAAAAAAAAAAAAAAGTTGTTGGTGCGCCTTGTGCAGAATACCGCACTGGTGTGCTCTGTTCTCCCAGCACACCATGCAAGTATTATGATAAAAAATTAGAAAAAAAATATTTTTCCAGTGCGCCATTTTTAAAATATGCATTCGGTGCGCTATTTCATTATGGCGCACCGTGAAGGTTCTGTTTCGAAAAAAAAAGAAAAAACTTTCAAAAGATACAAACCTTACATTCTTTTTGTTTCTTCCCTTTCTTCTTTCTCTTTCTGTGATTTCAGAATTATATCTTTTCAATTTAGATTTATAGGGTTTGTATTGATAAATATAGACCTAAGACATCCAACCGACAGGACGATTAGCATAGTCGGATCCCAATCCATGTGGGCCCTGGCATGAACTTAAAAAAAAAAAAAAATTATCGATGCGCCTAGAGTACGTAGCGCACCATGGATATTTATTTTACAAGCGCACCACACAATGTAATGTGATAAATAAATTTTTTTTTTTTATCAGTGCACCATATGTAAAATATGGTGCTGATTTCTGCTAAAAAACTAACACTGGACAATTTTTATTATTTTACCATGGTTAACTGGTGCGGTCATTGACATGTAGCACACCAGTGCTCCTTGTTGACATAGAATATTGTACGGTCTATTATACTGTTATGGTGGTGCATTTGGAAGAGAGACACACACCGGCATCAATACGTAAACCATGAATGGTCGACAGGTTTTTTGAGATTTTTTTTTTACTTGAAAAGTTGAAAATTTATTTATAAATATATTATTTAATGATATGGTACAGGTTTTAGATTGATAAAGAAATGAGTGACAAGAGATCAAGTAAAAAAAATACTAATAACACATCAAGAAAAGGAAAAAAGACAAGTTCTTTGTAAATTCTTTACAAAAAAATTATTTTTGAATTATATGTAATTTTAGCTAATATGTATTGTTTACAGGGTATCATGCAAAGCCACAAATGATGAAGCTCGATAAGATTATTTCTGATCTAGGACCATAAGAGCGTAAAAGGTTGATGGAAAAATTACAAAATGATGAATTAGGTGAATGAAAAAATACTATTGATCCAATATGAGTTTCTTTTTTTAGTTTTCATTAGTAATATAATTAAAATTATTAGATAACATGTGTGAAAAAGTCTATTAATTCACATGTGTTTAACGTTATACATGGACCAAAAACTCATAAAAGGAATTTTTTTCTAAGAAAAGAAAAAAAATAGAACATGCAAATGAAAATGAATTGGTCCGTAGCTCATCTGGAGTGGTGCTAGAGGTTAACTAAAGGGGGAAAAACTTTTAAAAAATTTTGAGGGATCTAGTGGAATGAATGTATAGATGTTCTTTCCACTTACAATACAAAAACCAATCCAATGATTCCAAGAACCAAATTTTATGTAAACTACAGGAAGAGTTTCTAGAGAATTGGTCAATGAGACATGTTAGAATTTTAATAGAAAAATCCTACAACAACAAAAAAGAAGGAATGAAACAGTAATATTCCTTTAGATGTTTGTCTAGAATTATTTATAAATATCACTTTTGTTATACTTACTTTTCATATATCAATATAAAAATTAAATCGTTTATTGTCATGTTACAATTTTAGGAAGGTTATGAAAATATAAAAAGATGAACAAGCTGATATCAGAAATATGCCAATAGGAATCTCCAAAAAGGTGTACAAGTAGATGGTCAAAGAAATGGAAAAAATTGTATCGCTAGAGGAGCCATCTCAACAACAACTTGATTAAAATGTAATATGTAATAATTTATCTTTTCGATCATTAGGTAAAATAAATAAACAATTTAGCATTAAATATTAATTTTCAAGTATTTTATTGTTGAAAAGAAAAGAAAATGGAACCCATTCAGCACATGAAAAAGGATGACAAGGAAGAAAAGGATTGATATCTAAGTTTGTGAGTAATTGTTACTTCCTTATAAGAACTTAACTAGATTTTTTTTCTATTTTTAAAGTTGTTTTACAAAAATCATCATTGAATGTTTTCGAACAGGTGCTAACATACAAAAAAGAACCATCAGAGGAATTGATTGAAATTGGGTTAAATATGGGTTGTGCATATATGTTGGCATATCAGAACTTAATTGTGGAATTTGTAAGCATATATCGATCTTGTTTTACTTAGCTCCGTCTATAATTAATAGAAAAAATAATTCTTTTATATTAAATATGTGATTTGTTATGGGGTATATAATTTGTAGGAAACAAAGTATGGCACTGTGCCAACAGATCAAATCTTGAAAGATGGCATATTACATGGTTTTGAAAGAATGTGTATAGTTTTTGAGTCAATTGTCGCATTCGTACGTCATCTATTTTCGATTTACATTGATGCATATTATTTAATATTGCAATTTTCATTATTCTCACCAATGTATATACACTCATTATAGTTTATTTTTATGTTTCTAGATGTAAGGTGAAGAATAAGAAAACAATAAACATCGTGAACAAAACATTTATGAAAATAACCCAAGTCATGGAAGTAGTTGTAGCAGTGATAGCAGTTCAAGCGAAGAATGATGATCACTATGTTTCGATATAAAAGCAAGGCATTGTATTTTTTGAAAAATGTCTGTGAAATCAAACATTTCTTTAATGTAATGGACATAGTGTCCCAATTGAAAGATAAAGGGATACCAATAACTGTCCCATTTTGTATGACAAATAATGTCTTAGTCATAGATATATATAATAAAAAATGTTTTAATTTATTCTATTGCATTCTCTATTTTCACTATTGCGTTCTCCATTTTCATTCTCAAATGCACTAATAAAAACTAATTCACATGAATATTGTTACAAGATATATATGTGTCGACTTTTGATGAATAATGAATTTTTAAAAAGCACAATAATTTTGATATGATATAACAAATTAATCCAAACATCACATTAAATTACATTAATAAAAATTTAATTAATATGAATATTTTTATAAGATGTGTCGACTTTTGATGAATAATGAATTTAAAACAATCACAATAATTGCACTGTCACAGGTCGATGTTTCTAAAAAATACAAAATGAAAACCAATGCGTGTATACTTACACTGGTGCGCTTGTATTCTTAAGCGCCCCGGTGCATTTTTACGACCTATGGGCACCGCACAAGTACCAAAACTGGTTAAAAATGTTGAGGCTTTTGTGCGGTATGACTCTCTGGTGCGTTTATGTCTATCTACGCACCAGTGCCTTTTTACAACCTATTAGCACCGCATGAACATAGATACCAATTATAAATGTCTGTGCATTTGTGTGATACTATGCACCAGGGCGTTTTTGTGTCTATACACACCGGTGCATTTAGATGACCTATGGGCACAACATGAATACTGATACCAATTATAAATCTATGTGCATTTGTGTGATACTGCACACCAGGGTATTTAAGAGTCTATACGCACCAGCGTATTTTTATGACATATTTCCACCACACGAATACTGATACCAATTATAAAGCTTGGTGCATTTGTGTGAAAGGATGTAACAATGTGTTTCTATAACTCTACGCACCAGTGCGTTGATACGACCTATGGGAACCGCTCAATTCCCAAGACCAATTATAACTGCCCCGTGCGTTGTATCACCAACACTATGCCCGGTGTTGTTTTACACCTTAATAGCCTGGTGCATTCTCCTTAGACTGACCCGGGGCAGCGTCCATGGGTATGCACCGGTGCGTTATTTCCTAATTACCGCATCGATGAAAAAAACATCCGTAATAATCTCCGGCCGCCCTTTCTCTTGTGTTGAATTTCCGTTAAAAGCTCCGCCAAAACCTCCGTAACCATAAAAGAATGTGGTAGCATATGTTTTTTTGACAATTTTGGCCAATTTTATAACACTAAAAACCTCCTTTATAACCTTCACTAGAGGGTCTCTTCCTTGTATTGATAAGACGAAAAGTGGCAATTCCTGTGCACTCAAAAGTACCTCCGAGGTGACACTGCCTATACCATTATTGTTGTTTCTATTTCAATGAAAGTATTGTGTTGAGACTCAGGTTGTTGTTGGGCCTTATAAATTAATTACAATATTCCAAACCAAACTAGCTTTAACTAAATGTCATAAAAAAACCACTTTGACTTATCTCTCATCAACAGTGGCTCATAGAGTTGATCACCTAGGTTCTTTTTCCATTGTTGGTCATTACTATGGTAATATTCAAAAACCTATTCCCATAAATGGAAAATTTGCATCACTTGATATTCCAAAACAACTATTTTATCTATATATGACAATATTCAATTATTATTTTTATTTATTTTTAAATAATGAAGAGCTATAACCATCTAGCCATGTGTAATCATTAACTTTAAGCAGTACTTTGTAATTTGTGAAAAATATCTTTCTTTGCTTCCTATCTAAGAATTGATGTTTTATAACTTAAAGTTCACATACTTGGTAATATTTGGAAAATACCTGTGGATTTCACTTCACATGAAAATTGACTTGTATGCATGTCATGTCAAAGTTAGTTGAAAGCTTTCATACCTAATCAAAAAAGGATAATAGTGGATTGAAAATGGCCTCTAGGGAAAATGCCATTGTATTACAACACTTCTAACATAGATAATAATTTGAAAGGTGAATATCTTGAGTAATCATAGGCCTCCAGTCATCTAGATATACATATATAGTATCATGAGAAATAGGCCTTGAACTAAGTACAAATTGCTCATGGAAAATTTAAAAAACACACAAATTCACGAAGTAAGTATCATATGATCCACGAAATTTTTAGATGTAAAAGAATTTACAATTTGATAATCTCAACTGAATTGATCAATATTTAATTGGAAACATACCTAACCATTATTACACTATTTAGATCAAAAAATCTAATCAGTGAGAGCATGACCTCTATGCTCTCACTGATTAAGAACATCAAAAACAATGCATTACTATTATTAGAAAACTATGTTTGGTTCATTAAACACTACAAATAGACCCATATTCATCTTCTCCTATCCTTGAATATTAAATTTACATAAAATTGAACTTATGACACAATAAAAGTTATGGCTAGTGTGACAATTCTCAAAGTTCGACTTGTTTTCCGGAAAAATATTCATGTTGTGTCTCTACATAAATTCCCAAAATTGTACTTAATAGAAATATTAAAACTTATTTATGGTACCTAACTATTGAAAATGCAGCAAGAAATTCCTAATTTAATTTTCCCTTGAATTAAACTAGGAGAAATTCGAAATTCAGAGAAAATCGAAATTCCACATCACAAGACAACTTGAATGAGTTAACAGAGTTGTTACCACTTAGATAACTTAGTTAATTCGAGTAGAGCACCTAACTTTAGTTGTGTACAATGATTCCTAAATTTTAGGATCCTAGGTTGATTTAATTTTAGTTGTAAAAATTTAATTGAGTTATATTGAGTTAAGGTCAATTAAACTAGTTCTAATTGTTGGAGGAACTAGTGATACATCTAGCAGTGGGGTTTAGCTTTAGTTTTTAACAAATTAACTAATGAATCAACCTAAATTAACTCATGCATGCATGAAGTTTGAGTTACCTATTTGATTTTTGAGTTCAAGGGCAATGTACTATCAATTGTAGAATTCTCCAGATTGTTTAGGTGGTACATGTAGTTAAAGAAATGACTTACAGAATTTTGGAATTATAAATGAGAATTTTCCATAATTAATATGGGGCTAACTCTTCATCAAACAATGCAAAGAAATAGGAGCTTGGAGTCTAGGAAAATTGGCTAAGTGTACATTATGCACCGAGCTTTATAATTGGTATCGGTATTCATGAGGTGCAAATATTTTACAAATGGATATGGGGTTTGCATTGCAGTAAATCCTATGATGTGTTGCCTCAATTTAAGGCCTAGTGATCTGGGATTGGATTGCGGTAAATTTTGAGAGGTGGTTTCCCTTGATTAGGCCTAAAAATCCTTGTCGATGAATGACATGATATACAATAAATCCTAGAGGGTGGTGTCTCAGTTTAGGGCCTAGTGACCCCCGATTCACACAGTGGGTTGAAATAAAGCTTGAGAGATTAGAGATCGGAAAATTCGTCATGATGTAGGCGGAGAGAATCTGATGATATCAATGCTTGTGTTGTCCTATTAATTGGGTGTAGATCATGGTAAATTCGGTTCTGACATGTTTATTGTCTTGGATTAGTGATTTGGGATGGATCACGGTAATGCTTAATTTCCATCTGATGCGGGTGGGGTTATTTAGCCTCGGGATACCGTTTTTGTTTCTTTCGGTTTGTGTCCCACATTCAAGCTTGGAATATGGCACAGGGTGATTGGCTCAATAGAAATTTGGCTAAACCAATATTTGGTCAGGTGGAACGTCGAACACCCATCTCCGGTTGGTTTTTACATACATTAATGAATAACTCATTCCTTTTGTATTTGGTATAAAAATGTATTGGTTTATGTATGCATGTTATTGTTGTTGTATCCATTTTGTTTCTATTGTTATTGTGCTAGTTAGAAGAATTTATTCGATGAGTGATGATGTATTGCTTTATCCATGTTTTTACCTATAAATTCATACACAATGTATCTATGGTCATATAGATTGTATTGTAGCTTATTATGTAATGGAGAAATTCTTCTTAGCGAGTCTATAATAAGTATGATACTCCTATACTTAAGTATGACGTTTACACCTATAGATGCAATGTTTGTGACATGTTTGACGAAATTCCTGTTATGTCTAGGAGGGCTCTGAATGAGTTCCTAATGATGTCATTGCTTCCGTACCTTTTTTTTAATGGTATTCGTCATCCCCAATAATTTCATGAAGTTCTTGCTAATGACCTAGGATCTTGAGCAAAAAAAGTGGCATAAATCCCGAAGTTGCAGGAAAATAACTAACCAAACTAGTCCACGGCCACTACCTTGCCTTGGCATGCCCATGGCTATAGGATTTTAGCCGCTACCTTTCCTTGGCATGCCTGCAGCTAAGGCTCAAATTGGTAAAAAAGACAGTCCCCCTCAGGGTTCAAGATCCTCGAAGGTTGGGTTACCTCCTGTGGATGTTTTTGATGTTGTGTAAGGTTGTTTGTCATGTTTCCATAAGTTTCACTTCCTTAAGGTCATATAGGAGGTTGAATCTCATATTAGTATCCTCTCATTACATGTCTACCCCGGATGGTTAGTTACTTGGATAGATGTGGGAAGAGGTTGTTTCAAATCCCACAAGCAATCTAAATAGTGAGGACGATTATAAGATTAGTTATTCTTGGAAGCCTATAATCCATCTCCTTACTTCCTAATTTAACTCATTCCCTCCTATACCTACCCCGCTCTCTTTATCCCATTTCCTCTATCCCATCTAAATTTATTTCCCTACATCTTTCTATATATAATCAATTTTCACATAAATGATTTTTACTATTACCCATATCATATTCATCACATAAATAAATTTATATAAAATTAAAAACTAAATATCATCTTAATACAAAATAATACCCCACCGTACTTTTGATTCCCTATCATTCAACCCTTTTTAAATATTTTACTAAAAATATTAATATTTTCTGAATATAAACTCATAGATAGTCAAATCCATTTTTATAATATTCTAATATCACAAATTAAAATATCAATTTTTTTAATGTTATTAACCATGTAATATTTTTTTTTAAATATGTTAAATTAGCTATATTAGTAGATTTTAACCTTTTAGTAATTTCTTAAAAACAAAAAATTATAACCTACTCACTATGGAATAATAATAAATAATATTTATATACAAATAAATATATTATTTTATCTTAACTTTCGATTATTTTCTCAATTACATTTTTTAATTTTATTAATTTTTTCTTCGACCATTGATTTCAATCGGTTTTTTTAATTAACAAATTTTGTTCCTCATCTTTTTTCCGTTATACATAATTTATTATTTTTGATCCTTGTGATCATTATTTGAGTTTTCATTATCTCGTTACACCTATGTTTCACCATCTCTCAATCTTGCGAAGTGTTAGTTTTCTAGTCCCTCATGACATGTGGAGTGTCCAATTTAAATGTGAAACAAGGAAAATTTCTACATAATTTATATTCTAAAGATTCAAACAACATAAATTTACTTGACTTGATGAAACCATAACTTTTTCATTTTAATGCATTTGAAATCATTAAAATCCACTAGAAATATTTTTAATTGATTGACATCTTTTGATGAGTAAAATAATATTAGATTATACGAAACTTTATATGTAAATTTTCGAAACTTCAAATCACTAAAATAAGACCCCTAAAATGGACCTTGATGACATGGTTTTAATTTATATATATATAAATACCAAACAAATCATAAAATGCATACTAATCTATTTTATATCAATAATGTGCATACTGATCTCTTTTAGATCCATCAGGTTATGATTTTTTTTTTTTTAAAATTGCTATTGATATATGAATTATTCCTCTTAACTTATATATATTTGATAGATAATTCAGAATAATTATGAACTATTCCTCTTTGAAAAGATATTTCAAAAAAATTATGAACTATTCCTCTTGACTTATATATATTTGAAAGAAAATTAAAAAAAATTATGTAAAATTGATTTTATTGTATATGAAAAACGTCCTAATGCATATAGATGTTAAAAATACTAGTAACATGAAATACAGAACATACCAGCACTCTTTTTGGAATGGGGTATTCCGAAAAGAAAACATTTCAACTACTCCCAATAGCACCTCTTTCGCGGTCTTTAAGACAAAATGGTGGAGTGAAATATATAAAATACATGATGAAATACCATTCCTTTAGAGATCCACTATAAGGGAGAGAATAGTAAAATAAAATATTAAAAATTCGTTTAAAAACACAGTATATTACATTAGTTTTGTTAATGATTTGACATTAATTTACTTGTGATTTACAAATTTTATATTTTTACATAGTTTAACTTTATCTATGTTTATTATTTATTTATTTTTATTATTTAAATTTATTTATCTTGTCTTTCATTGGTTAACACTTTTCACTTATTATTGCAGAGTGTATTGTAATTCACGCCTTTCATTTATTGAATAGGCCGCCTCTCTTGTTACTAACGTCACAATATATACTATTTAATTTCCCAAGTATGGTACTCTACCTAATTTCAATTATTCATTCTGGCCTAATTAAAATTTATTATGAACAAAAGTGTACCCTCGAGATGGGGAACGTGATTGTCTTAACTCTGCAATTAGTACCTATGCCACATGGTTTTTCCCGCGCGAATTTTAACGCAACGATCTGAGGGATAATCTTGGATCTACTGCCACGTGGACGACCAAAGGAACATTTGGTTTTAGGTTTTCTTGTGTATAATTACTGTCATTTTTGTTAATGTGTTCTCATTTGGATGTAAACTGTGGCTGGTAATACGCAACGGGTTTCTTCTGTGAGTAGAGAATTCGTAGTTCTCTCTGGCCAACGTTTTTCACATTCGAACTCAATATGTCTTTTCCTAGCAGGTTACTGGTTCGATTTTTTTCCATTCCTTGTATTCTTTTCATTAAAATTTTCTTTTCCTTTGCAGTAACCATTTCTTCATTTTTTTTTCATTGATACTTAACTTACAATTTCAGGTTCCTTCTTACATATATTGATATGTTCACGGATTCGTAATCACATCTACATAACTTCTACGTATGAGTAAGGTAACTTCATTAGACTTCCTTATTATTGGATTTAGCCTCCTATTCCAATTTTTATATATTAAAATCAGGGTTAAGGAATATATTGCAGGCTTGTGTCATTAATTTATTTAATAGGTATCCTTTAGGGATATACCAGAGGTGATAATTGACATTATCTCGCCTTTAATAATACTAGAGTATTCATTTTTTTGACATTTATAATTTATTGTTCCAATGGTATAGTATCAGTTTGGAACTTGTCGGAGTGATTATTACTTTCTCTTTTTCTAGCACTATTTAAGAATACACATTAAATTTTAGTCCTGTGCATACTTAATATTTTCGAATTTTATATTTTCTTCTTTTCTGTTACTCGTATGGTTCTTTCTGCATGCTAAAATAAGCTCCCTGGTCTTTCTCGGTCTGAAGACCAGCATAGTAAATTTACCTTGTTTTTAATGGTGGCTCATAGTTCCTTCCTCAAATGACTCGATATGTAATATTAATTTAAATTCCCTTGTTCTTTGTTGATTTCAATTCTCGCATGTATTCTAGTTATATTAGGTAATTATATCTCTAATCCTTGTTTCCCATTTTTTTTATATTTCTCATCATAGTATACTTCGGCATATCGAATCTTTTGTTTTCCTTTTGTCCACAGGTAAACCACATACACCCCTTCTTACCGTAACAGGATTCAAAATTATGTCTTGCAGTTCCCCTATTCTTAATGAATTTATTTGAAGTTAAAGACTCTCCAATTCTGATGCAGATATTGCAATCTTCCCTTCCATGATATTGATGGGTTTTAGTTCAATTCAGCTGGAAAGTATTATTCGTACATTTGGTGATGAAATACTTTGTCTGCCACACTTTGAAAACTGTGTCTCTCTCGATAACAATACATTAAGCTGGGAAGTAAATGCCAATAGGGTATACCTATCAAAAAAGTAGCAACTGCAATATACTTTAAATTTTTTCCACGGTTGAAGTTGGTTTCTTGGATGGCCGATATAGCCCTAAAATGGAGGTCTTGAGTTCGATATCACGAGGTGCAATATATCCGGTGTGCTCTGTGGTGTGACGCATCGGGACTGATGCGTGACTGTTTTTTTGGCGCACTGACTCTTGTTTTATTTATTTTTCAAAAAATAAATATATACTTATATTTGTAAATACCTGTGTTATTTGATAAAAAAATTGTGTTTAATATGTCAATCATTCAGAGACGTGAAAGGAGAGAAGAGGGGCAACAACAATAATAGGTAGAAAAATATAACATGGTTCACCTGTGGGAGGCAAGGGAGAGGGAGAGAGATGCGTACCCTTGCCCTATTACAACAGCGATGCAGGGGCTCCTTAAGCAGGTAGGCCTTCTCAAGTTCTATGAGGAGGCTACTTCCCTAAAGTCCCATAGTTTTTTTTTGAGACATCTTATGCGAAGGTGGAAAGCCCAGAAACAGGCTTTCTAGGTTGATATCAACCAATGGTACACACCAAATGAGTAGGATGCATATTTTATTACAAGGCTATCGAGGATAGGGGTGGATTTTCCCTCGTTCCGTAAGGTTCCAACTGGCTCTGTTGCAGGGAGTCAGTTACTTTACTCTCAAAGATATATTGGAGAAAATTTAGTATATCATGCAAAGTTTAAGGTCCCTGGAGGGTAGTTAGGTATTGGTGCGTTTGGTCATGAGGAGGTCCAGTGTCACAAACTTATCATTTCAACCATTTTTCACAACACTAGTGACAAGAAACACATTAGTTGCTAGCTTGTATATTATGTTATTTCTTTACTACAGAAGCCACGACTTGTCAGGTGGTCCGCCATTTTTTTGCGGCCATTTTGTACAACATTAGATAGATGTTGTGCTCATGCACAAGGGAGGGTCAACTTCCCTTTTGCTTCAGAGCTTTTTTGTTTATTTTTTGAGAGGTTTCCAGAGACGAGGCCTTCTTTTCTTCGACAACCTCGTAGGCCAATTACTGAGGCACGTATGCACATGTGGGGGCAGATGATGCCCAAGAGGGAGGAGACTCTTTTTCTAGCGACGATATCAGATGATGTACTGGAGTTGCTAGAAGGTGTTGATGAGCATCCCTTCATTTTGGTCCCCTCTCCTTATGCGGGGTTAGATTGGTGAGGGTGTGCCAACATCCTCTTCACAGCTGATGAGCCGCCAGATGATAGAGGTAATATTTTTGTTTTATTTAAATTTATTTTAACATGTTCTTTAACTTTTTTTTATTAAATTATGTAATAAAATCCTCTAATTATTGTTGTGTACTTGTATATATTTTGCAGAAATTGGCCCTTTTGATGGCAAGGATATGCCGCCACCACCACCTGATCCAGGTGTGGATCCTCATGATGAGGATGAGGGCATGCCAGCTATTGTCGAGGATCATAAGGAGGCCAGTCCAGATCAGAGACCTGCTCCTGCTGGCGCACCAGTGCGCGGTCGACGTATTAGTGATGCTAGATACAGGATAGAGTTGGGAGACCAACTCATTGCATTTATTTTTGAGGCGGGCTTCAGGCCTGCTGATTTCAGAGACATAGAGGCCAATGACAGTCTATCACGGATGTGGAGAGGCATGCCGCGTGACATATACATCCTGATGCGGCATGTCGTAGGAGTTACGACAAATTTTGTGTGACTGATGAGGACTATTGCACGTTACGATCGAGCGGCAACACATGATGGATAGTCTGTGAGGCACAGCGTACCATCATCTCATGATTGTTCACATCGTCGCGCCATGCCAGATTTGCATGAGCCCCCACTAGCATCTACTAGTAGTCATCATGGAGATGAGGCTGGACCATCGGCCACTTATACTGATATTGGTCTTGTACTACCACCAGTTGATCCATGACGTTTATATTACAGTAGTATATTTTTAACATTATTCATTTATATATATATATATATATATATATATATATATATATATATATATATATATATATATATATATATATATATATATATATATATATATACATATATTATATGGTCCATGTACTTTATGTTCATGTTGCATTTGTACATAATTTACACATTGGTGAGCATCATGATGTGTATGTGATAGCATGAGATGTATATTTGATGTTTGTGTTGTACTGATGATGTTAATATATAATTTTAATTGTGTTTTGTTAGATGATCATCATCATGATCATGGAGTTAGCGATTTTGAATGTGTTTTTTAGTCAAATATGATGTTTGTACGATGGTTATCATGAACGTGATGTTTATTAATTAATTTAATACCAAATGATCATGATATTGTAAATTTGTAATATTTTTATTTCTAATTGTATTTAAAATTCTAAAATTGTAATTGTAATGGTATATATGTGAATTTCTAAAATTGTAATCGTAATTGTAATTTTTAAAATTGTAAAATTGTAATTGTAATTGTAATTGTACGTGAAATTGTAAAATTGTAATTGTAATTGTCATTGTAATTCTAATTCTAATTACAATTATAATTGCATGTAAAATATTTGTAAAATTTTAATTGTATTAATGTGAAATGAATTGATTAAAAATTTTAAATTTGTAAATTTGAAAATTTAGAATAATTTTAAAATAATAAATCTAGAATAATATGATTTATTGTAACATAATAAAGTTTAGAAAATTATGCAAATAAATTCCTTTACTTTAGAATTATAATTATTTTATTATGATCTTAGATACAAAAAATAGAATTAATTTATACAATATGCCATTGTTTTCTAGATCAACATAATATCAAATTATCAAGTGAATTATTAATTTTAACATTAACGCAATGCAAATTACCAATTAAGTCAAAATACGTATTATGTTAATATTTCGAAAAACCCATCATAAAAGGTATAAATATTGAGGAAATAATACATGTACCATTTCGCTCTCGATTCTGATGATCACCCTCATTATCTTCTAGCTCGCATGGCATGATAACACTATTGTTCTCAAAACTATATTTTGATCTAGGGTCATGTGTCAATACAAACCACAAATCCCTATCCAACACATCTAGGTAAAAAAAACAACTGGTTGTATTGTTTAGGGAAAACATAGGGCTCCTTAGCTTCATCCCACATCTTTCTAGAGTTGATACATATCAGCCTACTATCGCAATATTCCTTTACATTATTCCGATCAAAGGTGTCCCACCACTTGCACCTAAAAATAACACATTGAAAAGAATAAAAATCCACTTCAATGATATTTTGTATCTTTGCAATGTAACCTGACATCCCTCGTACTATTTGTTGATCACGGTGCCTAGATTGACAATATTGATCGAACTCGACTTCCACTCCACAATCTTCTGTGATGTTTCCAACATCGGCATTTACTGTGTTAAAATGGTGGCCCTATGCCCACATAGATCGGAACAAATGAACTTATTGTAAAAAAGTTAAAAAAAATCATAGTGTCATGTGTCTTATAAATAATAATCCAACAATAGTTAAAATATGAATTGTTGATGTCTTAATATAAGTTTCAAATTTACATATAAATTAAAAAGATTATTACCGAGTTGCTGCAGCCAATCGCTATGTTTAGCGCATCCTCTTTAGCATGCAGGTAACGAGCAGTAGCACCGTATTTCTCTTTGACTTGGTCAGCAACCCAACTATTGGGGCATATTTTTGGCATATTTCCTTTTAAATGATTTGGATAAGGCACACTTCTACCATTCAACCATCTGAATTATTTCCTGTCACTATCCCATTTCATCTTGTTTTGTTCGTACAATGCGACCCACGGTTGTGCCGCTTCAGAATTGTAAAGAATGAATTTATTGATTGCTTCAATTTCTGCATGCGCTGATGAAATAAAACTAACATTATATAGGACTTATAGATCAAAATATACATTTTATTTAAGTTTGACATGAATATTAATTATTTTTTGTAAATTTGAAAAATTATAAGTCGCTTACTCTTTATCAAGTGCTTTTTTCCACTCATTTGGAGCAACTTTCCTTCTCTTTTTTCTTCATCCATTTTCATCACCGCACCTGGTCTATTGTCGATCTGCTTGATCTACTCATTGGCATAGTATAAAGACTCATATGATATGTACCCCTTTGCAATATAACCTTCGGGTATTTCCCTTTGTCGACCAAAACCTTTCAATTTCCTCATGTACCTCTCTATAAGGAACATCCAGCGACAAGAAACAACCCCAAATAATTCAATCTCATCTACTAGGTGGATTAGAAGATGAACCTGTAAGTCCATGAAACTCGTCGATAGTTCCTTCTCAAATATACAAACAATCTCAACTATCTCTTAATGCCACCGCGGAATGCTAGCCACATGAATCTCCTTGATGTGATCCAACGTAAAAATGCAGATAATTTAGATATGGCATGTCCTAGGCCTTGAGGGAATTCATGTTTCACATACCCATGCACAAACAAATGATAAAGACACTGCAAAGTTATAAACAAGTGCAATAATATAAAAAATTAGTTATGTTTTATGAACCCAGCATGGGATAAAATTTATTAATATAACAAATAATAAAATCATGCTTTTGACATTATACGTACTCATAGAAGATTCAAATGGTCATGCTATTTCAACCCCGATAAATGGTCATCCACGATGAAGCAGCGCCGAAGTGAAGACCCGTATGAAGTTGGCACCCTCACATCCATTATCAATTCCTTTGCCAAAGATATATCATCTTTCTCTAAAATACATGGGACATCACCTTCTTTGAAAAACCATGAATTAGAGGGGCCAACGCCTACCTCTGATCTCATACTTTCTAATCGTCTTGGGCAATATTTTCATTTACATTTTGAAGTAATAAGATCTTTCCTAATAGCCAATGTGTCACTTTTTTTTTATGATAGGTGCCTTCATAAAGAAGACAAAACATTTTTAAATATATGCATGGCATATAATAAGTGGGAAATCTTAAGATGCTCCCAATATGGGAGGTCATAAAAGATAGATTTCCTTTTCATTCCAATGGGCAATTTCTCAACATAGGTGTTGAAGAAATCTGGATCATCAAACTTAGGCTCCCCATTTGAATCGAAAATTTCTATGAACTCCTTCTCCTTCTCTCTCTCATAGGCTCTAAGCCATTCAACTGGTGTCATTATTGGAGGCCTTTGGATTCTCTAGTTTGAGTTACCTAGTTGAGATTTGAGTTCAAGGGCAGTGTACTATCAGTTGTAGAATTTTCCATATTGTTTAGGTGGTACATGTAGTTAAAGAAACGACTTATAGAATTGTGGAATTATAAATGAGAATTTTCCATGATTAATATGGGGCTAATTCTTCATCAAAAAATGCAAGGAAATAGGAGCTTAGAGGCTATGAAAATTCTCTAAGTGTACATTATGCACCGAGCTTTATAATTGGTATCGGTATTCATGCGGTGAAAATATTTTACAAATGGATATGGGTTTTTCATTGCAATAAATCCTAAGAGGTGTTGCCTAAATTTAAGGCCTAGTGATCTGGGATTGGATTGCGGTAAATTTTGAGAGGTGGTTTCCCTCGATTAGACCTAAAATTCCTTGTTGATGAATGACATGATATACAATAAATCCTAGAGGGTGGTGTCTCGGTTTAGGGCCTAGTGACCCCCGATTCAGACAGTGGGTTGAAATAAAGCTTGAGAGATTAGAGACTGGAAAATTCGTCATGATGTAGGCATAGAGAATCCGATGATATCCATACTTGTGTTGTCCTATTGATTGGGTGTAGATCATGGTAAATTCGGTTCTGACATGTTTATATTCCTGGATTAGTGATTTGGGATGGATCATGGTAATCTCTGATTTCCATCTGATGCGGGTGGGGTGGTTTAACCTTGGGATACCGTGTTTGTCTCTTTCGGTTTGTGTCCCACATTCAAGCTTGGAATATGGCACGGGGGTGATTGGCTTAATATAAATTTGGCTAAACCAATATTTGGTCAGGTGGAACGTGGAATTCCCATCTCTGGTTGGTTTTTACATACATTAATGAATAACTCATTCCTTTTGTATTTGGTATGAAAATTTATTGGTTTATGTATGCATGTTATTGTTGTTGTATCCATTTTGTTTCTATTGTTATTGTGCTAGTTAGAAGCATGTATTCGATGAGTGATGATGTATGGCTCTATCCATGTTTTTACCTATAATTTCATACACAATGTATCTATGGTCATATAGATTGTATTGTAGCCTATTATGTAATGGAGAAATTCTTCTTAGTGATTCTATAATAAGTATGATACTCCTATGCTTAAGTATGACGTTTACACCTATAGATGCAATGTTTGTGACATGTTTGACGAAATTCCTGTTATGTCTAGGAGGGTTCTGAATGAGTTCCTAATGATGTCATTGCTTTCGACCTTTTTTTTAATGGTATTCGTCATCCCCAATAATTTCATGAAATTCTTGCCAATGACCTAGGCTCTCGAGCAAAAAAAGTGGCATAAATCCTGAATTTGTAGGCAAATAACTGACCAAACTAGGCCTCGGCCGCTACCTTGCCTTGGCACGCCCATGGCTATAGGATTTTGGTCGCTACCTTTCCTTGGCATGCCTGCAGCTAAGGCTCAAATTGGTCGAAAAGACAGTCTCCCTCGGGGTTCAAGATCCTCGATGGTTGGGTTACCTCCTGTGGATGTTTTTGATGTTGTGTAAGGTTGTTTGTCATGTTTCCATAAGTTCGACTTCCTTAAGGTCATATAGGAGGTTGAATCTCATATTAGTATCCTCTTGTTACATGTCTACCCTGGATGGTCAGTTACTTGGATAGATGTGGGAAGAGGGTGTTACAAATCCCACAAGCAATCTAAATCATGAGGATGATTATAAGATTAGTTATTCTTGGAAGCCTATAATCCATCTCCTTACTTCCTAATTTGACTCATTCCCTCCCATACCCACCCCGCTCTCTTTATCCCATTTCCTATATCCCATCTAAATTTTTTTCCCTACATCTTTCTATATATAATCAATTTTCACATAAATGATTTTTACTATTACCCATATCATATTCATCACATAAATAAATTTATATAAAATTAAAAATTAAATATCATCTTAATACAAAATAATACCCCACCATACTTTTGATTCCTTATCATTCAACCCTTTTTAAATATTTTACTAAAAATATTAATATTTTCTGAATATGAACTCATAGATAGTCAAATCCATTTTTATAATATTTTAATATCATAAATTAAAATATCATTTTTTTTAATGTTATTAACCATGTAATATTTTTTTTAAATATGTTAAATCAGATATATTAGTAGATTTTAACCTTTCTATAATTTCTTAAAAACAAAAAATTATAACCTACTCACTATGGAATCATAATAAATAATATTTATATACAAATAAATATATTATTTTATCTTAACTTTCGATTATTTTCTCAATTACATTTTTTAATTTTATTAATTTTTTCTTCGACCATTGATTTCAATCCGTTTTTTTAATTAACAAATTTTATTCCTCATATTTTGTCCATTATACATAATTTATTATTTTTTATCCTTGTGATCATTATTTGAGTTTTCATTATCTCGTTACTTCTATGTTTCACCATCTCTCAAGCTTGCGAAGTGTTAGTTTTCTAGTCCCTCATGACATGTGGAGTGTCCAATTTAAATGTAGAACAAGGAAAATTTCTACATAATTTATATTCTAAAGATTCAAACAACATAAATTGACTTGACTTGATGAAACCATAACTTTCTCATTTTAATGCATTTGATATCATTAAAATCCACTAGAAATATTTTTAATTGAAATAATATTAAATTATACGAAACTTTATGTGTAAATTTTCAAAACTTCAAATCAATAAAATAAGAGCCATAAAATCGACCTTGATGACATGGTTTTAATTTATATATATATAAATACCAAACAAATCATAAAATGCATACTAATCTATTTTATATCAATAATGTACATACTGATCTCTTTTAGATCCATCACGTTATGATTTTTTTTTTTTAAATTGCTATTGATATATGAACTATTCCTCTTAACTTATATATATTTGATAGATAATTCAGAAGAAATATGAAATATTCCTCTTTGAAAAGATAATTGAAAAAAATTACGAACTATTCCTCTTTACTTATATATATTTGAAAGTAAATTAAAAAAAATTATGTACAATTGATTTTATTGTATATGAAAAATGTCCTAATGCATAGATCTATGTTAAAAATACTAGTAACATGAAATACATAAGATACCAGCGCTCTTTTTGGAATGGGGTATTCCGAAAAGAAAACATTTCAACTACTCCCAATAGCACCTCTTTCGCGGTCTTTAAGACAAAATGGTGGTGTGAAATATAGAAAATACATGATGAAATACCATTCCTTTAGAGATCCACTATACGGGAGAGAATAGTAAAATAAAATATTAAAAATTCATTTAAAAACCATTATTATACTTGCAGCCACAGTATATTTCATTAGTTTTGTTAATGATTTGACGTTAATTTACTTGTGATTTACATATTTTATATTTTTACATAGTTTAACTTTAGCTATGTTTATTATTTATTTATTTTTATTATTTAAATTTATTTATCTTGTTTTTCATTGGTTAACACTTTTCACTTATTATTGCAGAGTGCATTGTAATTCACACCTTTCATTTATTGAATAGGTCGCCTCTCTTCTTACAAACGTCAGAATATATACTATTTAATTTCCCAAGTATGGTACTCTACCTAATTGCAATTATTCATTCTGGTCTAATTAAAATTTATTATGAACAAATATGTACCCTCGGGATGGGGAACGTGATTGTCTTAACTCTGCAAGTAGTACCTACACCACATGGATTTTACCCGCGCGAATTTTAACGCAGTGATCTGAGGGATAATCATGGATCTACTGTCACATGGACGACCAAAGGAACATTTGGTTTTAGGTTTTCTTGTGGTATAATTACTGTTATTTTTGTTAATGTGTTCTCATTTGGATGTGAAACTGTGGCTGGTAATATGCAACCGGTTTCATCTGTGAGTAGAGAAATCGAAGTTATCTCTGGCCAACGTTTTTCACATTCGAAATCAAAATGTTGTTTCCTAAAAAGTTACTGGTTCGATTTTTTTCCATTCATTGTATTCTTTTCATTAAAATTTTGTTTTCCTTTGCAGTAACTGTTTCTTCATTTTTTTTTCATTGATACTTAACTTATAATTTCAGATTCCTTGTTACATAGAGTGATATGTTCCCGGATTCGTAATCACATCTGGATAACTTCTACCTATGAGTAAGGTAACTTCATCAAACTTCCATATTATTGGATTTAGCCTCCTATTCCAATTTTTATCTACGAAGATCAGGGTTAAGGAATATATTGCGGGCTTGCGTCATTAATTTATTTAATAGGTATCCTTTAGGGATATACCAAAGGTGATAATTGACATTATCTCGCCTTTAATAATACTAGAGTATTCATTTTTTTGAAATTTATAATTTATTGTTCCAATGGTATAGTATCATTTTGGAACTTGTCGGAGTGATTATTACTTTCTCGTTTTCGAACACTATCTAAGAATACACATTAAAGTTTAGTCCTATGCATACTTAATATTTTCCAATTTTATATTTTCTTCTTTTCCGTTACTCGTATGGTTCTTTCTGTATGCTAAAATAAGCTGCGTGGTCTTTCTCGGTCTGAAGACCATCATAGTCAATTTACCTTGTTTTTAATGGTGGCTCATAGTTCCTTCCTCAAATGACTCGATATGTAATATTAATTTAAATTCCCTTATTATTTGCTGATTTCAGTTCTCGCACGGATTCTAGTTATATTAGGTAATTATATCTCTAATCCTTGTTTTCCATTTTTTTTATATTTCTCATCATAACATACTTCGGAATATTGAATCTTTTGTTTTTCTTCTATCCACAGGTAAGCCACATACACCCATTCTTACCATAACTGGATTCACAATTACATCTTGCAGTTCCCCTATTCTTAAAGAATTTATTTGAAGTTCAAGAATCTCCAATTTCGATGCAGATGTTGCAATATTCCCTTCCATGATATTGATGGGTTTTAATTTAGCTGGAAAGTATTATTCATACATTTGGTGATGGAATAATCTGTCTGCCACACTTTGACAACTGCGTCTCTCTCGATAACAGTAAATTAAGCTAGGAAGTAAATGCCAATAGGGTATCTCTATCACAAAATTAGCAACTACAATATACTTTAAATTTTTTCCATGGTTTAATTTGGTTTCTTGGATGGCCGATATAGCCCTAAACCGAAGGTCTTGAGTTCGATATCACGAGGTGCACTGTATCCGGTGCGCTGTGTGGTGTGACACACCGGGACAGATGCGTGACTGTGTTTTTAGCACACTGACTCTTGTTTTATTTATTTTTCAAAAAATAAATATATACTTATATTTTTAAATACATGTGTCATTAGATAAGAAAATTGTGTCTAATATGTCAATCATTCAGAGACATGAAAGGAGAGAAGAGGGGCAACAACAATAACAGGTGGAACAGTATAACATGGTTCGCTTGTGGGAGGCAAGGGAGAGGGAGAGAGATGCGTACCCTTGCCCTATTATAGCAGCGATGCAGGGGCTCCTTAAGGAGGTAGGCCTTCTCAAGTTCTATGAGGAGGCTACGTCCCTAAAGTCGCATAGTTTTTTTTTGAGACATCTTATCCGAAGGCGGAATGCCCAACAATAGGCTTTCTAGGTTGGTATCAACCAATGGTACACGCCCACTGAGGAGAATTTATATTTTATTACAAGGCTATCGAGGAGAGGGATGGATTTTCCCTCGTTCCCTGAGGTTCCAACTGGCTCTGTTGCAGGGAGTCAGTTAGTTTACTCCCAGAGATACATTGGAGAAAATTTAGTATATCCTGCAAAGTTTCAGGTCCCTGGAGGGTAGTTACATATTGGTGCGTTTGTTCGTGAGGAGGTCCAGTGTCACTCACTTATCATTTCGACCATTTTTCACAACACCAGTGACGAGAAACACATTAGTTGCCAGATTTTATATTATGTTTGTTCTTTACTACAGCAGCCACGACTTATTAGGTGGTCTGCCATTTTTTTGCGGCAGTTTTGTACAACATTAGATAGATCTCGTGCTCATGCACAAGGGAGGGTCAACTTCCCTTTTGCTTCAGAGCTTTTTTATTTATTTTTTGAGAGGTTTCTAGAGACAAGGCCTTCTTTTCTTCGACAGCCTCGTACGCCAATTACTGAGGCACGTATTCACATGTGGGGGCAGATGATGCCCAAGAGGGAGGAGACTCTTTTTCTAGCAAGGATATCAGATGATGCACTGGAGTTGCTAGACAGTGTTGATGAGATTACCTTCATTTTGGTCCCTTGTCCTTATGCGGGGTTGGATTGGCCAGGGTGTGCCAACATCCTCTTCACAACTGATGAGCCGCCAGATGATAGAGGTAATATTATTGTTTTATTTAAATTTATTCTAACATGTTCGTTAACTTGTTTTTATTATATTAAGTAATAAAATACTCTAATTATTGTTGTGTACTTGTATATATTTTGTAGACATTGGCCCTTTTGGTGGCAAGGAGATGCCACCACCACCACCTGATCCAGGTGTGGATCCTCATGATGAGGATGAGGGCATGCCAGATATTGCCGAGAATCATCAGGAGGCCAGTCCAGATCAAAGACCTGCTCCTGCTGGCGCGCCAGTGCGCGGTCGACGTCTTAGTGATGCTAGATACATGATAGAGTTGGGTGACCAACTCATTGCATTGATTTTTGAGGCAGGCATTAGGCCCGATGATTTCAGAGACGTAGAGGCCAATGACAGGCTATCACGGATGTGGAGAGGCATGTCACGTGACATATACAGCTTGATGCGGCATGTTGTAGGAGTTACGATAACTTTTGCGCGGCTGATGAGGACTATTGCACGTTACGATCGAGCTGCAACACATGATGGACAGTTTGTGAGGAAAAGCGTACCATCATCTCATGATCGTTCATAGCCTCACGCCGCGCCAGATTTGCATGAGCCCCCACTAGCATCTACTAATCATCATGGAGATGAGGCTGGACCATCGGCCACTTGTACTCATATTGGTGTTGTACTACCACCAGCTGATCCATGACTTTTATATTACAGTACTATATTTTTAACATTATTCAGTTATATATATATATATATATATATATATATATATATATATATATATTATATGGTCCATGTATTTTATGTTCATGTTGAAATTGTACATAATTTACACGTTGGTGATCATCATGATGTCTATGTTGTTAGGTCATGTTAGATATTTTCATTTAATGTGCAACTTGCAGATAGATGTGCATGTGATAGCATGAGATATATATTTGATGTTTGTGTTGTACTAATGATGTTAATATATAATGTCAATTGTGTTTTGTTAGATGATCATGATCACGATGATGCAGTTAGCGATTTTGAATGTGTTTTTTAGTCAAATATGATGTTTGTACGATGGTTATCATGAACGTGATGTTTATTAATTAATTTAATACCAAATGATCATGATATTGTAAATTTGCAATATTTGTATTTCTAATTGTATTTAAAATTCTAAAATCTCAATTGTAATGGTATATATGTGAATTTCTAAAATTGTAATCGTAATTGTAATTTTTAAAATTGTAAAATTTTAATTGTAATTGTAATTGTACGTGAAATTGTAAAATTGTAATTGTAATTGTAATTCTAATTCTAATTCTAATTCTAATTACAATTATAATTGCATGTAAAATATTTGTAAATTTTTAATTGTATTAATGTGAAATGAAATTATTAAAAAATTTAAATTTGTAAATTTGTAAATTTAGAATAATTGTAAAATAATAAATCTAGAATAATATGATTTATTGTAACATAATAAAGTTTAGAAAATAATGCAAATAAATTCCTTTACTTCAGAATTATAATTATTTTATTATGATCTTAGATACAAAAAAACAGAATTAATTTATACAATATGCCATTGTTTTCGAGATCAACATAATATCAAATTATCAAGTGAATTATTGATTTTAACATTAACACAATGCAAATTACCAATTAAGTCAAAATACATATTATATTAATATTTCTAAAAACCCATCTTAAAAAGTATAAATATTGATGAAATAACACATGTACCATATCACTCTCTATTCTCATGATCACCCTCACTATCTTCTAGCTCGCATGGCATGATAACACTATTGTTCTCAAAAATATGTTTTGATCTAGGGTCATGTGTCAATACGAACCACCAATCCCTATCCAACACATTTGGGTAAAAAAACACCTGGTTGTAGTGTTTAGGGAAAACATAGGGCTCCCTAGCTTCATCCCACCTCTTTATAGAGTTGATACATATCAGCCTACTATCGCGATTTTCCTTTACATTATTACGATCAAAGGTGTCCCACCACTTGCACCTAAAAATAACACATTGGAAAGAGTAAAATTCCACTTCAATGATATTTTATATCTTTGCAATGTAACCTAACGTCCCTCGTACTATTTGTTGATCACGATGGCTAGATCGACTAGATTGATCGAACTCAACTTCCACTCCACAATCTTGTGTGATGTTTCCAACATCAGCATTTTCTGTGCGAAAATGGTGGCCATATGCCCACATAGATGGGAGCAAATGCACCTATTATAAAAAAGTTAAAAAAATCATAGTGTCACATGTCTTATAAATAATAATCCAACAGTAGTTAAAATATGAAATTTAGATGTCTTAATATAAGTTTCAAATTTACATATAAATTAAAAAGATTATTACCGAGTTGCTGCACCAAATCCCTATGTTTAGCGCATCCTCTTCAGCATGCAGGTAACGACCGGTAGCACCGTATTTCTCTTTGACTTGGTCAGGAACCCAACTATTGGGGCATATTTTTGGCATATTTTCTTTTAAATTATTGGGACAAGGCACACTTATACCATTCAACCATCTGAATTCTTTCCTGTCACTATCCCATTTCATCTTGTTTTGTTTGTACAATGCGACCCATGGTTGTGCTGCTTCAGAATTGTAAAGAATGAATTTATTGATTACTTCAATTTTTGCTTTCGCTGATGAAATAAAACCAACATTATATAGTACTTATAGATAAAAATATGCATTATATCTAAGTTTGACATGAATATTCATTATTTTTTGTAAATTTGAAAAATTATAAGTCGCTTACTCTTTATCAAGTGCTTTTTTCCACTCATTTGGAGCAAATCTCCTTCTCTTTTTTCTTCATCCATTTTATCATCCCAAATCACCACACCTAATCTATTATCGATCTGCTTGATCTACTCACTGGCATAGTAGAAAGACTCATACGATATGTACCCCTTTGCCATAGACCCCTTGGGTTTTTCCCTTTGTCAACCAAAACCTTTCAATTTCCTCATGTACCTCTCTATGAAGAACATCCAACGACAAGAACCAACCCCAACTAATTAAATCTCATCTACTAGGTGGATTAGAAGATGAACCTATAAGTCCATGAAACTCGTCGATAGTTCCTTCTGAAATATACAAACAATCTCAACTATATCTTGATGCCACCGTGGAATGCTAGCCACATGAATCTCCTTTGACGTGATCCAACGTACAAATGCAGATAATTTAGATATGGCATGTCCTAGGCCTTGCAGGAATTCATGTTTCACATACCCACGCACAAACAAAGGATAACGACACTACAAAGTTATAAACAAGTGCAATAATATAAAAAATTAGTTATGTTTTATGATCCCCGCATGGGATAAAGTTTATTAATATAAAAAACAATAAAATCATGCTTTTGACATTATACGTACTCTTAGAAGATTCAAATGGTCATGCGATTTCAACCCCAACAAATGGTCATCCACGATGAAGCAGCGCCGAAGTGAAAACCCGTATGAAGTTGGCACCCTCACATCCATTATAAATTCCTTTGCCAAAGATATATCATATTTTTCTAAAATCCATGGGACATCACCTTCTTTGAAAAACCATGCATTAGAGGGACCAATGCCTGCCTCTGATCTCGTACTTTCTAATCGTCTTGGCCAATATTTGTTTTTATTTTTTGAAGTAATAAGATCTTTCCTAACAGCCAATGTGTCACTTTGTTTTGATGATAGGTGCCTTCATAAAGAAGATGAAACATTTTTAAATATATGCATGGGATCTAATAAGTGGGCAATGTTAAGATGCTGTCAATATGTGAGGTCATAAAACATAGATTTCCTTTTCATCCCAATGGGAAATTTCTCAACATAGGTGTTGAAGAAATCTGGATCGTCAAACTTAGGCTCCCCATTTGAATCGAAAATTTCTATGAACTCCTTCTCCTTCTATCTCTCATACGCTCTAAGCCATTCAACTGGTGTCATTATTGGAGGCCTTTGGATTCTCTAGTTTGAGCTACCTAGTTGAGATTTGAGTTCAAGGGCAGTGTACTATCAGTTGTAGAATTTTCCAGATTGTTTAGGTGGTACATGTAGTTAAAGAAATGACTTACAGAAGTGTGGAATTATAAATGAGAATTTTCCATAATTAATATGGGGCTAATTCTTCATCAAACAATGCAAGGAAATAGCAGCTTGGAGGCTAGGAAAATTGGCTAAGTGTACATTATACACCGAGATTTATAATTGGTATCGGTATTCATGCGGTGCAAATATTTTACAAATGGATATGGGTTTTGCATTGCAATAAATCCTAAGAGGTGTTACCTCAATTTAAGGCCTAGTGATCTGGGATTGGATTGCGGTAAATTTTGAGAGGTGGTTTCCCTCGATTAGGCCTAAAAATCCTTGTCGATGAATGACATGATATACAATAAATCCTAGAGGGTGGTTTCATGGTTTAGGGCCTAGTGACCCCCGATTCAGATAGTGGGTTGAAATAAAGCTTGAGAGATTAGATATTGGAAAATTCATCACGATGTAGGCAGAGAGAATCCGATGATATCAATTCTTGTGTTGTCCTATTGATTGGGTGTAGATCATGGTAAATTTGGTTCTGACATGTTTATTGTCCTAGATTAGTGATTTGGGATGGATCACGATAATGCCAGATTTCCATCTGATGCGGGTGGGGTGGTTTAGCCTCGGGATACCGTGTTTCTTTCTTTCGGTTTGTGTCCCACATTCAAGCTTTGAATATGGCACGAGGGTGATTTGCTCAATAGAAATTTGGCTAAACCAATATCTGGTCAGGTGGAACGCGGAAGTCCCATCTCCGGTTGGTTTTTACATACATTAATGAATAACTCATTCCTTTTGTATTTGGTATCAAAATGTATTGGTTTATGTATGCATGTTATTGTTGTTGTATCCATTTTTTTTCTATTGTTATTGTGCTAGTTAGAAGCATGTATTCGAAGAGTGGTGATGTATGTCTCTATCCATGTTTTTACCTATAAATTCATACAAAATGTATATATGGTCATATACATTGTATTGTAGCTTATTATGTAATGGATAAATTCTTCTTAGCGATTCTATAATAAGTATGATACTCCTATGCTTAAGTATGACGTTTACACCTATAGATGCGATGTTTGTGACATGTTCGACGAAATTCCTGCTATGTCTAGGATGGCTCTGAATGATTTCCTAATGATTTCATTTCTTCCGTACATTTTTTTAATGGTATTCGTCATCCCCAATAATTTCATGAAGTTCTTGCTAATGACCTAGGCTCTCGAGCAAAAAAGGTGGCATAAATCCCAAATTTGTAGGCAAATAACTGACCAAACTAGGCCTCGGCCGCTACCTTGCCTTGGCATGCCCGTGGCTATAGGATTTTATCTGCTACCTTTCCTTGGCATGCCCATAGCTAAGGCTCAAATTGGTAAAAAAGACAGTCTCCCTCAGGGTTCAAGATCCTCGAAGGTTGGGTTAGCTCCTGTGGATGTTTTTGATGTTGTGTAAGGTTGTTTGTTATGTTTCCATAAGTTCCACTTCCTTAAGGTCATACAAGAGGTTTAACCTCATATTAGTATCCTCTCATTACATGTCTACCCTAGATGGTAAGGTACTTGGATATATGTGGGAAGAGGGTGTTACAAATCCCACAAGAAATCTAAATAGTGAGGATGATTATAAGATTGGTTATTCTTGGAAGCCTATAATCCATCTCCTTACTTCCTAATTTGACTCATTCCCTCCCATACCCACCCCGCTCTCTTTATCCCATTTCCTCTATCCCATCTAAATTTCTTTCCCTACATCTTTCTATATATAATCAATTTTCACATAAATGATTTTTACTATTACCCATATCATATTCATCACATAAATAAATTTATATAAAATTAAAAATTAAATATCATCTTAATACAAAATAATACCCCACCGTACTTTTGATTCCCTGTCATTCAACCCTTTTTAAATATTTTCCTAAAAATATTAATATTTTCTGAATATAAACTCATAGATAGTCAAATCCATTTTTATAATATTTTAATATCATAAATTAAAATATCAATTTTTTTAATGTTATTAACCATGTAATATTTTTTTTAAATATGTTAAATTAGCTATATTAGTAGATTTTAACCTTTCAGTAATTTCTTTAAAAAAAAAATTATAACCTACTTACTATGGAATCATAATAAATAATATTTATATACAAATAATATATTATTTTATCTTAACTTTTCATTATTTTCTCAATTACATTTTTTAATTTTATTATTTTTTTCTTGGACCATTGATTTCAATCATTTTTTTTAATTAACAAATTTTATTCCTCATCTTTTGTCCGTTATACATAATTTATTATTTTTGATCCTTGTGGTCATTATTTGAGTTTTCATTATCTCGTTATTTCTATGTTTCACCATCTCTCAAGCTTGAGGAGTGTTAGTTTTCTAGTCCCTCATGACATGTGGAGTGTCCAATTTCAATGTGGAACAAGGAAAATTTCTACATAATTTATATTCTAAAGATTCAAACAACATAAATCGACTTGACTTGATGAAACCATAACTTTCTCATTTTAATGCATTTGAAATCATTTTAATGCGTTTGAAATCATTAAAATCCACTAGAAATATTTTTAATTGATTGACATCTTTTGATGAGTAAAATAATATTAAATTATACGAAACTTCAAATCACTAAAATAAGACCCCTAAAATGGACCTTGATGACATGGTTTTAATTTATATATATAAAAATACCAAACAAATCATAAAATGCATACTAATCTATTTTATATCAGTAATGTGCATACTGGTCTATTTTAGATCCATCACGTTATGATTTTTTTTTTTTAAATTGCTATTGATATATGAACTATTCCTCTTAAATTATACATATTTGATAGACAATTCAAAAGAAGTATGAACTATTCATCTTTGAAAAGATAATTCAATAAAATTATGAACTATTCCTCTTGACTTATATATATTTGAAAGAAAATTAAAAAAAATTATGTACAATTGATTTTACTGTATATGAAAAACGTCCTAATGCATAGAGATGCTAAAAATACTAGTAACATGAAATATAGAAGATACCAGCAGCGCTCTTTTCGGAATGGGGTATTCCGAAAAGAAAACATTTCAACTACTCCCAATAGCACCTCTTTCGCGGCATTTAAGACAAAATGGTGGAGTGAAATATAGAAAATACATGATTAAATACCATTCCTTTAGAGATCCACTATAAGGGAGAGAATAGTAAAATAAAATATTAAAAATTCATTTAAAAACCATTATTATACTTGCAGCCACAGTATATTGCATTAGTTTTGTTAATGATTTGATATTAATTTCCTTGTGATTTACAAATTTTATATTTTTAAATAGTTTAACTTTAGCTATGTTTATTATTTATATTTATTTATTAACACTTTTCACTTATTATTGCAGAGTGCATTGTAATTCACGCCTTTCATTTATTGAATAGGCCGCCTCTCTTGTTACTAACGTCAGAATATATACTATTTAATTTCTCAAGTATGGTACTCTACCTAATTGCAATTATTCATTCTGGTCTAATTAAAATTTATTATGAACAAATCTGTACCCTCAGGATGGGGAACGTGATTGTCTTAACTCTGTAAGTAGTACCTACACCACATGGCTTTTACCCGCACGAATTTTAACGTAGTGATCTGAGGGATAATCCCGAATCTACTGCCACGTGGACGACCAAAGGAACATGTGGTTTTAGGTTTTCTTGTGGTATAATTACTGTCATTTTTGTAAATGTGTTCTCATTTGGATGTGAAACTGTGGCTGGTAATATGCAATCGGTTTCATGTGTGAGTAGATAATTCGTGGTTCTCTCTGGCCAACGTTTTTCACATTCGAACTCAATATGTCGTTTCCTAACACGTTACTGGTTAAATTTTTTTCCATTCATTATATCTTTTCATTAAAATTTTGTTTTCCTTTGTAGTAATTGTTTCTTCATTTTTTTTTTCATTGATACTTAACTTACAATTTCAAGTTCCTTCTTACATATAGTGATATGTTCATGGATTAGTAATCACATATGGATAACTTCTACGTATGAGTAAGGTAACTTCATCAGACTTCCTTATTGTTGGATTTAGCCTCCTATTCCATTTTTTATATATTAAAATCAGGGTTAAGGAATATATTGCAGGCTTGCGTCATTAATTTATTTAATAGGTATCCTTTAGGTATATACCAGAGGTGATAATTGACATTATATCGCCTTTAATAATACTAGAGTATTCATTTTTTTTACATTTATAATTTATTGTTCCAATGGTATAGTATCAGTTTGGAACTTTTCAGAGTGATTATTACTTTCTCATTTTCCAACACTATCTAAGAATACACATTAAAGTTTAGTCCTGTGCATACTTAATATTTTCCAATTTTATATTTTCTTCTTTTATGTTACTCGTATGGTTCTTTCTTCATGCTAAAATAAGCTCCCTGGTCTTTCTCGGTCTGAAGACCAACATAGTTAATTTACCTTATTTTTAATGGTTGCTCATTGTTCCTTCCTCAAATGAGTCGATACGCAATATTAATTTAAATTCCCTTCTTCTCTGTTGATTTCAGTTCTCGCACGGATTCTAGTTATATTAGGTAATTATATCTGTAATCCTCGTTCCCCATTTTTTTTATATTTCTCATCATAGTATACTTCAACATATCGAATCTTTTGTTTTTCTTCTGTCCACAGGTAAGCCACATACACCCCTTCTTACCGTAACTAGATTCACAATTACGTCTTGCAGTTCCCCTATTCTTAATGAATTTATTTGAAGTTCAAGAATCTCCAATTACGATGCAGATATTGCAATCTTCCCTTCCATGATATTGTTGGGTTTCAGTTCAATTTAGATGGAAATTATTATTCGTACATTTGGTGATGGAATACTTTGTTTGCCACACATTGACAACTTCGTCTCTCTCGATAACAGTACATTATTTTGGGAAGTAAATGCCAATAGGGTATATCTATCACAAAAGTAGCAACTGCAATATACATTAAATTTTTGCCACGGTTGAAGTTGGTTTCTTGGATGGCTGATATAGCCCTAAACTGGAGGTCTTGAGTTCGATATCACGAGGTGCATTGTATCTGGTGCGCTCTGTGGTGTGATGCACTGGGACTGATGCATGACTGTGTTTTTGTCACACCAACTCTTGTTTTATTTATTTTTCAAAAAATAAATATATACTTATATTTGTAAATACATGTGTCATTTGATAAAAAAATTGTGTTTAATATGTCAATCATTCAGAGACGTGAAAGGAGAGAAGAGGGGCAACAAAAATAATAGGCGGAACACTATAACATGGTTCACCTATGGGAGGCAAGGGAGAGGGAGAGAGATGTGTACCCTCACCCTATTACAGCAGAGATGCAGGGGCTCCTTAAGCAGGTAGGCCTTCTCAAGTTCTATGAGGAGGCTACTTCCCTAAAGTCCCATTGTTTTTTTTTTAGACATCTTATCCGAAGGTGGAATGCCCAGCAACAGGCTTTCCAAGTTGGTATCAACCAATGGTACACGCCCACTAAGGAGGATGTATATTTTATTACAAGGCTATCGAGGAGAGGGGCTGGATTTTCCCTCGTTCCCTGAGGTTCCAACCGGCTCTGTTACAGGGAGTCAGTTAGTTTACTCCCAGAGATACATTGGAGAAAATTTAGTATATCCTGCAAAATTTTAGGTCCGTGGAGGGTAGTTACGTATTGGTGCGTTTGGTCATGAGGAGGTCCAGTGTCACTCACTTATAATTTCGACCACTTTTCACAACACCAGTTATGGGAAACACATTAGTTGCGAGCTTTTATGTTATGTTTGTTCTTTACTATAGCAACCACAACTTGTCAGGTGGTTTGCCATTTTTTTGCAACAGTTTTGCACAAAATTAGATAGATGTCGTGCTCATGCATAAGGGAGGGTCAAATTCCCTTTTGCTTCAGAGCTTTTTTGTTTATTTTTTGAGAGGTTTCCAAAGACGAGGCCTTCTTTTCTTCGACAGCCTCATAGGCCAATTACTAAGGCACGTATGCACATGTTGGGGCAGATGATGCCCAAGAGGGAGGAGACTCTTTTTCTAGCGAGGATATCAGATGATGCACTGGAGTTGCTAGACAGTGTTGATGAATATCCCTTCATTTTGGTCCCCTATCCTTATGCGGGGTTGGATTGGCGAGGGTGTGCCAACATTCTCCTCACAGCTGATGAGTTGCCAGATGATAGAGGTAATATTATTTTTTTATTTAAATTTATTCTAACATGTTCTTTAACTTGTTTTTATTAAATTATGTAATAAAATCCTCTAATTATTGTTGTGTACTTGTATATATTTTGCAGACATTGGCCCTTTTGATGGCAAGGAGATGCCACCACCACCACCCGATCTAGGTTTGAATCCTCATGATGAGGATGAGGGCATGCCAGCTATTGTCGAGGATCATAAGGAGGCCAGTCCAGATCAGAGACCTGCTCCTGCTGGCGCACCAGTGCGCGGTCGACGTATTAGTGATGCTAGATACAGGATAGAGTTGGGAGACCAACTCATTGCATTTATTTTTGAGGCGGGCTTCAGGCCTGCTGATTTCAGAGACATAGAGGCCAATGACAGTCTATCACGGATGTGGAGAGGCATGCCGCGTGACATATACATCCTGATGCGGCATGTCGTAGGAGTTACGACAAATTTTGTGTGACTGATGAGGACTATTGCACGTTACGATCGAGCGGCAACACATGATGGATAGTCTGTGAGGCACAGCGTACCATCATCTCATGATTGTTCACATCGTCGCGCCATGCCAGATTTGCATGAGCCCCCACTAGCATCTACTAGTAGTCATCATGGAGATGAGGCTGGACCATCGGCCACTTGTACTAATATTGGTGTTGTACTACTACCAGCTGATCCATGACATTTATATTACATTAGTATATTTTTAAAATTATTCAGTTACATATATATATATTATATGGTCCATGTATTTTATGTTCATGTTGCAGTTGTACATAATTTACACGTTGGTGATCATCATGATGTGTATGTTGTTAGATCATGTTAGGTATTCTCATTTAATGTGCAGCTTGCAAATATATGTGTATGTGATAGCATGAGATGTATATTTGATGTTTTTTTTGTACTGGTGATGTTAATATATAATGTTAATTGTGTTTTGTTAGATGATCATGATCACGATGATGCAGTTATCACGATGATGCTAAAATAAGCTCCCTGGTCTTTCTTGGTCTGAAGATCGGCATAGTCAATTTACCTTGTTTTTAATGGTGGCTCATAGTTCCTTCCTCAAATGACTCGATATGTAATATTAATTTAAATTCCCTTGTTCTTTTCTGATTTCAGTTCTCGCACGGATTCTAGTTATATTAGGTAATTATATCTCGAATCCTTGTTTCCCATTTTTTTTATATTTCTCATCATAGTATACTTTGGCATATCAAATCTTTTGTTTTTCTTCTGTCCACGGGTAAACCACATACACCCCTTCTTACCATAAGTGGATTCAAAATTGCATCTTGCAGTTCCCCTATTCTTAATGAATTTATTTCAATTTCAAGACTCTCCAATTCCGATGCAGATATTGCAATCTTCCCTTCCATGATATTGATGGGTTTCAGTTCAATTCAGCTGGAAAGTATTATTCGTACATTTGGTGATGGAATACTTTGTCTGCCACACTTTGAAAACTGCGTCTCTCTCTCGATAACAGTACATTAAGCTAGGAAGTAAATGCCAAAAGGGTATATCTATCACAAAAGTAGCAACTGCAATATACTTTAAATTTTTTCCACGGTTGAATTTGGTTTCTTGGATGGCCGATATAGCCCTAAACTTGAGGTCTTGAGTTCGATTAGTGGCATGAGATGAAGAACTTCAGAAGCTGAAAAAAAAATAGTTTAACTTTGATTGTATTTATTTTTTATTTATTTTTATTTTTTAAATCTTATTGGTTGAAATTAATCACTTGTTATTTCCACTGCGCCAGTCATTTCTACATCGTTAGCATACGAAGTTCTTAAATTTATTGCAGCTAATAGTCCTGCAACATGTAATCTCTACAACTTCTTATATCAAAAAGGGAGTTGATTGTTCTGGAACACGTCATTTCTACATAGGTTATATAAAAAAGTGTACGAAGTTTTTAAATGGGGCATGTGGCATTAGTTGCATGTATAATTAAATTAGTCTTTAGCTTTTCTAATTGTTAGTCAAATATTCCTTTCTTAAATTTTCATTAAATTTTTATTTTTCTCATTACAGCTTGGTTGAAAGGTTATATATTAAGAATTATTGGGTGATTGGTCTTTACTTTGTTAAATTCTTTTTCTAATTTATTGTTTAAACAACTTAATTATTTAAACAAAATAACTATCAATTTATTATTTTATTTTTAGCTATGCTAATTAAAAAAATATAACTTTAAATTTATATTTAATTATTTGTTTTTCAAATTTTTTTAAAATTTTGTATATTTTATAGTTATTTTCCAAAACACATAATTATAGATTTATTATTTTATTTTTAACTATGCTAATCAAAATTATATAACTATGAATTTATATTTAATTATTTGTTTTTAAATTTTTTTAAATTTTTGTATATTGTATAGTTAAGAATTTGTTTTTAAAATATTTTATATTTTATTTAATTAGTTTAGTTACTTTATTATAATTAATATTAATATTTAAATTATTCAAAAGAAACTAAACAATTTGGATAAAAAAACACTAGGAAAATTTAATTTTAATTAATACTTTCATTCAGGGCATAATTGTTAGGCAATGTTGCATGAATAATAAAAAATAAAATAATATAATTCGAGAAGATATTGCTAAACAAAAAATTCTACGTGGACATGTAAAACATAGATTCTATCCTTAAGTATTAGTAAACCCCTTAATAAATCACATATATTATTATAAAATAAACAATTTAACATAAAATATAAATCATATTCTAATCATAGTTAAAATATTAGAATTTCAACACTAACTAATTATCAAATTTGACTCCCGGATGCGAGTGGTTACTAAGGATTTGACAGTGATGAACCTGCGAGTAGGCGCGTGGCTTGCCCACTTGGCCACCCGAGGTTCGCATTTACTCTCCCTGGGTTCATTAAATCTTGCAGGCCGTCACCCTACGCGGAATTTATGCCGGTGGCGAGGTCGAGACACCGCCTGTTTCAAAATGACCGGTTCTGGTCCTCTGCCCCTACATTCGAATGTGGTTTTGGTTTTTCTGGCTTAGATGTGCGTTGGATTGTAGGTCTTCATGTCTCCGCAGCTCATGCCCGTGGGCTCTAATTGCTCTCCTGAGGCTGAAGTTTGCAGCCGCCGCACTGCTATGGGTAAGCGCTGCCCTCTAGGATGTTGCATTAGTTTTTCCTCTGGTTTTCATTACTCCCACAGTACTTTTTGTGCTCTGCACCTTGCTTCGCCGCCTGACTGGTTTTTTCTGCTTCCCCCGCCTGTGCCACCCGAATTCTTTGCCTTCTCTCATCACTCCACTCCTGTCATGCCTCGCGTTAGGCACCGCCTGCGTCGTCATAGGGGAATTTCTCGCCCCAGCTCCTCCAGATGTGGCCACTCCCCTTCCTCTGATTCCCTTTCATCCTCACATTGTCTCAGAGATAGCCCTCCTTCCTCGCGCATTCTTCGCCGCAGGGATCATGTGCAGCGTTCTCCTCCCTCCTCGTGGCATGGTGCCACTGCCTCTCAGCATTCCCCTAACCCCCAGCCTGCGATCTCTGCTCCCGCATGCAACCCGTCCAATGCCATCTTCCACTTTCAATGTAACTCCTCTCACCCCTTGGTTATTTCCACAATCTCGGTCTCCTTCAAGGAATTCTCTGAAGCTGCCCCTAACCACCTTCCTTCTGCGTCTCCTAGCACTTTGCTGGCCCCCCCTACCAGTCAGCATGCTTCTCAGGTGATGGACATTGGTTCCGCTCAGAAAGAGGTTGATGGTGGCTCGAGTCTCCTCCAGAACCTGGCTCAGCCGGCTGATGGTTGCGTTGCAGAAGCCACTGCCAGTTAAAATGTCCCAGTCCTCGACGACGATGGAGATGGCTAGTGCAGAATTGTGGAGGAATCTCCTTCGGGTGACTATGAGCTCTAGCGCTTATGTTTGTGCTCTGCTCTCTATGTCTTATTTTTGTGATATTTTGTTAGGTTTGTATGCTATAACTCTCAGTCTGTTAAAGATGATGTCCTATGTTGAGTCTTCTCAAACTCATGGTGTAAGCTGGTTTCCCCGTGCGGGCGGCTCTATTTTCAGCTCAATTGTGGTATGTAACAGCTAGTTTCCTCTCCTAAGGCATCTTTCTAACGTTTCTCGGACCGGTTTCCTCCAATGGGCAGTTCAATTTTTAGATATTTTGCTGACTGTGTGGCGCTCCTGACGCCCTGATATCTCTGTATTATATGTTTTATTAATAGAGTTAAGTTTACTTAGAAAAAAAAATTATCAAATTTGACATTAATTATATACTAATTTATTAAATAATATATGTTTTTATCTTTAAAAAAGAGGAGACATTTAAACTTGAAAATTTCATACTTATCAAATTTAATAATACTAATTGTATATTTTAATTTAACATTATTATTTGATAATAAATTATAGATATCAATTGAGGATAATATTTAAAAAACATACTTTGTAATATATTTTACATCATAAAAATCATAAAAATTAACTAAATTATAACCTTATTTAATAATAAAAATCATCAACTTTATTTTAAATTATAATCATCAATATATATATATATATATATATATATATATATATATATATATATATATATATATATATATATATATGAATATGAGTTAAACATTTACACATTTAATTAAAATATGTAAAAAGAAAAACCTAATAAAGCAATAATAAGTTACAATTGTTGCATAGTAGTTTAGTTACGAGGTAAAATTTAGAAAACTATAATGCTTATTTAAATTTCATATAACTAAGTACACTTTGTTAAAAAGTAATGCTTGTTTTGTTGATGTACATGTGAATAAGATTGTTGTACTTAGGAATTTTTTCTATATCGTTATACTACTAAATTAAGATAGATTTGATTTCAAGATTTAGTAATTCTAATATGCTTGGAGATTTAGTAATTCCAAATTTTGATAGTTCATGATTTTTTCATGTAATATGTTTTACATCTTCATTACAATAAATATTGTAAGACACTCGATAGATTTATTGTTAAGAACAAGTTTTCTACAAAGAATTTTTAGTATAATTTTAATATGGTAAAAAAAATAGAACAATTTTGAAATCAACTTTGTTACAAAGTATTATAGACATGCTCAAAATGGCATTTCAACATTTCTATATTTACATTACGAAACAGGTAGTAGCTACTTTGTAGCCCTTGTTAAAATCATGACGCCAATACGTATTAGCATCTTTTTATTAAAATCATGAACCCAAAACATAGAGGGATATTTATTGAAATCGTGAAGCCAATATATATAGGCTTCATCATCGGTATTATCAACCCAACATTTTGGCATTGAAAATTTCTGATTCAAACATTTATAATGACAAGGTTATTGTGTAATTGGTTGTGAATAATGCTTTTTCTATTTTTTTGGATTTTGCATTCAATTCACTTACTATGCTTTTATCTTTGACACACATATCTTACATTTGTGCGAAGGAAGACATATCGTTGGCACACATATCATACACTTGTGCAAAGGAAACTGTGGTTTATAAGATATATTAAGTTTGTTGTATGAACATAGAAGGAGACAGAGGTGAAAGAACAAATGTGTACAAATACTATTGCATGGAACGAGAAGTTTCTAAAGAATATGTTATTAAATGGGCATATGTACAAAGAGTGGTTTTGGACATGTATATTCATGCTTGGGAGAAAAAACCACAAACCAGAATTTTGTGATTACAAACTGCAAAAGTATTGAATCGCTGTCAATCCTATTCCACATTTTATTTTTGACACTCAAAAAATATAAACCTATTTAGTGACTTATTTGTTGTCTAATTAGTTCTTATGGGCGACCGTTTCCTTTTTTTTGGATTTTAAGTATCATTCAATTATTTTTCATCTGTCACATAGACTAGATTTATTTCAAAGGTAATTATGGGTTTTAAGTTGTATTAAGTACCTTATACAGAAAGATAGATGTAGAAAAAAATGTGCACAATTTCTAATGTAGGAAACACGAAGGTTATGAACAAACTGTTGCTGAATGGAAATGTATACAAATAATAATTTTGAACATGATTGTTTGTGATGTTCAAATAATATAAGTCCATGTAAATATGTACTTCTGCATAATAATTTGTAATATATGACTCTCTTCAAATCCAATGAAGAACGATTTGTTTTGCGAACATGCTTAAGGGCAAGGGCATCTAATTTATCAACAACTAATAAAATAGATAGATCATGCATGTTATTGCAAAATCACTAGCATGTTGGTGAACAACATTTTAATTAGCTATTGAGATGGAGGAAATCAAGGATCACCTATTGAATGCCATATGATTACATGAAGATGCTTCTAGGAGCAAGTATCATAGGATATTGCTTTATTCTCCTCTTTCTCCAAGATTTCTTACCCTAATACCATTCCATTATATTATCTATGCAATATTAAACAATAAGCCTAACAATGACAATGTTGTTTGCAATATTTTTCCTTTTTAAAGAGCTTGCAAGTTCTAAGAGAAAATTTGGCTCTCAATTATTCAAAGATAATACCATTTCCTTGCTACGAAACTCTAAAAATTATCATAATTTATATGAAGGGATACTTTTCTCTTTGGTTTACTACCAGAGAGAAAATTAAACTGGCCTAGATATATCTTAACTCGAAATCTACCAAGTGCCGAGAAGAATCAAATCCATCAATTGTAGCTTTCTGCAGAGAAATTGAAGGATAATCCTAAGATTGATGAATTTAGAAAAGAGGCATTGGAACTAAATACTTTATTTGCACAACAACATGTCGTTTTTCATCACAAATTATCAAATATTCTTGAATTGTGTGAACAGAGTGATTCACTGATGAATCACATTTCATATCAGGAGATTATTTTTGATGAGATTGATGATAAAGCTTCCCAATATGTCACTTAGAAGGATTTTTCCAATGGATGAAAGGCCAACCTGCCTAGGATTGAAGAGTCAAGGAAGGAAATATTGTTTACAGATTGGGTCATACAGTTGAAACATGTAGAACGAGCCATTTGTAGAGCAAAGGATGTTTCTACTAACATTGTGGAAAGTTTTAGTCAAAATCTCATCATTGCAAACCTTTTTGAAAAATGTCCTCCTGGTGCATTGCCTATCATGAAAGACTTGATAAGACAATGGAAATAAGTTTCACAGGTAAAACAAGAAGACATTAGAAAGATGGAAAAATTGGATTGGGATAAGTATTGGAGATACTTAGTAAAGCCTCACAACCGATGGCTTATGTTGCACTGTCTTACATATACATCCTCGTACATGCTTTCTCCACTTTCTAATGTTGTTTTCAGTGGACAACTATGCATTAGGCCAGTCCAACCTCCAAATATTAAGCATATGCTTAATATCCTTCAGATAAAGGAAAAAATGGCTAAGGAGAGAGCAGGACAGTTATCAAGCAAGTCACCCCTTTAATTTTTGTTTATGTTTAATTTCCACTTAGTTGAAGGAGGATTCTCTTAAACATCCTGAACATTTTATTGTAATAACTATTTTAAGACTTGTATTTCTATATTTAAATACCTTCATGTCTTTGAATAAGGAGTCCTGAATTTTGAAAGGAATGTGTTACAGATATTGCACTTTTCTACTCTTGAAGTTTTCTGAATAGAAAGGGTTGGACCAAGTACTTTTTTTCAAATGAGCAGAGCAAGCATATACATGGTACTTTTATCGTATGTGTTATATTTTTGTTTCAAATGAGAAATTTCTTTTTTATCTTATTATTTTTTGTTTCATGTATCTATTTGAATAAACTTTGGCATTAACATTACTTTTGAACATGTTATACTTTTATATTTTGAGACATATGCAATACTGACATTTAAAAGTTTTGATATAAGCTTCATCCAATTGATTTAATTAAATATTTAATTAAATAAATTACTTCAAATCATTTTCATATCTCTAAGTGTTTGTATGATCTTCATTTACATCTGCCGAAAGATGGTTTTTATAGATTGCACAGAAAATACATTCATCCTGAGATACATAGTAGATAGATATGTTATTTGTTGCAAACTTTCTAATAATTCCATCTACCAAGTTATAGATAGTTATAAAGCCATCCATTCACCCAATTATATTTCACTAGGAAATGGGTCCCATAAATTCAGTTGGAGCTAGCCCTTCCAACGAAAAAGGGACGGTTTTTAAGTCCCCGAAAGGGTGGTTTCCCTGATGTTGTTGCACCAATTTTAAGGGCATAAAAAATTTTGGTGCTTGAAGAAGGGCCATATGACTATGAATGGCACCAAATATTAATCCAAAAATAAAATACCATCAGGAGAGTCATTCTCCCTCCAAATCTACAACATCTAGTCCTTGTTCAAGATATCCTATCCTTATATCAGAAGTTGTTCAATCTGCCCCCAAATATCTTAGTTCTATTCATAGATAAATATCTTCATATTAAACACAAAAATTACCTAATGTATAAACATTAATAAATAAATTGGAAGAAATTTCAATTTCGGTAGAGAAACCTATACTTTTTGAAGCCTTAGAAGAAAGTGTTACTACAATATTTAAGGGCACCGGTGTATTAACCTATTCCAAGAGTGAAAATATTGGAGTAATCCATTTTGAATTTCATGTCCATTCTCATCGTAGGAAATCCCCTATATTCGAAACTCAATCATCTACTAGTGATATTCAATTCTCTTCTATCCCCCAAACACCATCATTTATTCTTCCTTATATTACATCTTCTCAAACAATTTCTTCAAAAATTCACATTTCTACTTCTTCTTAGTCTAGAAATACTGCCTCGAGCAGTATTAGTTCCATAGTTGTTTATTCTATACCAACAACCACTACTAGAGATACTTCCTCTACTCCAAATCATTCTTCAGGGACAACAAATTCTCCACTTCACACAATGGCAGCCAAACCTTGGAAAAATATTGGAGCTGTTCAATTACCAAGTCATGTTCATCCTTTACCTAAGCATCCTGGAAGATGGTTTCCTAAGTAAAATCCAGATTTTGGTCTACTTGTAGAAGAACATATTCATAATTTGATGCTTTCCATGAATCTTAATGATGTCACTAAAGAATATTGTGTAGTTATATTATTTCCTTCTACTTTTGAAGGATTAGCTCGATCATGGTATTTCTCACTACATCGGGAACTATTACTAGCTGGGATATTTTTGAAGAAAAAATTCTTACTAAATTTGGTGATGATCGTACTACTGCTACCCTTATCAATTATCTTTCCAATATTAAGGAAATTACAAGATTAAATATCAAATATTTCAACTCTATATTTAATAAGATACTCAGTAAAGTCCCAACCACATCCAAGCCTCGAGTAGATGTACAAATAGAATGGTACATATCCTCTCTTCCTTCTAATATTTTTATTTTTGTAGAAATGGCCAATAAGGATACATTGGTAGAGAGCATGAAAGAAACTATTTCTGTTGAAAAAATAATCCTTGCTTTAGAGAAGAAAATTGCACAAGAAGATAGAAAAAATAAGAAGGTTTCATTTAAGGATGATCCCAAAAAGAAAACATCTAAAGATCCTTATGATCTTGAGGGACTATAAAAGGTCCTCAAAACTATGTTAAATGATATGGTTGAGATAAAGAAACAAGTGGCTGAGTCATCTTCGAAGAAATTTTTTAGATATTTTAAGAAAAATCAAGCTTCCCAACCTCCAAATGTATTCTCAAATGCTGAATCAGATCAAGAGGAAGATCAAGATGAAACAATATCATCCGCAAAAGAATCTCAAGAAGAATAATTAGTTGAAGTTCATGGACTATGGTACGTTCTCATTCGAACATCTAATAATGAAGGTGAATATGAGGCACTACTAGTTAACACTAGAAGTAAAAATTATACTGACCTTCCTTGGTCTCCTCAAAAAACAATTTTGCATCTTCTCTTGATAAGGAAAAAGTGATTGAAAAGAAAAATTCTACTCCTTAATCAAATCCAACTTCTTCTAATCTTCCATCTACATCTAACACATTATTGGTCTCTGATACTATTGAATATAATATAGCGGAACATATGAAGAATATAAGGAAAATATATCCACACATGAGTTGAGAAAATTGAAGCAGAAAAAAAAACTTTTACTCAAAGAACTAAATGCAGTCTCTGCTTCATCCTTACCTACTCCTGTTACTTCTAAAGCCTCAAAAGGAGTTGGTAAGCCTCCTAGTTATTCACCTGATAAAATTGATGCAAGTGATTTTATTTTAATCGGTGATAGATATAACTCTCATATTCCTCCATTCCTATTAACTTTTGAAGTATTCAACATAAATGTGCATAATTTTCTAGTTGACTCTGAAGCTTCTTCAAACATCATGCCATATTTAGTTTGTCTGAAATTGAATATTTCTCCTCAAAATTCTATAGTACACATTGTGAAATTAGATAGAACAAAGGTTAAGGTATTAGGAGAAATGAATTTAGTTCTTATCATATTGGCATCCAATCCAAAATTTCAACTAGTAATTGATATTTTAGTTGTTGATATCCCTGAATTTTACGGTTTAATCCTAAGTAGAGACTGGTCATAAAATATTCATGATTATTTTGCCACTGACTGGTCTCATATGTGGCCTCCATATAATTGTAAGCCAAATAAAATCAGGGTAGACCTTGAAGAAAACATGAAATACTAAGTAACCAAATTAAAAGATGAGAATGAGCCCATGGATTTTACTAATAATTTTTTTGCTAATTACTCTGTTGAGCCTTTTTTGGGGAATTTTAATGCTCAGACATCTTCATTTCTCACAAACTTAGTTAATTCTCAGATCAGAATTTTTTTTCAATCAGACTCTTCTAAGTGTATAAATATCATAGATAAACCTTTTATTAATACTTTGTTCTGGACATTATACTTTAATGGATCAAAATCTGGTCAAGGTTCATGAGCTGGTTGTATGTTAATCAATCAGGAAGGTGAAAATACAATGCTGACATGCAGGCTTGAATTTAAATGCACAAATAACACCGTAGAATATGAGGCACTCGTCCAAGGCTTATACAAAGAAATTGATATTGGTGTCAAATATCTCCGGGTATATGGTGATTCTGAAATAATTCTGAAACATGTAAGAAATATCATACACTGTATTTCTAGTCATCTTAAACATTATCAGTGATTAGTTCAATCTCTTACCTCTCATTTTTTATCATTCAATATCTTGTCTATTCCAAGAATTCAGAATGGAAGTGCATACCTTCTAGCTAATGTAGCATCTAGAATTATTCCTTTGGAAGGCATAGTCCATATAGATTTTCTATAGAGTTGATTTTTCTCCCATATATTCCTAATAATATTATTAATTGGAGAGTATTCAATGATGATGATGATGTTATAAATTTTCTTACATCAGAAGGATCATATGATAATCAATTAATTTATGATTATGGACATGAAAGGAAATTGAAATAAAAACCTCAGGAAAATTCCATACCTAAGCCTATGGTTAAGCTTGAATATCTTTACGATCTCAAATATAGATTCAAAAAGGTTACTAATTCAAAGCTTCAAAGTTCAACTTTGAGGTTTGAGCTAGTAAATCTTGCCACGGATCTTAATCCTCAAAACATTAGCTTAGGACTTGGTCTTTCCTATGATGAAATATTAGCCTTCATTTAGTTATTGAAGACATACAAGACTGTCTTCACATGGAAATATGAAGATCTATTATACTTCCATCATCAAGCATAGTATCCCAATGATATCCATTGAAAAACATATAAGACAAAAGTTAAGGAAAATTCAGCGTGATCTTGAAAATCAAATCTTAAGTGAACTCAACAAACTCCTTAAGGAAAATATTATATTCCCTATTCAAAATTCAAATTGGGTCTCCAACCTAGTACCTATTAGGAAAAATAATGACGATATTCGTATTTGTATTTATTTTAGGAACTTAAACAAAGCTGGCTTAAAAGAAAATTTCCCATTACCAGTGATGTAACAGATTTTGCACTTAGTTTTTGGTTCTGAATTAATTTATTTTTCTTCATGGATTTTAAGGCTACAATAAAGTATTGGTTCATCCTAGAGATATATTAAATACTACATTTAGAACTGAATGGGGCACTTAGTCTTATCAAAAAATTCACTTTGGTCTAATCAATGTAGGAGAAAATTTTCAAAGAGAAATGGAAATACCTTTTAGAGGATTGATAAATAAAACTATGGTTTTATATTTAGATGATATAGCCATTTGATCCATGAAAATAAATTACCACTATCATGATCTTAAGAAAATCATTGAACGTTGTTTGAAATATGGAATTTCTTTAAATCCAAAAAAGTCCTATTTCGCTTTAAGTGAAGGTAAAATTTTAGGATTTATTGTCTAAAAATAAGGGATTTGCATTGATAGAGATAGGATAAAGGAAATTTGTGAAATATATAATCCCCATAACAAGAAATCCATGTAGTCCTTTGTAGGACAGATAAATTTTGTCAAGAGATTTGTTCCAATTTTTTCACAAATGTGTTTACCATTGCAAGTAATGATTAAGAAAAATGAACTCTTTAAATGGGGACATAATGAAAGAGAATATTTTGATCTAATCAAGAAAGCCATCATCAATTCTCCTTCTATGACTACCCCATATTTTTTAATCATTTCATTTTATGTACTTTTTCATCCAAAACATCTTATGTTGTTGTGTTAACACAAATCAATGATTAAAATATTCAAGCACCCATTTCTTTCTTTAGTTCAAATATTCAAGGTGCTGAAATAAGTTATCCGGAAGTGGAAAAACAAGCATTTGTTGTTTACGAATCTTTAAAGCACTTTAGACATTTTCTCCTTAAAACACACACCAAGGTAATAGTTCCATTTTCGGCAATAAGGAAACTACTTATTCAAAAGGAAGTAGGATAAAAGAGAGAAAATTAGGTAACTTCTCTACAGGAATATTACATTTCAATAAGACGAGCCAAAATAATCAGAGGGAAAGGTCTCTGCAGATTACTATATAGAGTGTCCAACATATCAGATGATGAAGAGTTAAGTAACACTGTACACATTGATGAGGTAAGCCTGAACGAATATGAATCACCGTATACTAATTTAATAATATAAATGAATATGTTCCTACAGAAATCAATTAAAAAAGAAAAGGAGATTTAAGTTTGAAATATATTCAATATCAGATCATACACAATGTTTTTCTTAGAAATAACTATGACTCCATACTACTAAGATGCCTCGAGAAATCTGAAGCACAGAGGGTTTTGCAGGAACTCCATGATGAACCTGTAGTTGTACATTTTGGTGGAGATACCACCACACATAATATTCTTTATGCATGATATTACAAGCCCAATTTGTTTAAATATGCTCATGCATATGTGATAAAATGAAAAACATGCCAAATAGCTACTGGAAGACAAAGAAAACCAGCCTTACCATTGCATCCAGTCAACATTGAGAAACCTTTTGAGAAATGGATCGATATCATAGGTGATATTGTTCCTAACTCATCCAAACAACATAAATGCATTCTCACTACAACTGATTATTTTACTAAGTGGATGGAACTTATTACACTAAAGGTAGCTAAATCTGAGCCATTATGAAATTTATTGATCAATTTAATATTACCAGGTTTGGCTTACCCAATGCACTTATGTTTGACAATGCTCTTTATTTTTGGGAAATGGTATGACTGAATTTTCTCTTAAAATAAGTATTAAACTTAAATACTCTACTAAATACTATCCCCAAGGGAATGGTTTAGCAGAATCAACAAATAAAAATCTCATATGAATCATAAAAGGGACCATTCATCACAACCAGAAAAATTGGCATAAGTCTTTAAATTTTTCGCTATGGGAAAATAGGATAACCCAGAAGGTCTCTATAGGAACTTCTCCAATCAATCTAGTTTATGGGAAAGAAGTTGTAATTCCATCAAATTTAGATCGTGCTTCATTAGCCCTAGTTCAATTTATTGACAAATTACCTTATTATTCCCTACAATTAAGAACGTTTCAGATCCTTAAAATTGAAGAGGAATGAGAAAAATCGAAATTAACTCATGCTAGACACTAGCAGATATTGAAAAAAAAAATGACGCAAATTTTGTTTCCCCAAAAACATTCCAAGTTCAAGACATCATACTTAAGTGGGACAAGGCACATGAGGAAACAGGTAAGCATACAAAATTCTAAAGAATCTGGCTTGGAACATTTCAAATCATTGAAAAAGTTGGCCCATCAACCTTCATGTTACAAGATCTTCAAGGGAGAAAAAATTTTCTCCCTGTTAATGGGCTAATTTTGAAAAAATTGTTGTCTTAGAAGATTTTTTTTCTAAATGTACTATACCTACACTTTTACATTTCTAGGAAAATAATGTTTGATTAGATACTTTTGGTTTTTCTCAACGCCTCTGAATTATTTTATCTTTTTATTTTTGAAGAATAGACATTTTTAGAGGAAATAAATACGAAACTTGAAAATCAAATGATTACTATATAAGTCTAAAATATTTTTCCATAAAAATTGTTAATTTTATAAACTTGAAGTTTGTACTGTCTTTTCACTTTAGCATCAATCAGAAAAAGGTTCATCTTTACAAAGTAAATAATTGCTGTTACTAAGCATATTTGACTCTAAATTTTCATCCAAAACTCTCAAATAGTCAATGATTCCCCCATCCATTGAAAATTATTTTTTAGAATGTAATTAAAAAATCTAAAAAACTTAAAAGTATGAGAGGTGTCATCACGAGCCTGCTTACCATCATCATAGGTAAATAATAAACTGACATTACCACTACTGCATATGAAACCAAGGTAATGGCTCATTATTATTAAAATCATAAGACAAGGGGTCTCATCATGAGCTACCTTGCTCAGCTCAATTATGAGTAGTAAATGGCATTTTCATTTTTTTGCCATCAAACCACGACAATGAATTTTTAAGAAAAAGAAAAAATAAGATATATGATTAAGGATTTATCCCACTTATGGATGGGATACTAAATCATTGATTCTTAAAAGGTAACCTTGTCGTGGCTATGAATGCCTACTAGTAACAATGGCTCTTCCTATGACAAAAGGAGTAGATCAAAAGGGTAAGTTACAAAAAGACACTTAATTTATCTTTTAAACTATATAATGACTCATATAAAGGAATGAAGATATTTACTTATGAAAGTTTTCTGAAAGATTAACAATAAATGTGAGTTTTTTTTTATTTGGAGTAATTTTATTCATTTAAACATTTTGGAAACAATTTTTGTTTCCTTAAATTATTTCTACTTATTTAAAGATACTAAGAAATTTCTCTTCAGAGGTAACTGGTTCTTATAGTGAATAGCCAATTCTTGTGTTATTCAACAACCCCCATTATTTTAGCATTAGTCATCTTAGAAAATAATGTGGACCCTTTTTTAAAATTTTAGAATTAAACAAATAAGACCCTTAGAGTGCTTCACTAGATAGAATAGGAATAAAAAAGGGATAAAACCTTGAATTTTTCCCTCAAAAGCACTCAAGCAGAGAAATATCACATTATTGCAATCGCAATACCATAATGAAGCACATATGACTCCTAAAAAGTCTCTTAAAACATATTGTGATGTGATATGTGTAAAAAAAAAGTGAATTTATAAATGGAAAGGCATTTTTCCAAGAAAATTATATAAGGGAAAGCCTACAGGACCCACTTCCACCACGTAGGCCATCGCAAATTGCATTTCGCATTTCGCAACTCTACCTCGACGACCTATTGTCACCCTCCATGTTTCCCCAATGCGATATACTCCATGTCATCGCATTTCTGCAAACATAATCATTTCCCCCCCACCATATTCATCGATGCAATATAGTCCATCGCAAATCACACATCGGAGTTTCGCAACAAAAGCACTTTGCACTCCATATATTTTCACCGATGTTTTTTTTACGATATCACAATCGACAATTTAAGACGATGGATATTAAATGAAGATTTACATATGAGAAATACTGAGACGTGATAGATATGGTTTTTAATGTTGAAATGACAATATGGGCACATCAGCCCATATTACCGATTAATGCCATAACTTAACAGTTTTGTTCCCCATGCCTCCATAATGATTTAACTGTAAGAAGCAATGAATTCATATCTTGGTATCATTCCTAGTATCATTCATTTAATTGTTTCTATTACTATGGTACTTGTACATTTTTTAAATCAAAGTTCCCTGTTTCCGTCTATCATTTCTCATTTATTCAGAGGCAGCCCAAATAAGAAGAATTATTTTGAGATGTCTAAAGTTCTTAAGAAAGCTAAGAAACAGATGGCCCCTGTAAACCCTACACCCACTGCAACCAAGAGAACATAGAGGCCTCCTTTGTTCAGAGACACTACATGTGGACAAAAAATTGGATCCTCCTAGTGGGAATCCATGTACAAGTTGTTCGAGGATGGGAAACTGCACAAAGTTCAAAGGAAATCTATTGTCGATGCTTCTGATTCCTCAGAAGCTCGTATTGAAGAAGTGGCTAATTCTCTCCTGCATCAAATTGTTTCATGACCTAAAATCTTACCATACACTATTATGGTAAGATGGATCATTGATAAACTCAACATTGGGGAGAGGACTTTTCTAACTACTATAGGAATGATGATTGGTTCCTTCAAAGCCAAAGACTTGAAGTTGATGTACCACATCCCAGACCTTGAAAAGGTCTATGAAAAGGAATTTCTGATGCAATTCTCTACTGAGAACAAGCTCAAATAAAATCCAATAAAGCAATGGTGAAGCAACCCCAATAAGCACAACAATTATGAAAAGGGTATGTATTATACTAACTCCCTTGCAAGTCCATATTGTTATGTTAGTACCATGATGTCTAGAATTTTTTGCTAGCCTAACACTACCATATTTTTAGTAGAGTGGACTCATTTGCTAGAAGTAGTTGCAGAATATTATGTTATGGATTGGGGAAATTTTTTGTCTAATAATATTGCAACTCAAATTTTGAATATAGGAAAAATCATTCTATTTCCTCTAATACTTCCCCCCATTTTATATGAGTACCTATATCAGGGACGTTGTGTGTTTCACTTCAGATTTTCCAGCCATGGGTTGGAAATGGAATACCCAAGACCCTGTACCCATTCATGTATTTCATACCATGTTATGGGAATCAAAATTTGAGAACCATTTTTATAAAATTTGCGATGGAGTCATTCTCCTTCTTTTTCAACCTATCTTTAATGAGAAAGCTCCCAGATTGTCAAAAGAGGCCCAAGCTAATTTTTTTTGGAAAAGAGTTGTTCTGCTATGTCAGAGTATTTTGGAGCTTATCTCGGCTGCACGTTATACCCTTGTATGTTCCTGATAAGCTTCTCGCAGGAGAAGTAGCATATAAAATTGTTGGCAATGGACCAACCATGTTTCTAAATGAGTCTAAGAAAGCATCATGACCTTCATTTCCAATTACTTGTGTCATTTATGGTATGGAAAATTAATAGAATTCAGTTTTAGAAATCAGCCAAATTGATTGTTTGAAAGTGTTTAAAATTTCAAATAGACAATATGACCGAATTAAATTTTCCAATAAGTTTACTACCCAAGTTAAAATTAGGCCTTTTTTTCAGGAAGAAGATGAGTTCGATAACCTTTTTGAGTTAGCTGATAATTATTCTACAGTTCAAAATTTGGCAACCCTATACCTCCATCCACATCAATTACCAAATTTTAAACAATATAGGAACAAGATATTGGAAGAAATTCCATTAAAAATGTTGGAAGTATCACAAACCCTAACTTATAAGGAAAAGGAGAATGAACCAGAAACTAAGGATACTGAAGTCCTTAGAAAAACTGACCAAGACAAATTGTCAAGGTTCAAACTATGGATTTAGATTTTCAAGTAATCTTAGTGAAATTTGGAAGGAGTTTAACTTGAAAATCTAGCAAGACCAAGGATCCATAGTTATTGATCAACAACATATTGTGCATATGCCTCAAACAAAAAGTCAGGACTCATTCACTGTTGAGCCCTCTAACAAATTAGTAATCATAGAGAGAGTGGAATTCATCCCAGCCTTCCCCACTACTAAAATTGTACTTAAAAGTGAGTAAATACCTCCTTCAGGAATTTTCTATAGTCCTAAAAAAAAGTAGTTATGAGCAGACAAAAGAAAATAAGGAGATCAAAGCAATCTTAACCCCTTTTCCAAGGATATGTCTCAATGGATGTTGTTTGGAAATACTCAAAGGCACATTCTTCATAGGTTCTAACACATATAACTCAGTTTGTAGGAGCTTATGCCTCTGCAACTATTAACAAAGCTTCTGAAGTTCAATAGTTGATGAAAGAAAAGGATGAAAGAATCATCCAACTAGAACATGAGCTACAGGAGCTGCGAATGTAGATCAAGTCGCTCCAGAAGAGCATGGACCATTGAATATTAATCACCAAAATGAAATTATTTCAAAGTTCAGTCAAATCCATCAATTTTAGCTTTCTTGAAAGAAATTGAAGGATAATCCTAAGGTTGATTAATTCAAAAAAGATGCCTTGGAAATAAATACTTTATTGGGACAACAACAAGTCTTTTTTTATTATAAATTATCAAATATTCTTGAATTGTGTGAATAGAGTGATTCACTGATAAATCACATTTCAGATCAGAGGATTAATTTTCATGATATTGATGATAAATTTTCCTAGTATGTCACTTGGGAGGATTCTGTTGATGGAAAAAAGGCCAACTTGCACAAGATTGAAGACTCAAAAAAGGAAATATTGCTTACAGATTGGGACATATTTTTGAAACATGTAGGAAGAGTCATTTTCACAACAAATGATGTGTCTACTAACATTGTGGAAACTATTAGTCAATATTTCATCATTGAAAACATTATTAACAAATGTCCTCCTCGTGCTTTGCCTATTTTAAAAGGTAAAAGAAGAACACATCACAAAGTTTGAAAAATTAGATTGGGATAAGTATTGGAGATGTTTAATAGAACCTCACAGCGAGTGGCTTATGCTACATTGTCTTACAGATACATTCTCTTACATGCTTCCTCCACTTTCTGGTGTTGCTTTCACTGGACAAAAGCACATTAGACCAGACCAACCTCCAAAGGTTAAAACTATGCTTAATATCCTTCAGTTCAAGGAAAAAATGGCTAAGGCTACAATAGGATAGTCATCAAGCAAGTCACCCCTTTAATTTATGTTTCTATTTAATTTCCACTTAGTTTAAGGAGGTTTGTTTTAAACCTCCTCATCTTTTTATTTTAATAGCTATTTTAAGAATTTAATTTTTATATTTAAACCCCTTCATTTATTTGAAGAAGGGGTCCTGAAACTTTGAAAGGAAGAATTTACGGATGTTGCAATTTTGTACTCTTGATTTTTTCTGAACAGAAAGGGCTGGACCAAGTACTTTTTGTCAAATCAACAGAGTGAAAATATACATGGTACTTTTATCCTATGTGTTGTATTTTTTTTTTCAAATGAGAAATGGTTATTTGTCTTATGAGGTTTTGGTTCGTGTATCTATTTGAATACAATTTGACATTAACTCACTTTTGAACATGTTATACTGTTATATTTTTATACATATTAAATACAAGCATTTAAAAGTTGCGATATAAGATTTATCCAATTTATTTAATTAACTATTTCATTAAATCAATGACTTAAAATAGTTTTTATTTCTCTAAGTGTTTGTATGATCTTCATTTGCATCAACTGAAAGAGCATTTTTATAGATCGCACAGAAAATATGTTTCATCCCGGGGTACATAGTAGATAGATATATTATTTGTTCCAAGCTTGCTAATACTCCCATCTACCAGTTACAGATATTTATAAATCCATCCATTCACCCAAATATATTCCACTGGGAAACTAGTCCCATAGATCCAGTCAGAGCCACCATTCCAAATGGAAAAGGGATAGTTTTTAAGTCCCTGATTGGGTGGTTTCCCTGATGTTGTTGTGCTAATTTTCAGGGCATCAACAGATTCCAAAAAAACTATTTTATCTACACATAAAAATATTCAATTATTATTTTTATTTATTTCAAAGAATGAATAGGTAAATCATCTAGCCATGCATAATCAGTAACTTTAAGAAGTACATTGTAATTTGTGAAAAGTATCTTTCTCCACTTTTTGTCTAAGAATTGATGTTTTCAAATCTAAATTTCATATACTTGGTAATATTTTGAAAATACCTATGGAATTAACCTCACATGAAAATTGACTTGTATAGATGTGATGTCAAAGTTAGTTGAAATCTTTCAGACCTAACCACAAAAGGATAGTAGTGGATTGAAAATGTCCTTTAGGGAAAATGCCATTGTATTAGAACACGTATTACATATATATTTTGAAAGGTGAATATCCTAAGTAAGAATAGGCCTTTGGTCAACTAGATATACACGTATAGTACCATGAGGAAGAAGCCTTGAGCTGAGTACAAATTTCTCATGGAAAAATTACAAAAAACATAAATTAACGAAGTAACTATCATATGATCCATGAAATATTTAGATGAAAATGAACTAACACTTTGATAATATCAAATAAACTGATCAAAATTGAATTGGAAACATACCTAGCCATTACTACATTATTTACAACAAAAAATCTAATCAGTGAGAGTATGGCCTATGTGCCTCATTTCAACTGTTGCCTTGAGGGATGTAGTCCCTCCTTAAGAACATCAAAAAACCATACATTAATATGATTAGAAAACTATTTTTTGTACATTAAACGCTACAAATAGACCCAAATTCATCTTGTCCTATCCTTGAATATTAAATTTAGTTAACATTGAAATTATGATACGCTAAAAGTTATGGCTAGTGTAACGATTCTCAAAGACTGACTTGTTTTACTACAAAATATTCATGTTCCATATCTACATAAATTCCCAAGATTTTACTTAATAGAAAAATTAAAACTTAAATAGGGTGCCTAACTATTGAAAATGCAGCAAGAAATTCCTAATTTAATTTTCCCTTGAATTAAATTAGGAGAAATTGAAATTCCGCATCACAATACAACTTGAATGAGTTAACTGAGTTGTTACCACTTAGATATATTAGTTAATTAGAGTTGAGGGCCTAACTTTAGTTGTGTACAATTATTCCTAAATTTTAGGATCCTAGGTTGATTTAATTTTAGTTGTAACAATTTAATTCATTTGAATTGAGTTAAGGTCAATTAAACTAGTTCCAACTGTTGGGGGAACTGGTGGAACATCTAGTAGTGGGGTGTAGCTTTAGTGTTTAACTAATTAAATAATGAATCAACCTAAATTATCTCATGCATGCATGATATTATATTTACCTAGTTGAGATTCGAGTTCAAGGGTAGTGTACTATTAGTTGTAGAATTTTCCAAATTGTACAGGTGGTGAATCTAGTTAAAGAAAGACCTAACATAATTGTGCAATTATCAACGATAATTTTCCCTAATTTATAGGGATAATTCCTCATCCAGCAACGCAAGTAAATAGGATCTTGGAGGCTAGGAAAATTGGATAAATGTTGGCCAAAGTTAGTGAGTGAGGCAAAGGATAGAAGATTATTGTGCAGATTGTTCTCAAGCTTGAGCAAGCATATTTTATTTATCCATATTTTTTGATTAATGGAATATAGATAGGAAGGCATTTTGAGTAGTTTATTTCCAATATATAAATATTTGTGTATTCTTGTTGAATCATGATGCATGTTTTCATATGTGCCTTCAAGTGAAGAACCTATACACGTTGGATGTGCCAGAATGTGTTGCTTTGAGCACAAAGTCAAAGAAGGTGCAGAACCGATATGCCAATGAATTATGGAATAGAATACTTTTCCATTTGCATCATGGAGCTTTTAACATCATTCATTATATCACCAAAATACTCCCCAATGCAGCACTAGAGAAACATAATACATGCAAAGGGTGTACCTTGAGGAAGTACACAAAATCCTGCATCAATGATCGGGATAGCAAGGTGCATGCAATCCTTGAAAGGATACCGTATGATGTCTATGGACCCTTATAGACAACCTACATGGCCAACCATAGGTAATATCTTATATTTGTAGATTATTTGTCACGTAAGTGTTAGATTTTATTGATGTAGAAGAAAGACTAGACATTCTCCATTTTTTTGGAATTTAAATCACTTGTTGAAAAATAAACTAGCATGAAAGTGAAGGCTTTCAGGAGAAATAAAAATGGTGAATATGTGTCTAATTATTTTAAAAATTTATGTGTAAAGGAAGGCATTCGACGGTATTTGACAACACCTCATAACCCACAAAATAATGGGGTGGATGAGAGGAAAAACTTCAGGATTTTGGTTCATCAGTTTACTGTCATTTTTCTAAGGAATCAAGGAAAAATCTAGAGCTGATGGTAGAGTTGGGCATATTTGTGGTGTACACTGATACACCTCACAGCTATTGGGTGTGCCTTTCATCTCTCAAGATGACAGTTGTTCATACAGATGTGAAGTTTGATGAGGAGAAGGAAATTAGTTGTTCCAAATAGAGGTAGCTTCAGTTGCCTTTAAATGAGGTGATTTTAGCTCCAAAACAATAACCTCAAGAAGTTGTGGAGAGAAAAAAAAGGTAGAGGAGAAAAGAGTGGAGAAAACCACTCATGTAGAGACATCCATAGATGGAATTAAGCATACTAAGGATGCTGACAGATTATTGCATGATGTTAGAGATAATGTGGGAGCACCCACATCACAATTCAGAAAAAGGACGTTACCAGATCAGTATATAGTCTACATGGATATGTGATCAGAAATTGAATTGGGGAAAAAATTTCCTAAAAATTCAAAATTATTAGAATCACTCCAAAATAGGTTTCATCTCCAGGAATATATCACACTTTGTTTCATCGAAAACTGACTCTGTATGTGAAAGTTAGATATTGTCGTTCACTTGACCAAATAGGGGAATTTTCAAAAAAAAACGTCAAATAGGTTCGAAGGGGTAAAATTTATGGTTTTCCACTGGGAAATAGCATGTTGACAAGTTTCAATTTTTTAGTGGCCCAAAATGTTTTGGAAAATGGCAGTTTATGGTTGGTTTTTAAAGAAAAAATGGGATGATGACATGTGGTTAGACGAGAGGCCACCACGTGCCCCTCCAAAAAACTGAATGTTGGCTAAGTGTGGTCGAATTCCAATTTTATATACTGTGGAAATTTTTTTATACATGATAAATGGAGGAGATCAAGCTCGACCCCACGACCCGCCCCCCCAAACAAACAGAGGGTCTTACCAACTATGTCGCATGGTATATATTAGCTATAGTGGCTGCCAACATATATTTGAAGTTTGAAATTGTTTTCGGCGGGGGAAAAATGGCCAACCCTGAAGGGCCAACCCTTGCCACATGACCTTCCAACCATGACCATCAGCAAAGGCTTATGCTAAGTGCATAATTAAGAAATTGAAACCCATCGTATTAACATTAAACCACTGCATTAGCGCTAATCACATTTCTTAATGCGGATTATGTTAAAGCATGCCTAAAATATAGTTTAAACCACATGTATATTTAATTAATATAGCCTTTAGTCACATATTAATTTTTACAGAGTTCACTAATTTTAGTGCCACCATCAGTTTTTTGAGGGTTAACTGGAGTTGCTCCAGTTTTAGTGTAGTTTTTTCTAGGAGAAACTGAAGAAGCAATAACTTTGGCATATTTCAACCAAATTAGGCTCATAAAGAGTTAATGCTAGATGATTTGGATGATATAAGCATGGTGGTGTAGGTTGTATAGGTAGATGAACTCTTTTGTAAGTGATTTTTCTACTTTGAATATTAAAAAAGCCTAGGGCGACTAGGAGATGAGGCCATGTCTAGATTACCTCAAGACCATTTTCAGAGCCAAAAGAGGCTACCTAGGGGTTTTTGGGTCTTCTGAAGCTAATGGGGTAGGTTGAAGATCCATTCGAGCACTGTAGGTGCATGTAATTAGATAACTGACCATTAATCCAAATAGGTCCAAGCCATTGAAGTAGGTCCATGGAGATGTAGCATGGGAGGGGTGAAATGCATTATCAACTATTGTGTAATGTTTTTTATGTGTGTTACATGGTCTGTAATTTATTTTCTGTATATGTGAATTTAACAACTAATTTACCTCATGAATTTCTCATAAAAGACAAAAGCTTGACACATAAACCCTCTCATAACTAGATATTTGAGATGATCCTTAAGCACACCTTTATTATGCTAATGACGAATCTAGCATAACAAAACTAGTTTTTCCATATTCAGATCAAGTTGGTATTAGAGAAAAATTGAGCTCATTTTAGCCCCGAGATGGTTTTCCAAGGTTAGCTAGAGAATTAGCTATTGGTTTTATATTTGTGCAAGGATAATTTAACTCTATGCAAGTTTATGTGTATCTTCTCTCTTCAAGAGAAGTTTAAGATTGAGGACCCAACTCTCAAATAAAAACAAATAATATTTTTATGCATTACTAATGTGATGGAAGCTTCATCAAGCACTGTTTCTATCCAATATTCCTTAGAAATACTCTTTTATAAAGAGATGTTGCATAAACCATACATCATGAGAGATATGTTGCAACAAATGTATGAAGATAAGAAGGAGAGAACTATACTTCATGAAGGAAGAGAAGCAAGAGCTTCTTGAAAAGATGCATGAGATGGAGACTCAGCTCCATATTGCAAATGAAACCCTACCCAAGCCTGTGAATGAAAATTAGGTATGAAATTCAAGCTTATCTTCAATTTCCTCTCAAGATGAGTGTTTTTGTTCCTTTGAAAGACACACTAGAGGAATAATGTCAAATTTATTGATGAATATGGGATATGAAGGTAAAGGATTGGAAAAACATTCACAAGGAATAGTTGAGACAATTGTTGTTGAGGAAAGGCCTAGGTATTTGGGCCTTGGTTATGGACAACATGATGGAGAATTCTCCAAAACGAATGAGGAACATGAAGGTGTTCCAACAAGGAATTTCAATACATGTTGATTACCTCAAGCTTGTGAAGTTTGTGTTCATGAGGAACAAAAATTTTTTATACCAGCTTTGCAAGAAGATGCTCATAAGCATGCAACTAATGGAAATGGAAAACAAGAGCATGTTGAAATCTCTAAAGTCATTGAAAAAATTGTTGGTATTCCCAAAGAGAGCCACTACCTCATCAAATTCACCTCCTCAAAAAGGAAACAAAGGTGAATGTGCAAGGTATAAATCTACCTTTAATCAAGTTGCTTTTAACTATGATAAACATGGCAAATACTCACATAATATTTGGAGAAAGTTTACATGTTTATTTTGTGGTTTGAATAACCATACAGTTTCAGGATTTTGGAAGAAGAAATCCATACAAATGAAACTTTCAAAACAAATGAGGAAGAAAGCCAAAAGTCCAATGGATAATTAAAACCATGTTGAAAATAAGATGCAATTATTTTTCACTCATTTCCATAAGTAGGGTCATCTTGTAGACAAGTGTTGGACTTTGTATCCAACAAGTCACCCACGACATTTGAAGAAGGTGGAAAGAGATCTTGATAAGAATGGAATCTAGGATTCCATAATTGATGTGGTTCATGATGTTTCACATGATGAAGTGCAATTGAAAAAGGCGCCATTGAAGTGGTTTGGAAAGAGATGGTTATATTTATTAAGAAATTAATTCCTTTCATTTATTTTTCATGATTGATGAAAATATTTCCAATTGAATGCGTTTCTTTTCTCTTGAAAGTATGCTACATATTGAATGAAGCAAGATGTTGAAAAATTAGAGTTATGTTGACTCACTTATATGCAGCAAAGATGAAAATTTGTAGTTGCAATTTGCATGTGAATGCATTTATTTTTCTCTAGAATGAATGTTGCATGTTTATGCCAGGAAGGTGTTTTAAGGTGGAGTATGTCGACCAAAAATTCTGCAACAATACCAAAGGTTGAATTGGGTCTAAATTTGATCATTTCATCTCATTTAAGTACTTGTACATACCAATGGGATTCTTGTACTTGTGATTGTACCTGTGAGAGTGTTGAGAATTGTATATGTGCATGAGAGTTTGTGTGTGTGAACAGTATAATTGTTGATAGTTTCATTGTGCTTGAACATGCATGAGTGATCACCTTGTGTTGGTTTATTTCTTTGTTTATCATGTATGTTTGTCAGCTTGAGAGTGTTGATGATTTGCACATGAATGAGTGTCGACTTGTGTTGGTCGATTGCGTGTTACATGCATGTCATATCGACTTGGAAGAGTTTATTTTGTCTCCAAATATGAAAGGGATATGTTGAAAAATTGTCTCATGAGATGTGAGATTCTTTTTTTTAAGAAAAAATCATCAAGTGTTGTACATGCTTCTGTTTGAATTTAGAGTCATTTGTTTGAAGAGGCATGTTTTTTCGACTTGTATTTGGTCGATGATTTTGTACACCAAGATGTAAGAATGCATTGCGATGTTAACATGATGTGAAACTTGTTGCTTTGAAGGAGCACAAGGAAGAGGTTGTCGAGTTGTATTTTTTGCATGATGTGTTTTTCAAGTTAATGTTTTTTCTTGTGACAAGATATCTCAGGATTTTGGAAGATCCACGCTTACATGAGAGGCCATTGATTAGCCTTCATTCTCAAACCATGGAATTAGCATCATGTTAATACTAAACGATGATGGAAACAAGAAGTGGAAGGTGGAGAATATGCCAAAACATTTGTAGCAAAAACAACATCCATTCTAGACCATTTGATGTGCTGAGGCGAAAAAGTGAAAGAGATGGAAAATGCATTATTCCAGATGTGGAATTTGGAACCATGGAGGTAAAAATAATGTTCAGTTCTTTTCTTGTGATTTATGATATTGGAACTCATTGTTGTAGTTCACCCAAATGGGCTTAACCTAGAAACGTGGTTTCCAAGGAGAAGCTTGCATCAAATGCATGTGTCTACAAATGAGGAACGATATTTTCAGTGCGAAGGCCATCAATCAGGTTTCCAAGCATCGAGGGATCTCTTTGGTACAACAAGGTGTTTAATTAGTCAGCAAGAAACCATCAAGTGTTGTATTGGGTCAGCAATGAAAGGAGGAAATTGGTTGAAGTGTCAAGCCATTTTCAAGAAAGGCATGTCAGTAAACCCAAGTGGTTGTCATATATATTTTTCCAAGTATTATCAAGTGGATAGAACTTGGGAAAGGGAATAGTATTGAAATCTCATCAGATAACCATATTTTGTGGGTCCAAAAGCTGGTCAGTGGGAAAGCGTGATCAAAAACTGAATTGGGGGCAAAAAATTTCTAAAATTTCAAAGTCCTCAAAATTTATCCAAACCAAAACAATCGGATAGGTCTCATCGCCAGGAATCCATTGCACTTCATTTCATTGAAAACCGACTTTGTATGTGAAAGTTAGAGCTTGTTGTCTGCTTTACCAAAAAATCAAAAAAAAAAAAAAGGTCAAACAGGGTCAAAGGGGTAACATTTATGGTTTTCCACTGAAAAATAGCGTGATAACAAGTGTCAATTTATGAGTGGCCCAAAAAATTTTGCACATGGAAGTTTATGGTTGGTTTATTGAAGAACCAATGGGATGCTGACACATGGCTAGCCCGAAGGCTGCCACGTGCCTCTCGCAAAGGCCGAATTTTGGCTAAGTGTGGTCAAATTCCAATTTTATATAATGTGGAAAATTTTTTATACAGGCAGAAGGGTGGAGGTCAAGCTCGATCCCATGACCTCCCCCACACAAACCGAAGGTATTACCAACTATGACGCATGGTAGATCTTAACTATAGTGGCCACTAACATATATTTGAACACTAGTACATTTGGCGGAAATTCCGACACTTTAGTTCCAACACTTTTGTCGTATTGTCATAAATTTCCCCAATTTCTATCAATTTTTCAAATCTCGCCAAAAACTGTTGCTATAACTACATTTGGGGACATTGTCGCTTTTGCGAAGTTTATGTTTTTCGTCAGAAATTTGATGATTTAAACTCTTTGTCAGTCTTATGATATTTATGGGACGAAATGTGGGAATTGCGACGTCTGTTACACATTCGTCGGTATTGCAACGCTTTGGAGAAAACATCAGAAAAGCAACATTTCTCAAATAAACGTCAGTATTGCGACGTATCGAAGCCAAACGTCGCTTTTCCGAGGTGTTTTCCAAAGAATCGCAATACCGAAATAAAAAGTGTAATTTTATTTCACCTCAACCGATCATTAAATTCAAATTTATGTGTTCATGTTGATAGTATATCATAAGCTTCATAATTTTTTTTTTGGTTATAATGAATGAAATATGGAAAGGATATTAAGAAGAATCTTAGTTTTGTAGATATTTCGTATGTTTATAAAATTGATCCAAATATATTATTATTGACATTGTTTTGTAACATTGATAAATTGACCAATTTATTAACCATATGTTTATATGAAAGATACTTATTTCAGATATTAACATGATGAGAATCAACTTGAAATATAAACCATATTTTTCTATGGAAGACACAAAAATTTCAAGTAAAAAAATTTTGATAACCTGAATGAAACATGTATGCTAAAAAAATGATATATACTTAATAAAGTTTCTTATATATATTCACAAATATATCCTCCATATATATATGGTTCTATGTCTTGTACTTGAATCATGGTTGAAGATCCAATCTTTAGGAATAATATTAACATCATATCAAACATCATGGCTTCTATGTTGAATTCCTTATATACAATGAAATGCTCTTTTCTTATCGATTTAAACATTTTTCATATCATGTTCCATATCTATAGTATGCACATGTGAGAGGCAACTGCTACATTTATCTCTTCTCATATATATATATATATATATAGATATATATATATATATATATATATATATATATATATATATATACCCATTTCTTTTTCCCCACCTGGACTGTTATTCTTCAGGGATGATCATATAGAGAGGAGAGGTACATAAATCAGGTCCAAATGTGAGGTGTTCGACCGGGTGCACCATGTGAGGTCACACGACCGGACGCGTTCGGGTTGCGCCATTTCGCTCGAGGAATCCCGTATCAGTTTTGATAAGTTGTGACCACCCGAGTGCCTTGTGCATGTTCGAGTGGCCGGTTTTCCATTTGCTCCCTTGTGGCATCATTCAATCGAGCGCGTCATGTCGCACCATGTGAGGTCGCCCAACTGGGTGCGTTCAGTTCAGGCTATTTCATTTGAGGGCACGCATATCCGTTTTTCTAATTTGTGACCACCTAGGTGCCTTATGCACATTTGAGCAGCCCGTTTTCTACTTGCTCCCTTGTGGCATATTCATTCAGTCGGGCACGTCGTGTTGCGCCATGGGAGGTCGCCTAATCGGGCACATTCAGGTAGGGTCATTTCCTTCGAGGGCACCCGTATTAGTCTTGCTAAGTTGAGACCGCCGAAATGCCTTGTGCATGTCCGAGAGGCCTATTTTTCGTTTAATGCTCCCTTGTGGCATCGTTCGGTTGGGCGCGTTTGGTTCAGGACGTTTCGTTCAAGGGCGCTCGTATTAGTTTTGCTAAGTTGTGACCACCCGGGTGCCTTGTGCACATTCGGGCAGTCTGTTTGATGTTTGCTCCATTGTGGCATCATTCAGTCGGGCACATCGTGTCGCACCATGCGAGGTCCCCCGACCAGGCGCATTCGGGTTGGTCTGTTTTGTTTGAGGGCATTTGTATAATTTTTTCTAGGTTGTGACTACCCGAGTGCCTTGTGCATGTTTGGGCGGCCAACTTTCTGTTTTCTCCCTTGTGGCATCATTCGGTTGGGCACACTGTGTCACCCCATAGGTGGTCGCTTGACCGAGCACGTTCGGGTTGGGTCATTTCGTTCGAAGGTGCCCATATTAATTTTGCTAAGTTTTGACAACCTGAGTGCCTTACACATGTTTGGGTGGTCTATTTGAAGTTTTCTCCCTTTTGGCATCGTTCGGTTCGGCGTGTCGTGTTGGGTCGTGGGAGGTTGCCCGACAGGGTGTGTTCGGTTCGAGCCATTTCGTTCGAGGGTGCCCGTATCAGTTTTGCTAAGTTGTGACTGCCCGGGTGCCTTGTGCACATTCGGGCAAACCGTTTGTTGTTTTCTCCCTTGTAGAATCATTCAGTCGGGCGCGTTGTGTCGCGTCATGCAAGGTCGCCCGACCGGGCATGTTTGGGTCGGTTCGTTTCATTCGAGGGCACCCGTATCAATTTTGTTAAGTTGTGACCATCTGGGTGCCTTGTGCATGTTCAAGTAGCATTTTTTCCATTTTCTCCCTTATGGCATCGTTCGGTCGGGTGCACTGTGTCGCGCCGTGCGAGGTCGCCCAATCGGGCGCGTTCAGGTCGGGTCGTTTCGTTCAACGGTGCCCGTATTAGTTTTACTAAGTTGTGACTACCCAAGTGCCTTGTGCACATTCAGGCAACCCATTTTTCATTTCCTGCCTTGTGGCATCATTTGGTCGGGCGCGTCGTGTCGCGTCATGTGAGGTCGCCCGACTGGGCGCGTTCGGGTCAGGTCGTTTTGTTCGACGACGCCCATATTAGTTTTGCTAAGTTGTGACCGCCCGGGTCCCTTATGCACATTCGGGCAGCCTGTTTTTCCTTCAATCCCTTGTGGCATTGATCGGTTGGGCACGTCGTGTCACATCATTCAAGGTCGCCCGACCGGGCACATTCGGGTCAGGCCGTTTCGTTCTAGGGTGCCCGTATCAGTTTTGCTAAGTTCTGACCACCTACGTGCCTTGTGCACGTTCGAGCATCATGTTTTATGTTTTCTCCCTTGTGGCATCATTCAGTTGGGTGCGCCATGTGGCGCCGTGGGAGGTCGCCTGACCAGGTGGGTTTGGGTTGGGTCCTTTCGTTCGAGGGTGCCCGTACGAATTTTGCTAAGTTGTGACCACCCGTGTCCCTTGTGCACATTCGGGTAGGCCGTTTGCTGTTTACTCCATTGTGGCATCATTTGATCAGGCGCCGTGTCACTCCATTCGTGGTCGCCCGATCGGGCGCGTTCGGGTTGGGCATTTTCGTTCCAGGGCGCCTGTAGCATCTCTTCTAAGTTGTGACCGCCCGGGTGCCTTGTGCACGTTCAGGCAACCCATTTTTCATTTTCTCCCTTGTGGCATAGTTCGGTCGTTCAACTATCCCTTTCTGGTCTGGGGTAGGGGTTGGATTTTCATGTGAAAGGTGGGTTGGTAATTGAGTTGTTTTGTTTGGGTGTGCCTGAAGAATGGCCTTGGGTAATTTTTACGGTCGTTGATTTTCTTCTCTCCATCTCCACTCAGTAGCCTATGAGCGGTAATGTTGGCCATGCTCGTCCCGGGGAGGCATGTTTGAAAAATCTCCCCTATCCGCTCTATTTTCTCAGCTCGGGTCGTTTCGTTCAAACACATTTCCTTAAGCACCATCAGTACACGGGTATGGTTTCTGGACTAGTCATGAGGTGCAGTCTGGTTATTAATACTTCATCAGATGGCCATTCTCTGGACATAAATTGTGTGAAAACACTGTGGCTGAGATTGAAACTGGAGATTGAACATACATTTGGTTTGATTGGAATAGACATTTTCATCAATAAATGTAAAGAAATGGCTAAAAAATACTGTAAATTAATAAATAAAGAAGACATGGCAACAAGCAACAATACTTACAAAATTGTTACGTTGAGACACAAAGAATAAGCAACTAATTTAACCCCTAACCCATTTAACCCCTAAACCATAAACCTGTAAACCCTTAACCCCTAACCCCTAACCCATTTAACCCCCTAAACCCCTAGCGAACCCCTAACCCATTTAACCCCCTAAACCCTAAACCTATAAACCCTAAACTCCTTAAACCATAAACCATTAAACCCTTAACCCTAACAGCTTAAATCTTAATTCCCAACCCCTAACCCATATAAACCCCTAAAACCTAACCTCGTTAGCCCTTAACTTCTAACCCCTAAAATCCTTAATTGCTAAATCCCTTAAACCCTTAAAACCCTAACCTATTTAACCCCCTAAACCCTAAACCTATAACCCCTTAACCCCTAACCCATTTAACCCCCTAAACCATAAACCTCTAAACCCCTAACCCATTTAACCCCTAAACCCTAAACCTCTAAACCCTTAACCACTAACCCTTAAACCCTTAACCCCATAAACCCCTATATTCCTAACCCATTTAACCCCTTAAACCATAAACCTCTAAACCCATAACCCCTAACCCCTTAAACCCTACTTCCCAACCCTAACCCATTTAATCCCCATTTTTCAGTTTCTCCCTTGTGCCTTCCTTCGGTCGTGCATGCCGTTTCGCGTCTTGTTAGGGCACCTGACCAAATCTGTCACACTCCTTAAGTACCTCTTGTTCCTTGTACACGTTCGTGCGACCCGTTTTATTTTTTCTCCCTTGTGCCTTTGTTCGGTCAGGAGCGCCATATTGTGAGGGCGCCCGCAAATGCGTTCGGGTCAGGTCGGGTTGTTTCGTTTGAGGGTGGCTGTATCAAATTTTCTACGTTGTGATCGCACGTGTGTCTTTTGCATGTTTGTGTGACCCGTTTTTCGTTTTCTCCCTTGTGCCTTCGTTTGGTCGTGCGCGTCGTGTTGCGCCATGTGAGGGCACCCACCCAAATGCATTCAGGTTGGGTCGTTTCGTTTGAGGGAGGTCGTACCAAATTTTCTAATTTGTGACAACATGGGTGCCTTATGCATCTCCGTGTGGCCTGTTCGTTGTTTTCTCCATTGTGCCCTCTTTCAGTTGGGTGCGCTGTGTCATTTCGTTTCAGGGCGATTGCCCAAACACATTCTGCTCAGGTTGTTTCGGTTGAGTGCGCCCACCCAAACGCATTCGGGTCGGGCCCCTTAAGCACCCAATCCCTAATCCCTAAACTACTAACTCATTATTCGACCCCTAACCCCTAAATACACCTAAATCCCCTAACCCCTAACCCCCAATCCCCTAAGCCCTCCAAATTTGACGAATTGGCTTTGAAGAAGTAATTATTTTCTACAATATGGTTTGTAAGTTATTTAAATAGAGGTATCTTCTCTAGAGTTCTTTTTTAGATCCACAACTTCATTTACTAATTTTTGAACAAGCCGTATGACACTCTTCATGTATGTGGGATTTTTATCTTGAAGCTCATCATCTATACAAGTATTTGCTGCTTCAAGGGTTTCTTGACGAAGAAAATCACAATATAGGGTTTAGGGCATGTTATTGCATTATTGTTGCTTCAAGGGTTTTCTGAACATACCCCAAATCGTTCATTTCCTTATTACTTATCACGTTCTTACTTCGGTCTAATTCACTATATACTCATATCATGAATGTGAGAAGGTTGTTTGTGGATTATACCATTATTGTATCAACAATGTAATTATTTCTGTGTTGTTATATCTTTCTAGTCAAAAACCTCATCTTCAGAAATATTTTCTTTTCATTTTCAAAATTGATTGCTTCATTGAGCACAACATGCAACTTATCTAATACTTTATTGAAGCTAAGAGCTCCATCTTTGGGGCAAGCTGCTTTTTGGCTAACTCCACTGCTTTTGATCTCAATTTTTCCAATTTCTTTCTTCTCTCATATGATACCTGAGCCTTTTCCTTTCTCTTCCCTTCTAATTCCATAATAGTGTCATAGTTATGCCACCCAACTTATTTGGAAAGGCTTCCTAGTAGAAAATACTTGTTCCTAGCTGAAGCCTCAACACTTTCAGAGCATCTGGAATGACCATTCTCTTCTTTCGGTCATATGGTGGCGGAACCCCTTCAAAAGCCCTTAGCCTAGAAAGTGTTGCAGCACCACACTTGCTTTTGTGTGGAATCATTCCTCTAATTTTATAGTAGTCAAATCCTTCTATTACTTTATTGTCATTTGCCCATACCTAACCAATGAGAGCACAAGAACACCTATTTCTATAAAAGCACCTATAACTTCTCTTACTTTATTGTCATTTGCCCATAACTAACCAATGAGAACACAAGAACACCTATTTATATAAAAGCACGCATAATACTTTGTGTGTTTCACTAATATCTTTTCAGTTACTTTGTGCATAGTAGCCTAGATCCTAATGTGATTCCCGTACAATGATAATCCACTAGGTGTATTTTTTCTTAAAAAACTATGCATGGATAGATGTCCCATTTATGGCCAAGATCCACCAAAACGGTTCCCACTACCTACCTAGTAACTACATTACATTTATTTCATGACAAGACCACCCTACAACCCACCAAATTTCTATCATATCATTTATGTCAACAACAATTTGTTTTTCAGGATATAGCCAAGTTGGAACAAAATTAGCTCTAGTATCACCTTTCCTATATTGACTCCGTCTTAAAAATCATGGAAAATGTCCATAGATGAGTTATCCTTACGAAACCATAAATTTCATTGAAAATAATCATTCATACTATAACATTACTACTTCCCTTTTAACCACATAAAAATTATTTTTAAGTTACCATGATTTATATTTAATATCACATAATTAGATTAAAAAATCAACCAAAATCCTTAGTTTATGAAATAAAAATTCAACAATTTTATATAGTTAATAATTTAAATAAATGTCTTAGATTTAATATCATTAATAATTATTTATAATCAACAATACCACTTATTTACCCAAACCAATTTAAATTATTTAAATTATTAAGTTTAATTTCTAAAGAGATTTTTAAGGTGTTTAATTCATTTATGTATTCAAAAATTGATTATAAACAATAAGAAATCACAACCTTGATACTGTCAGGTTTCAATCAAAAAAACCATTTCATCTATTAATTAGAATACACTATTATTTATTATAGAAAATGTATCTAATTTAAATGAATCAATACATAGATTACTATGATTAAAGAGAAAAATGTAAATTTCACTTTTAAAATAATACTTGAAAATAAGGAAAAAATAATACATAAATTATAAAGAAAAAATATATAAGAAAAAAGAGATTAAAACTCCAAATATTTAAAATACAACATAATTTAATAGTGTAAAGTTTAAAACTGCTTTTAATAAAGCATGATGATTTAGTAGGGTAGAAGGATTACTATATGCAAAAATCAGTCCATTATTTACTCATATAACCTTAATTGCTTCTAAGAAAGATATGTTTTATTTTTTTGATTGTAAAAATTTTTAAACAATCAAAATAAACAAACATTTAATTATTTAGAAATTATTTTAATTATTTAAAAATGATTATAATTATTAAAAAATATTTACTTTTAAATTAATTTGAGTGGCCTTAAAAAAACACACGTGTTTCATTTCAAAATGTCAAAAATTTTCAAATATCAAAAGTTTTAATTTCCCTCATTCATTTTCCTCCGGTTGCATGGTTTGTCCAGGGAAGGAGGGAGGATCTGATCCAAATCTAAGTTGGGTCGATAGAAAAAATGTGAGAGATCCTTCACATTCAGGGGGGCCAATGTGGCAACCAGATTGGCTCCAAGTTCTGGGAAGTGGTCTGTGAAGAACACGGAATCGATCCTACTAAGAGATATCAGCGCACTTCAGATATACAGCTTGAAAGGGTTAATCTTTACTACAATGAGGTGAGTTGTGGGAGATTTTTTCCCCGAGTCGTGCTCATGGATCTCGATCCTGGCACCATGGACAGTGTGAGGACCCGGCCTTATAGACAGTTCTTCACACCTGATAACTTCGTTTTTGGCCAATTCAGGGCTGGAAAAAATTGGGCGAAGGGGCATTACATAGAAGAAGCTAAGCTCATTTATTTTGTGCTTGATGTCGTTAGGAAGGAGGCTGAGAGCTGTGATTTCCTGCAAGGTAGGTGTCCTTTTTAGATTCAAATGCTTGACCTTGTGTTCTTGAAATGTAGGATTTCATTTGCTAAAATGATGTGGGTTTTTTTTCTACACAGGGTTTTGGTTGTGTGGGTTTTGATTACCTAGATTTTGTATTTTTATCACCAATTAGATTTTTAGTAAATATGTCAAATGTATCTTATAATTTTTTTTGCCTTGTGATATTTCTTCGTCTGCGAAAAATTCTCGGCGTGAGAAGTTTTTCGATGAAGATATTAGGGTTGATGTGCTTTACCCTGCAAACGAACAGTATGTATGCTGCTTGTCAGTTAACTGAATGCGATCTGTATCTGAGTGCTGGTGAAACTCCAAATGAAAAAGCTACCTTTGCTGGGTCAATGGGTTACGAATTACTAGCATTATAAACTACTGGATGCTTCATTTTATGGAACTGACAGCTTATATGCTATAAGAGATGTTGGTGAGGACCTCTAATGCTGGTGAATCAATGGATTATTGGGTCACATTGCTGCTAAAGAAGCTGGTGGTGTTCTCTCGGTGAGAAAATGGATTCAGCTGATAGCTGCTTCCTCCCTTATCGGCACTGCTCTTGAAATAGGAAGGGATCCAAATCGCAGGAAACACTACATATCAATGTCAGGTTCATGGGATTTTTTTTGTATTTAGTTTTGAAGTTTATCTTGATTCATGTGGGACATGATATTTGAGTTGTTGAAACACTTTTTTGGAAAAATGGTCTACTTTCAGGTTTTCTTTTGTTTATTTTCAATGCAGTCATGATGGATACAGGGGAGTGATTATTTTGGGCAAAAAACCCATAACTGACATTCTATTGATCTGTGTGTCCATGCAGTTGGTGACTTGAACCACCTGATCTCTACAACCACATGAGCGAAGTTTCCTGTTGCCTAAGGTTTGCTGGTCAGTTGAACTCAAATCAAATCAAATGTGCTGTAAAATTATCATCAATATATCTTTGAGGCTCAATTACTATAAAACATCAATGTTGTTTCCATATCAATGTTAATAAGAGGACATATTTTTACAGGTAGAATAATGTTGTTAAGTGTTGTCAAATTTAATTTTTTTAAGTGAGGTCACACCTCAATGTGTCACTATTAAACTGTTTTCAATGTTTATACCATAATTGTATACATGGAGCTTTAAGGGACTACACATCTATTAATGAGATTAAGGTGTTTTGTGCTTGAATTATGATCATAAGGATACCCTAAGGATGGCCGAAGGTGACTGCATTAAAATTTATTTCAAAATAATACAAACACTCCAAACAAATCCTTGTTTACTAATCCACAAATCAAATAACTTTTCTGCCCAAGGCTCATTATCCTGGAGGGCTGAGTGATGTTCATAAATATCAGTATTAAAGGAGGGCTCATGGCCTTCAAAAGTCACAAGAATCATTTTGATATGTTACTGATGTCACAAAGATAATAATTTCTATTTCAAATTAGGTTGTATGAACAAAATTTAGGTTCGATGCCCTAACAAGTCTCCAAACACAGTCTAAGGATGTTCGAAAGGAGCATAACTAAGTCCTCAATTTCTTCGTTGATATGAGAAAGGGATCATCATGAATTTATTTATTTTTTGTAGTGGATTCTTTGATGAGGACGAAATAATAGTACAGTTAAAAACAAAGGGATCTGTTCATCCTTCACACCTTCTCCAACGCCTCCTCATCCTTCTACTTCAATTGGAGCCTCCCTCTGATATCAATCCCATGATCTGGTCGAAAGAAACAATAATCCAATTGATTGTTATTCTCATTGCATAAAAAAAGATAAGCACTACAAGCCAAGAGAAGCATTGGTGAGTAGAAATAAGAATAATATAGTAAGTTGTCAACAAGCAAACACGTGAAACAAACTTGGAACAGACTTGTAATTCTAGGTTCTAACAGACTTGTAATTCTATGTAAATATTAAATTTTTGACTTGTAACAGACTTTTAATTCTAGGTTCTAACAGACTCATAATTCTATTTAAATATTAAATTTTTTACACTTTTTACAAATCAACGAAAATAATATGGATAACTATAATAAGGGATACTTACTACTCTCTAAATTGCCAACAATGCATTCTTCCTTAATTTTATTGAAGGGTTTTATAAATTTAGGGACATGTGTTGAGTTTGCTTTACCCTTGTTTTAGCTTATTGAAATTTCATTGGAATGTAAGATCATAAGAAGAAGTTTCTTTTCTAATCTTAATGAAGTGGTAATTGGTACACAGGTTCAAATTTGTTTGTAAAAGGGTGAAAAATTTCCCAACTTGCATGGGAAAATTGATGTGAGAGGATTGGAGTTTTGAATTTTGGATGCACTATCATCCTTTTTTGTATGTGCCATGCATTGCTTTTGTTTTAGTTTACACATAGTGAATGTGTTCTGTGGAAATGCAAGATAAGAAAGCAATAGCTGATGCTCACAATTGCGGATATTAGATTTTAGAACTTACTGTGGAAAATTAGTGCATTTATTAATGAATAGATAATGTATATTTTCTGGTTTCTTTATTTGCAATACAAGGCTTGATATGTTTTAATAAATGACTTCTAGTATGTTTTGGCTCCATATTATAAAATCTCTGAAATGTCTATAATTTCTAGCTATGCAACGGATGCTTTTGCTTGTAACCAATGCTTGAAAGGATTTTGGAAAATGAATCTCCTACAATGAAACTTTAATACATATAAGATATTGAAAATAGAGTTATCTACCAAAATGCGTGGGTCACCAATTTGCTGGAATTGGGCTATAGATACAAATTTCATCACAGAATTCAGGTACTATATGATCCTTCTTGAGTGTCTGGCATTTGGTAACATTGAATGGTAAATTCAAAGGGAACCAGTATCTGTGGAACAATGTCACAATGCATGGGTAAATTCAAAGGAAACCAGAGAATCCTCTATTCTGCGAGTCTTGTTATTTGCTACTTTACTGCGTGTAATGAAACAATGGATGCTTATGAGAAGTTGGAGAAGGTGGGAGAAGGAACCTATGGGAAGGTGTACAAGGCCAAGGACAAGAACACGGGGCAATTGGTCACCCTTAACAAAATGAGGCTGGAGAGTGATGATGAGGGTATTCCTCCCACCGCTCTCCATGAGATTTCTCTTCTGTAGATGATTTCTCAAGACATCCACATTGTGAGACTGTTGGATGTAGAACACACAGAGAACAAGAATGGGAAAACCCTTTTTTACTTAGTTTTTGAATACATGGACTCTGATCTCAAGAAGTAAATTGATGGTTATTGCTAAAGCCACACAAAAATGCCTCCCAGTATTATTAGGAGCTTCATGTACCATTTGTGCCAAGGGGTTGCTTACTACCATAATTAATGTTAATATATAGAATTAATATTAATATACATAATTAATATTAATATATAGTTGTGCCAGGGGATTGCTTATCAATTGTGTTTTATGGGTTTGAGAGGTTTCAATAACCTCACGGGAGGTAGCAGGGAAGACTACTGCAACAATCAGTAGACGTTTTTGTCCTATTGTTGGGCTTTCCTCTACTTTCCTTCAATAGGCTGAGGACCCCTTAACTTTCCCCTATAACCACAATATTTTTGAAGAGTGAGTATCTGTAGTGACGGAGCTCTGATGAGATATTATATATGGTCTATAAATAAGGTTTTAGGGTCAGTTATTCCTGAGCTGGAAGGAGTTGGGTATGGGTATATGGCATGATGGCCCAAGTTCTAGAAGCCAAAAGTCTTACCTAGCCATAGCAAAAGAAAAATCCAAAATGGACCTATCCTTTACGAATGAAAAATCCATTGTTAGAGTTTCTATGGTAGTTTAACACCCCGTTAGGTGCAAGCCATGATTTTCATGTCTTTGAATATCCAATTGATGGGCAACACTTCGAAAAATTAGCCCTAAAGAGGCTTGTGGAAGCCCACAACCAAGAAATTGTTTTATTTAGGAATCTATGATTGAAGGCTCTAGACTCCAAAGTATCTGGGGAATTAGGGAAGCATATGGGCGATTGGATTTTCTATTACTAATTCAGTGGTCATTCTTGGGGTATCATTTTTAGGTGAAGGGAATTTCCTTCTTATGCACTAATTCCATGTCTTTTGAATTGGGTCTAGGTTTAGTACTTTCCTCATAGGATCTGGGGGAGTAGTTTATATTTTTGAACATATGTGGGCCATATGCTGACAGAGTTCAATAGTAGGAAAGGATCCTTGCTATTCACATTTTTAGGAATAAAATGTAATGGTGAATGGTGATTTAAATCTTGTTTTGGGTAAATCAGATCTTTTGGGTCAATCAACACACCCAGATCACCGAGATATCAATATATATAAATATAAAAGCAGAATTAGATGAAGTAGGTTTCTTAGATGTGGAGCCTATAAAGTTCCTACCTACTGATTAAATCTGAGAACTGGTACTATTATAGATTTGCAAAAAGGCTGGACAAGTTTCTTTTAAATAAAGCACTTGTTGGTTGTCAGTTAAGGATAACGCAGAGAGTCGGTGTAGGAGGAAAATGTAACCATTCTCTAGTATTTTTCAAAATAGGAAAGGTAGAAAAGAAGTCACCAAGCCCCCTCAAATTTAAATCTGTATGGTAACATTAATATACAGAATTAATATTAATGAATATATATTAATTAATTTTTTTTAAATATTTTTGACCTTTCGTCACTCTTGCGATCCTTCCTAAGCGTCGGTCTTCTGACGCTTTCAACTTACGAAAATGTTTGCCTTTCATCTCTCTTGTGACGTTTCTTAAGTGTCCGTCTTCCAATGCTTTCAACTTAAGAACATTTTTTCCTTTCATCACTCTTGCGAGGCTTCATAAGCATCAGTCTTCCAACGCTTTAAAATTACGAAAAAATTTTCCTTTCATCGGTATTGCGACGCTTCATAAGCATTGGTCTTCTGACGCTTTCAACTTACGAATTTTTTTTTCCTTTCATCAGTATTGTGACGCTTCATAAGCATCTAAATACTGACAGTTGTGGCTCATCGGAAGAGCGAAGTTTAGGAAGAGAAACATTCTGAACGCCGAACAACATATTATCAGAATTGTGACAGTTGAAAAACGTCGAAAGAGCGATGATTTTGAAAATGTCGGAAGAGCGAGTGTTTGTAAAACTTCGGAAGAGCAACGATTTGGGAAACGTCGGTAAAGTGACGGTTTGGAAACGTTGAAAGAGCGACGGTTTGGAAAACGTCGAAAGAGCGACAGTTGTTTGGAAATGTCAGAAAAAGTGTCACTCTTCCAACACTTTATTGAAGTATCAGAATTGTGATGTAATGGCTAACCACATTTTTCCCATCCTCAAACTGTTGTTCTTGCGATGCCTATGTGCCAGAATAGTGACAAAGTGGCTGTCGGAAATTGGTCAAAATATACTAGTGGATGTTTAAAATGGTTTTCGGTGGGGAAAAAGGGGCCATCCCTTACCACGTGGCCTTACAACCATGACCATTGGTACAAACTTATGCTAAGTTTGGAATTAAGACATTTAAACCCACTTTATTAACCTTAAACCACTACATTAGCGCGAATCATATTTCTTAATGAGGATTATGTTAAAACATGCTTAACATACCTAAAATCCAGTTTAAAACACACTTCTATTTAACTATTATGACCTTTAATCATGGATTAATTTTGGTGGAGTCCGCTAATTTTGGTGCCACCTCCATTTTTGTAAAGGTTAAATAGATTTGCTCTAGTTTTAGTGGAGTTTTTCTAGGAAAAAATGAAGAGGCCATAACTTTGGCATATTTAAACCAAATTAGGCTTAAAAAAAGTAAAACCTAGATGATTTGGATGCTAAGAGCATGATGGTGTATGTTTCAGAGGCAAAGGAGCATTTTTTAAAGTTATTTTTCCACTTTTAAGAATAAATAAGCCTTATTCCACCATGACAGGAGGTCATGTCTAGATCACCTGAAGACCATTTTCAAAGCCAGAAGAGGCTACCTAGGGGTTTTTGGGTATTTTGAAACCAATGGAATAGTTTTTAGAGAAATGTAGGACTGTAGGTGCATGTAATCATAGAATTGACCATTAATCCAAAGAGGGCCAAGTCGTTGAAGCAGGTCGATGGAGATGCATCCCACGAGGGGCGAACTCCATTATCAACTATAGTGTAATGTGTTTGCTATGTATTACATGATATGTAATTCACTTGTTTTATATGTTATTTTAAATCTAATTTACCTCATGAATTTCTCATAAAAGTTACAAACTTGATACGTAAACCCTCTCATAACTAGCTATTTGAGACGATCCTTAAGCACACCTTTATTATACTGATGAGGAAGCTTGCACAATAAAACTATTTTTTCCATATTCAGATCAATCTAATGAGTGATATAGTAGATATAAAACCATCATCATTTAAGGAATAATTTTAGCAACCAATGTGCGTTGATTCTAGGGTAGAGGAATATGATTCCATTGTCAGAAATAGTGGTTGGGAAGTGGTCCCAAGATCAGAGAACAAGTCATTGGTATGTTCGAGATGGATCTACAAGGTTAAAAAAGCAACAGGCGGAAGCATCGAGAAACACAAGGTGATATTTGTTGCCAATGGGTTCCCTAAAGTGGAGGGACTTGACTACGCAGAGACCTTTGATCCAGTAGCAGGGTACTCTTTTATCAGATCCATTCTAGCACTTGCAGTGTATATGGGATGGAATATCCATGAGATGGATGTGAGGACATCATTTCTAGTGGGTTGATCAAGGAGTAGGTGTATATTGAACAACCAAAATGATTTTATACCTTTTACAGAGAGTTTCATGTGTGCAAACTCAAGCGACATTGTATGGATTCAAATAAGCACCCCGTGCTTGGTACACCAGGATTGACAACTATTTGACCAGATTATGATTCAACAAAAGTGAAGTAGATGCCAAACTTTACCATATTATTGTTGAATATAAATTATTAATTATAGTATTATATGTCAATGATTTGATTTTAACTAGTGATAACAAGTTGATCAAATCTTTCAAAGAGGATCTTGCTAGATAATTCGAGATGAAGGAGATGGATCGATGCCTTGGTTTGGAAATATTACAAGGAGATGAGGAAATATTTTTATCTTAGGGAAATTATGGCAACAATATATTGAACAAGTTACCCATGGAGAGAAGAAAACCCATGGACGCTCCTCTAGCACACAGTTGGAGGAAGGAGGATGCCAGTTTAGGTGAGGAAGTGGAGGCCACTATTTACAAGAAGTTTGTGGGTTAACTTATGTATTTGGTGAACACACGAACAAATATGTGTTACGAAGGTAACCAACTTATCCAAGCAATGGTAAAGTAACCCAAACTATATTGGAAGGCTAAAAAACATGCGTTGAGATACTTCATAGGAACTATTCAGTATGGTCTTTAGTAAATATGAACAGAGGGAGTGAATCTTCAAGGCTCCACAAATGAAAATTTGGCTGGAATTCCATTAGATCATAAGTCCACTTCAGGAGGAATTTTTAGTGTTGGCTAAAGAATAGTTTCTTTGAACAACATAACACAGATATCACTTGCACTCAGCTTAGAAGTAGTAGAGTACATGGTTGCGAGTCAAGCAACATGTGAATCTTTCTAGATGAAAAATATTATTGTTGGGTTATTTGGTTAGATGATGGATACTACTATGATTTACTGTGACAATAAATTTTTTATCAAACTCTCAAAGGATCCATTTTTTCACGATCGATCCAAGCACATTGATATTCGGTTCCACCATATATGAGATTATGTGCGGAGGCATATCATGTTGTTCAAATACATTCCTATAGACGAACATGATGCAAACATTTTGACAAAATTTTTGTTAAGAGGAAAATTAAAGTTCCATAGAGGCATGATTGGGGTATCTGATAATCCCTTTCTTGCTAAGAAGGAGTGTTGAAAATGCGCCAATAAATTCCTAATTTAATTTTACCTTCAATTAAATTAGGAGAAAATAAAAATTTCGTATCATAATACAACTTGAATGATTTAAATAAATTTTTATCACTTAGTTAGACTAGTTAATTTGAGTTGAGGGCCTAAATTTAGTTGTGTACAATGATTCCTAAATTTTGGGATCCTAGTTTGAGTTAATTTCAATTGTAACAATTTAATTCATTTAAATTAAGTTAAGGTCAGTTAAACTAGTTCCATGTGTTGGAGGAACTAGTGGGAGGTCTATTAGCTCAATAAATATTCAGTTTTTAACCATTTAACTGCTCAATCAATGTAAATTAACTCATGCATGCATGAAATTCGAGTTATGCAGTTCAGATTGGAGTTCAAGGGAAGTGTAATATCAGTTGTAGAATTTTCCAAATTGTACAAGTGGTTCATACAGTCAAAGAAAATACTAATAGAATTGTGGAATTTTCAATGAGAAATTTCTTGAATTAATTGGGGGTAATTCCTCATCAAACAACACAAGGAAATAGAAGCTTCGAGGCTATTAAAATTGGCTAAGTGTTGGCCAATGTCAGCTAGTCAGGAAGAGGATAGAAGATACTTATGTAGATTTTGCTCAAGATTTAGCAAGCATATTGTATTCATCTATATTATTTGATTAATGAAACACATAAATGAAGGGGTTTTGAGCATTTTATTTCCCCTCAATAAATATATGTGTATCTTTGTTGAATCATGATGCATGTTTTGATATGTGTTCTCGATCGTGAATTTTCTTATGCATATTAGTAGAGTAGATTTGGGTCTTATGTTTTAGTACATTGCATGAGAAGTTTCGAATCTACAATTAATTTATACACTACCTATATTAACAGAATAGTAACCTCATTTCTAATATTTCCATGTGACATGCCAATGAAAAATTCTTCATAGTTTAGAATATGGCACTATTCAAGAAGCTATATTAGTAGTAGTTTTGTTCCTCCTTTACCATTTTTAATAAAGGAAGAAATCACATCCATTTTCAGATACAAGGGATAATTTTTCAATTATGTCCACCTAAAAATAATATTTTTATAGCTAAGAATAATTCAGAGCATACATTTCCTTATTTCAACCTTTCCTATCTACCAAGTTCCATGATTTTTTGCAAACTTAAATTTCATATGGAGCTTTGTTGTACTTTATGAGAACTAGCCACCAATTTTATTTAAATTTAAGCTTATGAAATAGTTGAAGGTGAAGCTTAAAAGAAATAAATATAGAGGAAATCATGTACAATAGAAACCATATATATTTTAACTGGAAACACATATTTTTTACATAAATACATACAATAAGGAATAAGGAAAAGAACAGAACATGATCTCCCAAAGAAATTCATTTATCAATAAACACCTAAAGATAAAATTTGAAATTGAAAATAATGTAAGGACAACAATCATTAAGATAACAAAAAAAAAAATGGAAGAGACACATATGTTATCTCTCATTTGAAACATGCAAATGTTCATTCAATAGTTTCCAAAAAATTGAGTTATAATAAATCCATTTATCCAATATAATGGATAAACCCTTTTGGTTTGACCCTAGATGAATATATATTTCCAATTTGTTTCTCACTACTGAAAGAGCATCCACCATCTGAGGCCCTGCAACCACCCCCTTTTGAATGTTCGAGACACAGTCACTCTATCTATCTCAGTTATATTACTTCTTGTTGGAACGGGGTCTCCTAATAAGCTGTGAAACTGGTCCATTTTGAGTATTTTTTATTATATTTAGTCTAGCGCATGAATTTTGGGGTTGGTCAAAGCCCTGAAAGCATTGTAATGGGTGAAAGGGTAAACTAGGGGTCAAAAAACCATGGGTTGCAGACCATAGGAAAGTATAGGATATATTGTTATAAATAGAGATGCATTTTGTATTGTATGAAATAAGAAATGATGAAATATTGATGTGAATAGCGGTTTAAGATATCTGTTTGGGTTTTGGGGAAAGGACTTCTGCTGGCTGTGTGCGCGAAGATCCAAGTCCACCTGTGTGTAGACCCTACTGCTGTGTGCGTAGGTTGGGAAGGGGATTGTACGGAAGAGTTGATGAATGAATAAATGCGGAAGATTGTGAGAGAACTAAATCTATGAGTAATTTTTTGTTAATTACTGATAATTGCTATATTGTGCGTTTTTTGTCTTTAAGTTGTGAAAGATCTATGTACTGCATTCTTGGATCTAGATCTGTTATGATTTGTTTATATACTGTTGTGTTGATGTTATAACAAGCATATAACTATATATCTAGTGCACGTGGATGAGAATAGAGACTTAATTAACCCTGCGCAGAACAAGGTAATCTGGGAATTGCACGATCTAGTACAGCTCTTCTTCCCTTACCCATCCTTTCTCAGGGTGCAGAAACTTGGTTCCATCACCCACCCATACTACTTCAGGTGATACTTTGACCTGTCCAAGCAGGTCACTGCCGAAAGGGCCAGTAGTATAGGGGTTTGTTGGCAAACCTTCAATGTCGAACCTGGGTCAGGACCCCTCAAGCCAACAAATGGTTGCGTTGTCGGGACATGAAGGAGTGTGAGAAAGGGATCAGGTACTGACAAGAGAATATTGGAGAAGGGCACCTATGAAGGGCCCTTAGGAAACCATGACGGTGCACTTGAAGTTGCCTACCTTCAAGGGCACGGACGATGAAGACATGAAGCGGTTTTGGTTTATGACGGAGTTAGTATGGGTTGCGCAGGGCGTGGTGGGCGACACTATGAAAAAAGTGTAGCTATCCCTATCCTTTGAAGGAAGATCTTTTGACTGTTATATGGGATACGTAATGCAAAATAAGAGCACAATTATCCAGAACATTAAGGATGCCCTGGAACAGCAATTTCAGAACCCTAAATCCTACTCTCAGGTCGTAGAAGAATTAAAATATTTCAAGCAAGGGGAAATTGAGTCTGTATGGGAAGCAGAGAAACCCCTAAAAAAATCTATCAGAGAAGGAGGATTTTGGAACAATGATAGACAACTTATGGAATGGTTCATCGCCATGCTACTCCCTCACCTATGCATACCTATGCGTCTCCAGAATTTTGACTCACAGGATGAGGCCTTAGGAGCTGCTATGAAATTATAAGCTATGACCCTAAAGGATGTTGTGGTAGAAGTACAGAAAATCTAGGTGCAGCTTGAGGCTATGCACCAGGAAATTTAGAATCCACAGCAGGAGAAAGGAAGAGGGTCTGGCACGAAACTAGGTCACGCAGCAAGCCACCCAGGATGAGGAGCGTGTAGTCTAGGAAAAGAGGGCTCAAGGGGACCTACACTCTGGCATGGAGAGAACCGCGGAACTGGGTTGCATAATATCAATTGATGGCCCTATCATGGCACCCCTGTTTCCGAACCAAAGCGACGTTGTTGCCAGTTTTTCTGGTCGATTAGCCATAACGATCAGGAATGTCGAATCCCTAATGAAGTAATGTACAGGGGAAAAAACCCTACCTCACCAAGAACCCCCTCGGGAAGGGATGACTCCCCCCCTGGAAGAAGGGATGGGAGCTAAAGCGGAAGCGCGGGTCGGTGTCAAGGCCAGTCACTTTTTTATAACTGTGGGAGCATAGGGAATTTGGTGAAGGATTTCTTGAACCCCTTACGATAGTCCTACAGGTATTTTAGGAAAAGAAGCTCCCATCTGCGGAGAAGGTGCGAAGGGTCCAGACCGAGATGGCGGGAAAGGATACCAAGGTAAACATGGTAACGAGTAGTGGATTGGTGACTGGGGGAATAAGGAGAATGAAGAAACTGACACACTGATCTGTAGGGCAGTTAACAACCAAGAAGGACTGGACCTGGGAAAATCAAGGGAAACATTTATGGAGGCTCCAGAGGACTTCCTTGAGACTAAAATTTCGCCATCTACACACTTGGGAAATGTGGAAGTAACTGAGGAAGTTAAACCATTCTTACAAGCATACATGAGGGTGCTGTGCAACCCCTAGGCAGTAAGAAATTTGTAGGCTTTACTAGAGAACTATGCAACACGCACTGCCATGTCAACCGACATTAAGGATGTGCATAATTTACATAACCATCAAGGACACAGTGGTAGGGAAATGCGGCTGATAGTCTGAATTAGCATCTATGAAATGGATCGAGTTACCTTAGACCTCAGAATCAGACGTCAATGTACTACCTAAGCACACTTGGCAACGCATGGGGGAACCCAAGCTGGAGCAAATCACCATCCAACTTCGACTAGAAAATCAACAAAATATCATTCGTCTAGGTAGACTACCAAACGTCATGGTTGACATCGCGTGGGTTAGGGTCCTAGTTGATTTTGAAATAATTGAAATTATGGAAGATGTGGATACCTATCCTATGCTCCTCGGACTAGACTGGGCTATATACATGGGGGGCGTCATCAATCTCAGGAATCACAGCATGATATTTGAAAATAGGGGTACACGGGTCGTTGTACCACTAGACCTTGTAGAAGGAAAATGTTATGTGGAACTTGTACCTAAGGAGAAAGATGGGGATTATATCTATAATTTGACAAAGCGACATAGGGACATCCTAACCCAGGACATCGTGCCATGCTACGAGGGGGATGTTGAGGATCCTGGAAGGGAACTAGAAGCTTGGCAGACCCCGCTAGGGGAAGCCTCTATGTTGCGTTGTCTTAGTATCACAAGGGAATCCCTCGTTAGGGTCCCAGAGGAAAGGACTAGAGTCGAGCTAGGAATGAGGAACTACGGAAAACCCACCTTGGGAGAGGGTCAGGTCAACATGTGAATGAGAAACAAGTTCCCTATGACACCTGTAGGTTCTGCAGATAGCAGTCCCATGCATCGAGCCACCTCTATGATGACGACAAAGCCAGGGGTCAGGCGGTTTGTTCTGATGTCAGCCCTCCTTGAGGCCTTAGTAAGACAAATGATAAAAATCTCTTGGTCTTGGGCCAGGAGCTACTTAGGAAGAAACCCTGTGTTGGGGGAAGATAGGGAGTTATCGCAACTCGGTAACCTTAGCCTAATGAGCACGCCTAAATCATTGGGGACGCGACAACTAGCAGTTGGAACTGTACCCTTTGGTAAAACATATAAGTTATCGTTGAGAGAAGCGGCTCCTGAACCATTGGTAGGTTGAGTTACGAGAATTTTTTATGGTTCCTTTGGAAAACCTCCCCTCATAAAATATCTCTCTCTATCATCCAATGGGAAGTGCTTAAAAGGGGGCAGGTTAGCCCGGTTAGCAGTATTGTCTCCTATACACAAGTGGCCTACCTTAAGCATACTGTGGAAGAAATCAAGCAACGAAATTTTCCATAATTTTAGCACCACCCTCATGTCTGGCTGACCCCCTCCTTCAGATAGTAGTCACCCAGAGCCAGGATTCATTTTTCGTGGAAGGATGTCGGCTACTACCCCTGCCAAAACCCCCGACCCAACTGAGCCTGATGTTGAAAAAGTCCTCGAAGATGAGTCTAATTTATAAGAATTCCCCCCTTCGTGGACCACAGTTAATGGTAAGTAAAAAGCTCAAAGCTCGGGGAAAACCCCACAGGCAGCAAAAAGGCCTCGAAGCTACCAACGTCGTACCAGGCCCCTGCCCTCAGAATAAGATGACCAGGAGGGTTCTCTACTGGCTAACCTGAGCAATTGATTACCCCCATTCGTTCAACCACGAAGACCATCTACGTGAACACCGAAAAACTTGGATGGCTTGATCACCTACATGCAGACTCTGCTGACCCCAGGAGAGGTCCCCATGCTCAGTGATCCCTGTGGACACCTCCATGAGGTCAAGTTTGATGATCACGATATGGAAGACCATGATGCCTTCTCAGAATTGGCCTCTGCATAATACTTTGATACAATCCATGAGGATTATCGAATCATGGTAGTACCTCAACACTGGGTATGCGGCTTGGTGGGATCTGGACTCCTAAATCTACTCTGTATGCCCCACTTTGGCCATTACAACATCACAGATCGGTTGGCACACCAGTTACTCACCGTCATTAAAAATTCCTATATATGGATTCGTGAAAGGGTCCATATCGATGCTAAATTAATCCACAATATCACAAGCCTCCCGATGCAATGGCAATACCCGCTAGAAAAGGTCAGAAAGAAGTACGAAGCCGCTACCGCTCTGTTTGTGCAGGATACCTATGCAGTACAGCGAAATCAGTGAGGGATTGTGATCCAAACCATCAACGACCCTACTACGCAGATGGGGACTTGACTGTTAGCCTACAAACTAATGAGGAGGTGCAAAGTAGCGACTGTCCCCGCCTATGTAATCCAGCTAGCTGGACAGTGTGCAAAGGGTGTGTTTTTCACTTGGGCTCAATATTTTTGTGATGACTTTCTTACTAATGTCAGTGAATCTTAGGCGCACAGGACATATTTCTTCTATTCATGGCTATTATTCATAATAGCACTAGTTTCCTGGGACAAACCAGATGAGGAAGGCGATCGGTATGCTCACTTATGGGACTCTAAGGATAAGCAGCGTATCGAGGATAAAAACGTCTTTTGGGTCCTCTTCCAGAGAAATGTCGCCACTGCCATAAACTCTCGACCTCGGTTATCCCCCACCATATGTGACAAATACAAGCATATTTCCACATTCCAAATCACCATGCACCAGGTTCGGATTTGGAGCCATGCCGGTAAGACATGGAGGGAATTTCCTTATATGGTAGCCGATGAAGAAATTGACCTACTTATCTCATTATGGTCCCCCGCCTAGAAAAAAGCCCTCCTCGACACACCAGCATCAGTTATAGCCGAGCCCAAAGGTAACCCGCTGCCACAACCCAATACAACTCCAGCCTAGGTAGAGACAACTACCACCCCTCCCCCAGGTACTAAAAGGACAGGGGCAGCAACATCAGAACCAAGGAAGAAACAACACTCCCATCGCGAGCACTATGATGAAACAGTCACGTTAACAGACGAGGACCTGGAGCAGATCGCGGATGCATTCACCATGGCTATGGAGGATAAGTGGGAAGTTATCGCGGCCCAATGGAAGGCAAGGGTTGAGTCTCTTTAGGTAGACCTCTGCGCTCTCCAGATCAAAATGGATCACCGCTCGCCTAGTGAAGGCCAGGCACAACCCCTGTCAGTCGACAACAACTCGGCACAAATCAGGGGAGCCAGTCATCTCAGGGGTATTCCTAAATATGCTTTGGTCAAAACGCAGCCCTCGAAAGTCACAGATATTCAGCTAGACTTGGCTCAGCTGCCCCATGTAGCCTTAGATGGCCTCAATCACGCTATCTCCCGGGAGATTAGTGATTGGACTCAATCCGCAACCCAACGGCTTCAGGTAGCCTAGCGCACCATTACACAGAAGGCTGAGGAGGTGATCTAGGCCATGTCACAACAGGTGGAGCTTGAGACTGTAATCGACCATCTTTGCAGGGAGGTCACAGAGGAAATCATGGCTGAGGATACCTCTAGGGATAAGGTGGAACAACATATTTCATACATACAGGCCATATTATAGTCGAGCACACCCCCAGAAGTTCGTGCCCAGCGTACCACCCTAATCACAGATGCAAAAATGACAATCACAGGGAAAATTTCTTAAGGTGCCATGCTATTGGAGTCATCCATGAAGCTCTGTACTTAGGTCTAGCGCGATCTACTCATCCAAAAAGTCAATCAGGACTTATGACAAAAAGAAGAAGCCGTTGAAAAGATCAATGCTACGCTGCCTACCTTGGTGCGTGTCCAACATTTGGCATGATTGAAAACTAGCACCGACCTCCAGGAAGAGATTGAGAAACTCCAGAATAAATAACACGTAATGGGTGAATTTCTAAAGCCCTGGACTACCTCAGCCCTCTGGTTAACACAAGACATCGATAGCGCAACCAAGCACCTTAATCATCTTCTTGCAAGCGTTACCACGGCCACTGAAGATCCACCTTCCCAGAAGCTAATCGCTCTTTCACAGAATGTTTTTGCCCAAAATCAGGATGTACTCTCTCAGCTTAGACGTTCTCTTGATACCTTGCAGGCGCAAATAGAGGCGGCACCACTGCAATGACTCGGGACGAGTCACAAAATTGTGTTCGGGGACTGCTGGAACGGGGTATCCTAAAAAGATATGAAACTGATCCATTTTGATTATTCTTTATTATATTTATTCTAGCGCAGAGGTTTTTGGGTGGGTCAAAGCCCCGAAAGCATTGTAATGGGTGAAAGGGTAAACTAGGGGTCCGAAAACCATGGGTTTCGGACAATAGGAAAGTCTAGGCTAGATTTTTATAAATAGAGATGCATTTTGTATTGTATGAAATAAGAAATGATGAACTATTGATGCGAATAGTGGTTTAAGATATATGTTTAGGTTTTGTGGAAAGGACTCCTACTGGCTGTGTGCATGGAGATCCAAGTCCACCTATGTGCGAACCCTGCTGCTATGTGCACAGGTTGGGAAGGGAATTGTAAGGAAGAATTGATGAATGAATGAATGCGGAATATTGTTAGAGAACTGAATCTGTGAGTACTTTTGTGTGAATTATTGATAATTTTTGTATTGTGCGTTTTCTATCTTTAAGTTGTGAAAGATCTATGTACTTCGTTCTTGGATCTAGATCTATTATGATATTATTATATACTGTTGTGTTGATGTTATAACAAGCATATAACTATATATGTAGTTCACATGGATGCGAATAGAGACTTAATTAACCCTACGCAGAACAAGGTAGTCTAGGAATCGCAGGATCTAGCGCAGCTCTACTTGCCTTACCCATCCTTTCTCAAGGTGCCAAATCCTGGTTCCAACACCCATCCATACTACTTCGGGTGAGACTTTGACTTGTGCAAGTAGGTCACTGCCGAAAGGGCCAGTAATATAGGGTTTTGTTGGCAAACCTTGCACACCGAACCTGGGTTAGGACCCCTTAAGCCAACACTTCTAGAGTTTGGATTAACTTCTCATCCATTAACATGTGATTCATAATCCAGAAGCTCCAGTTCATTTTCATTATTAACTACTCCCTCTATGTTTCTTCATGGCTCTAACTTAGATGGAATTTAACTCATAAGAATTTGAGGGATTTCTGATACACTTTTTTTTTATCTCCATTTCCCTCCATAAGAGAACTATCCACTTCCTGAGTGTTATAAATTTCCATGAAGAAAACACCAACCATTTTTGTGCATGATAACACTCCCATGTGATGGCACTCCATAACAAAATTCTTGAATACTATATGAGTTTCATGTTCATGTAAGTCCACATGAAATCAATGTTTAGAAGATAATTCTTGACATATCTAACCACGTGAGTTTTCCAAGAGGAAATCTAGCCTTGAGTTTCATATCAGTTCAAGTACACCTGAAAAGGAAAACCTTTTTTGTTAAATAATTAGGATATTTACTTTAAATATATATGATACACTATTCACTTGTTGCACATTTTAGGAATCATTAAAATCAATATCAAATTTATTGGGATAAATTCTCCACACATCCAATACACGATACTCTTCCAATCACTCCCTTAGTTGAGCTCCAATGTAAGCTTGCATACAGGAGACCCAAATAGATGCATTTAAGCCAACCCTAATTGGGAAATTTGAACTAATGATATTTCTCATGCAACATACAGTCTATGGAGAGTACCTTTTGAGAAATTTAGTTCAAGGCATTAGCATATTGGACATCCATAGTATTCATTCTCAAATCTCCATTTCTTATGATTGAATAGATTTCATGTATGGGATCTAGACTAGTTTTCTTTCTTTCGTCTGCATATAAGGATAACTTTGACATTTTCATAAACCTAAGGGATTCATCTACATCACCTTGAGCCACTTTTTAGAAGAGACTAAGCAGACTTAGGTCCTCTAAACAATAAATACAGAAAAAGTAAATAGAGACATAAGCTTTTGTCGATAAATGAATTTGTGAGATTAAAAGGCCAAATTTGTATTAATTGTATTTCTTAGACACAACTCCACTCTAGTGTCGAAAAAATGACAACTTTAAAAGTCATTTCTCCTAGAACCCACACTTAACACTAGGAAATTTCACATAGGACCATATAAATTACCATTAAGATGTGAAAAATAATTAGAAGTGTTTTGGAAGTGGTGTAAGAATGTGGTTCATCAATTTTTTATTACACTTGTCTTGTGTAAGAATAAGAACTAACAATATACTCAGTAAGGTATTTAGGAACATAAGGTGATACACTTCTTGTAGATACTATTTAATCTCTAGAAAATACTAACCATCAGAATATTATAGACTACTCATCACTATATTACGACAGTTCAAGCATCAATATCTAAAGAAGAGGTGAAAATAACCCACCTGAGGATAGAACACTTGAGAGGAATAAATTCTAAAGCCGGTGGATGACACTTTTTATTCATGTATAACACATGTCTTTCCATTTAAAAATCATTATCCATATTAGATTTATCAAGTATCATCAACAACAAGTCAGCATGAGAAAGAAATGTTAGAAGAAGATTGATATTCTCTGCAAGTGTTCTCATAGATCATACTAAATTGTGTGATAATGAACAATATAGTATAAAAAAAAACTCAAAATTAAAGTTCCAGCACAAAAGTGGGATATGGTGTACACTAAAATACCAGAAATAAAACATGAGCCATACACTCCCTTCAAGTGAAGAGTATATAAGTGTTGTCACTACGACAAACACCCTCCAAAAATTTTCTCACACTTAAATTTTGGAGCCTACTGAGGATCGCATGATCTATTGATCTATGGCCACTCCATGATCGTTTCATGTTTTGAAAAACATTTAAGTCATCAAGTCACTTGCACTCACATGCATAGTTTTTGATCAATTCATGAGAGCACTTCCTTTATGAAATATTGAATAGGTGCAACACTATCCATTAAGATATTTCTTGTGCAATTTTCAACTCAGGAATATATCCAGTGCACACTTTCGTCGAGAGTCTCCCTTACATTGGTTACGTTTGTCTTGATATTACATAGAGTTTTCTCAACTGAAACGTTTGTGCACTTTCACTTTTAAAAGTGTCATTTTCATATTCGTGACTTTCTCTTTTTCTTGTTTTCACTTTGATATGCGAAATTTTCATTTTATATTCACTTCGACATGTGTTGATTTCAAGGTCATTCGCATTTTTTAAGTGTCATATTTTGTTTCCTCATGTGATAGGTGTCGCTTTTTTGATTTTCACTCCTCTATGTGTCACATATTTTCACATCACCAAATCTAGTTCTCGTGCAATATTATACATTAGATGGTATTACATATCATTAGAATATGTGCTAGACACATTCCTATCGATTAGCTCACCATTTGTCCATAATCGTCATAGTTGTCATAAAGTGTGTTCATAGTGTTGTAGTGTGTCAATTCAATTATCACACTTAGAGATAAGTGTCAATTCACTGTCATTTCAAGGTGTGATTTTCATTCACAAGTCTTGTGTATTTATTCTTACCTGCTCTAATGGTTTTATATAAGTGATCCAAGTTTGATTCATGTCTGGATATATTTCTCACTTTTAAAAAGTCGATGCCACACTTGGCCATTTTAGAGCCCTTCTTGGTCTTGTATCCTAGTTCAAGTTGTGATGTATTTTTCCCTCTTATTCAGTGTGGATCTCAACCCATCCATAGGCCTCAATGACATAATCCTACACCCAAATATTTGTGCAATAAGTTCCTCTCAATATTACCCAAAATTGGTTGGAAATTATGAACCTCCCAAGGGAATTCACTTGACCCTTCTTGCTTATATTAGCTCACTTCACTGATTTTTGGTCAACTATTCCTTACATGACACTTAGATAATTCCTATATAACAATGTGTACCTCTTTTACACTTTTTCAAAGTCAAAACCTGTAATTAAAATATCCTCCTATCCTCCCAGTGTAGTGAAAACCCTCCTAGGCTAAGTGGATTCATCCCAATGGATTCCTTAATGAAAAGAGCACTCTAAATGGTCATGCACCCACTATTTGGTCAAAATTTTCTATCCTAGGATGAAAACTGCAATAAAAAGAAACAATGACGCATTTTTTAAGAAAATTTCACTCTCTCTCAAGCCTCCTCTTCCTTTGAGTGCATAAAGCACTACCAAAGGTTGAAGCCCCACCCTTCCCCCTTACCCAATGTGCTCTATGCCAAATCTTGGATTAAAATATTCATTTAGAGTGCATCGAATAGTAGGGAATGTTGAAGGAATCTTTTTATTTTTTTTTACCATTCAAACTACACCCTCTTTGAAGTTTCCTTTCCCTTTTAGCGCATAGCATAGTACTAAAGGTTGAACCTTTCACCTTCCCTGCTTCCTAATGTGCTCATTCACTCTAATTAATCCTTAAAACCTTTCATTGATCACATTCTATAGTAGGGGAAGTTGAAGGATTCCTCCCCTCACATTTTACTAGTCAAACTGAGCTTTTAGGCTTCCCTCTCTTTTCTTTGGACTACATGGTGCAACCACAAAGCAAGAAGCTTTCTACCTTGTCCCTTTGGCTTCCATCACTAGGATGTACCAAGAAAATAGATTCCTAATAGTGCATGGTGTAGTAAAAATGGACAGTGGATACTTCCTAAGCCACTAATGAGTTTGATTGCACCCTCTTGATCAAGCCTTCCTTTGTTGACCCTTTCACGGGATTATCATAAGAAAATTATTTTATGGGCTAGCTAGTGATAGAATACATGTTTTTAAGACTAATATTTCCCTGTCATGAATTTTTTTCATTGGAAGGAGTGCCTTCTAACCATGAAAAAAAATTAAAAGCATGAAGAAACACCTTTAGAGGAGAAGCACTAAGAGAACTATCTTGAGAACTTGAAGAAAATCGTGGACCAAGAGAGAACTAAAACACTTCAACATGATTGAGAGGATTCCAATATTAATGAAGGACCCTTTGGAGGGTAAATATGAGTGAAAAAGTATATATTTTGTAAATATGACCCATATACCATATCTATCAACAAGATGCAATAAGAAGTAGCAATCAAGACAACTTTGCATTGCAACTTCATCATGAAGTGTATGTAACTAATATCTAGTTGTAACTTGTACAAGTGTATTCATAATAGTCAATGTGTGTCCATGTATCACGCCACATAATCATGTGAAAATTAATGATGTATATTCAAATAAAAGGGAAAAATGTAATGTGTGGAAGTCCAAAAATCACATGTGGAATATGAAGAGTCCCTTAGTCATATATGGAAAAAATGTCTTTCAAACAAGTCCAAAAGTCATATAGAGAAGTCCAAAAGACACATTAGAAGTCCAAGGGTCTTGAGGGTAGTCCAAGAGTCATGGGGATATTAACTATTATTCCAATTATAATAAAAGAAATATCATAACTCGAAAAAGAGGATTTTCAAGGCTTAAGTTTTGGAGATCTAGTATTGGCTTCTGTAGTTGGCATAGGAGAGAAATATCATTATTTTGAGAATCAAGAAGTGATTTTAATTTTCCACTATTGTAAATTGTTCTCACCATTATAATTGATGTACTCGGATCTTTCACATTATAATTGAAGCTCTATGAGCCAACACCTTTCCATGCGTGTATCTAACATGTTTTAAGACTATTATTGGGATGTTTATGGTATATGTTTGTTGAGGAGGTAAATCCCCTCTGCGGATAGAGGCGATCCCTACTAGCCCAGCAGGGGTCTAGCAACAAACAAATAATGCTATGACGCAAGCTCCTAGTTACGAATGAGAGACTTGGGATAGAAGCCTACCTGGATTCCAACGCTATGATCTGAAGAAAAATGTCCCGAATCCTTCGGCCCTGCGGATCACAATCATTCCACGATCTCAGCGGATGAACACACACATAGAAGAAACGAACGAATCTGACATAGGAACCGACATACGTAATAAACATCGGTCGGAAAAAGATATTACTCGCATTAACATGATGGAAAACGGTGGAACCATAATCATAGTCATACGTATTAAATGATAACGAATGATTACAACCAAGTTACGATGTCGCGACCTCCTTCGAACGGGTCTCCGGTCGTCCACGTCTGCAGCTCGCCAAGGAAAGGGAAAACCTCTCCGAGTCTCGTAACAATGGTCTCCTCGCTTGGAATGGGCCTTAGGAAAGAAGGGATTCTTTACGGCACAAAGGCACTTGGAGACAAAAGGAGATGCAAGCTTCGACACTTCAAGACTAGCTTGCCATGGATCTGAAGCGAGGCTTTTTTATAGATGGGAGGGGAGGTTTAGGATCCCTATTATCATGGGATTGGCCCTATCAATAAGGAAGGTTCTATGAAAGGTGGCAAAACCACTTCCCTTCCATAGAACTCCGCGTTAAACCTCCCAACTCAAGATAGGCGGTGGTTTGTGAGTTTGTTTGAACTCAACTACTTAAATCATGTTTTGTGATCCCTAAAATGGGTGGCGCGATTGTTGCTCTATGACGACGCCAGGTGGCGCGACCTCTTTACAAGATTTCACACGATTGGCGCGAGCAACTGAGCGTCTACACTTGATACACAAAGAGCTATTTTCATGAGTTTTGCAAGGAGATGTCTCAAGGGAAAATGAAGCTCATACTCGGAGGATTCTCATTGATGATGTTTTCAAGGCATGACGGTGTTCACGGAGTCACATAATGGGTCCTCCATTGTGCGGGACGGGGAATGGTAGGGACGGTGACAAATTGCGTATGTGAGATGCCCCCTAAACATGAGGCCCGAGAGAGAGAGAGGGGTGAAATGCTTTACGAGAACATGTTCAAGCGAAGCCCACGTGATCGGAAAACTGCAAATATACAAGCCCCAGTATCTCAAGTACATGATGTATATATATGGTATGGTATGACCATCAGAAGCAGTGTGCTATAATCCGGATCTAGGGTATGGGCGCGACCATCCAGCTAAGATCAAACAAATAGACTCGGGTATGGTCGCAGCCATCAATCGGTGAGTCATGTACATAATGATAATAATCCACAATCGCAACTGGATTACAACAGAGACACAATCCGGGGGTCTTGCGCTCCATCTCGACCCAAACAAGTACAAGTTCGAGCATGCGAATATAAGTCGATGTCGAACATGCAAGAGCTGTCGTCGATTGACCAATGATGAAAGGCATTTAGCAGTGGAAAGGAAAACTCATTAATAATGACAATGGTCCTCAGGTACTACGAGGGTACAATCTACGGCGTGTGAATAAATACAGTTGACGTCGAACACCCTTGAGAATCATTCGATCGGAAGTCAATGATGTAAACTTCACGATCGAATACGACGAACTGCCATTGAGGCATGCGGGCTCAAGGTACCATCGGGAGTCTCTAGACCAACTCCATGGATAATGAGTTGGAAATCGACGAGTGACCTTGATCGAAGGTGGGCCATAATGATTCCACATCATCGACACGAGACGAGAGGAACATAATGTTTGTGAATTAGGACCATATGAGAAACGAGAGGAAGGTTGATATTTGCGGAGGCCAACTATGTTGAACACATAGGCAGCACGATAATGGACTTGGCGTATTTGACATCAACGGATCGGAGGTCATGACGACGGGCGTGCAGAACGAGATGAGAGGTCAAAAGAGATTACCCAAACCCATGGAGGCAAAGTGAAGCAACGAGATGAGATGTCCCCAACCCACGACATGGACTCACAGGACAAGTGCCATGTTCAAGAGCGACATCTTGCAGGTGACAACGACGATGGTTCCATTTTTCCCCCACCATTTACGGCGAGTACCCCAATTATTTTTGACCATAGACTTGAAGGGGATAGCATATGCTTGTGATATAAGTCAGCCCTTCGGGCGAATCCCTCCTAGTGCATTTAACGAGTCTGAAGGAGAAGCTCGGAGAGCATCATTTCGACGAAATCCAATGTCATGAGGGTTTAACGAGTCGACAAAGGAAAGGCTCGGCGTCTTTTCATGTTTAGAGAGTTTGAAAAGGCAGGCGGAAAAGAAAACTCCACGGGTCCCTTTTTCGTAAATAGTTCCCCGGTCGAAAAGGTGAAAACAATATCCGGGGAAAACTCCCTGGTCGCGATAGGCTAGGGTGGCTTCCTTTTCCGTGTCGATCATTGGCCCAGAAAAGGGGTTAAACGATATCTTGGGTGAATGTCGATTCGTGTCCATTTTTAACGAGATCGAAACGACAAGGGCCTCGGCAATCTTTTCATATTTAGAGAGTCGGAAAAGAGTGAAAGATGACTCCGAGTGACTTTTTCATGTATTTGCAGTCGAAAAAGTATAAAATACAACTCGTTTCCATCTTTTAAGTCGCAAAAACACTGTGGCCACGCACATACCCAACAAGCGTAAAATCCATTTTCGACATAACACATGCAAATATTTGACAAAAATAACTTTTTAAAGCTCATTTAATGTCGAAAAGTTATAAATATGTCCTAATTGGTAAAAAATGAAATTACTTTTACTATTTACCTTGTGAGGAAAGCAACGAGTGGTCCATTTGGAAGCGAGAATCTTCGACGGTGATTACGTGATCCGAGGCAAGCTGATCGGCGTCTCGTATCACGAGTAAGAGGCGCTCCTTTGCTCTTCATTTCCATACATTTTTTAATGAATTTCCTTTAGAAATGAAACACCTTGGAGCCACTTTTTAAATTTTGAGCTGAGCCCGTGCGCTGTGGTGCTCGGGCACGGACCCCACGCCACTTTGGGCTCTTTTACCAAAGGGCCGCCACAGCGTGTTGCTAGAAAAACAACCCGCCCGGCGGCCGGATTTAAATTTTCGCCTAAAATTCTGATGTTACCACCAAATTTATTTGAAATTTGAAGCTCACCAAAGATCTAATCGGGGCTTTTGACCATGAGAATGCGGATAAACACTCAAAATGGCAATTGAATGGAACGAGAGCACGAGGCAGGGATGAAGAGGCCATGCAAAGCCAGCTTGCATGAACGCTGCGAGAGGCTGCCAGTTGAAAATTTCTTCCTCACGCCATGTTCTGACTCGGCCGAGCTTCTCAATATCTAGTAAATACGGGATGAAAATGACCAAGTATTCGAGACTACGAGACTGATCTTTGAGATTGGAGATCCAACGACATTTGTTCATTCTTTGGATTGTCCAGAGGTCCAATCCACATGCGGCAGGAACGGACCATCGGGGAAAAGATGGAAGAGGTAATGGCGCGGGTGTGCCGAGGGAGCACAGACGGGATCGAGTAAGAAAGTATACATCTCCACCATCCACGATCTAGCAGCGAGAGTAGTTCTCCACACCATTACGGGCTGCGGGTCGCGGGCTCATGCGAGGCCATGAACTCAACTCCTGTTAGCCTCGAGAATGCATGGGTCCCGGCGTATGATTGGGCAACGGTTTGTGACCATCAACCATGAAAAGGCAGCTCACAAAGTGCAAACGGAAGCCCAGAGCGGTTTGGGTGTGGTTCCATCTTGGTATCGTTCATTGGACGCATACCAACCTTCCGAGGCAAAGAGGCCCATGTGGCGAAGTCCGATACCACGAGGGCCGAGAGTGGCACCATTTGGCGGCCTTGCGGTGCGGATGCGGAGGTGGCCAACGGATATGCGGAAGCGAGTTCTTTAGGTGGATACGGCGCCAGGCGATCGTCGTGGAAGATTGGCCCTATTCGGGAAGCGGCTACGGAGACCCGGATCTCCCACTACCGAGAGGGGATGAGCGGGACGAGGAGTAGGTAAGACCTCATATTTTGATTTTATGTTTATATATGTTTTTGTTAATACATTGTCTTGACACAATTATATATGCATACGAGATGTAGGACACGAGAGACGTGGGATGTCTCCTATCTCGGGAGGACCTGACTCACCACGGATCCGGAGCCCGAAGGAGAGACGCGATCCAGGAACCTCGAGGTTGCCCCATGGGATCCCAGGATTATGCCCGACTATCAAATGTTCCGATGGCATACCGGGCGCCATACGGTGGGGTTCAGACCGGCTCCACCGAATCTGAGGCGGCTAGTGCGTGCGGTGACGATGCTATCATGAGCACCATGCGGATTAGTCTCTGATTTATGCCACCTATTTTTTGAGAGACACGGTGTCTCGGGATGTATTAAGACAATTATGTGTATGTTTTTTGAGTTTTATGTGACACACTCTATGTAAACATTTACGATGTCTATATATATGCATATCTATTTACGGATGAGTCTTCTTTACATGCAGTGATGATTTATAAATTGTGCAAATGCCTGTCTAACACCAAATTTGCTATTGCATCTGGTAATGTATTCAAATATGCAGGTATATGATGATATGTAATGTAGTCAAAATTCCTTTCCACGATGTCAGATACGCAAATAAATTAAATAAGATGGACGGGTTTCTTACCGAATAATGTCCGTTCGGTTGTAACACTACAAGTGTAGATCTAGGTACACGAGAAATTCGGATACCAAGGTTTTACACTGCCTCGGTTAATAATTCCAACACGGGCGTATTCACGATATTGTTCGTGAGTGCGTCCTAAACACACACCTTGCGGGTCCAATCAACTCACGACGGGATCGTAGATTACCCCGGGTTGCGGAAGGCAGTTCCTGATGCTGGGGAGCACCATCTGCGAAACCAACAAATGGATGAATAGACATCGCACAACCGGGGAAGACCGATCAGCGAGAAAGGCGTTCAGCACACACACCATGCACACAAATGACAATCACACACCTATGTACACACACCACACCAAGAAATCATTTCGGGCGTAGTACTTCTTAAGGTACGAGGGCCATTTACGAGAACACTGATGGAACTCCTTGTGGAGTCTATAAGCTCGTAGGCCCCATTTTCAAAAACACATTTTACTATATAGGGACCGTGCCACATGGGTTGGAGCTTCCCGGCACCAAGCTTGTCATGTGCTGATGACACAGAGACTAGGTCTCCTTCGATGAAAGAACGGGAGAAACGGATTGATCAAAATGAGTCTTGACCCTCTTCTTTTGTGCCTGAAGTGATCGAACGCGGACAGCCTGAGTTTCATCCAGCCGTTCAAGGTACAGGAAGAACGTTCTTCTCGGGAAAGTATCCGGTAAGAAGCTCCACAGCTAATTGAAAATGAAGGAATTTCACATTCAGCCAGCCAAAGTAGCTTGAGACCATGCACGGTTGGAATGGGTATGAATCCGGTTACTTTTATGGATGTTAGGTACGCCCCGGTACGGGAAGAACGGAGTTGGAGATCTCGTGGTTATGAATCCCAGCTACATTCGTTGAAACATAGTGACCAAAAACCTTGTTCTTGCTTCAACCTGACACGTTAAATGAGGGTAGTATGGCGTTGGTGTCGTGACACGAAGACCCAACGCATTTGTCGACTCATGTCATGTGTCAGCCCAAATGAGTACGTGATCGGTGACGATAGCTTGAGGAACCCCGAATGCGTGCGATATTAACATGGTTGAATAAAAATGAAGCGATGGTTCTTCAGTCGCGTGACTAGTGTGACATCGCCTCGGCCCATAGTGAAGTGAGTGACGGCGGCAATGATATACGCATGCCCATTGGGAGTGGGGTTACACGTCATAAATCCCACGCCCCATTTCGCGAAAGAAGACCGGCAGTAACAACGGGATGCAAAGCCGCGGTTGTGTAGCATCTTGCGCTGAAAAATTTGGCATGGATGACATTTTCGGACTACGGTAATCTAATCCTTGAATATAGAAGGCCAGAAATAACTTTGCCTATGAATCTTTTTGGCGGTGGCATATCCCAGGACATGTGCTCACGCCACGGGCGCCAGCGCGGCGATCATTGAACTTTCTCGGCCTCGTCCAAGTGGGCATCGTCGGAGCACCGAATCTACTCCAATACGATATAAGGTATCTCCTACTATGCGGTAGGGTTGGGACCCAGTGCAGAATCCGGCGGCGTGTTTTGACTTTATCCAACTCGGGCCACGATATCGTGCCGGGTACGAAGATACACTATGATGTCAGAGTACCCCGAGGATCCACAGTATCGACAGAAGCAGCGTTTGAAGTGGGTATATGATCTTCGGGGTGTTCGGGAATAGAGTACGCAGGGAGAGAACATATCAAATCCGAAGACCGGTGATTTGGTTGACGCGATTAGTGAATTCAAGTCAAACTCTGCGGTCCACGATCCATTTAGATGCTGCCTAGTAGTGTCTAGAAAGAATATACGACCATAGGGTTGCGATCTGAAACCCACTTGTTATCGTGCGCAAAAGGATGTAATGGCGAAAGCATTGTACGGCGTGTCTGACTGCACTAGGACAACTTCTCAACATGTGCATATGGCATTTCAAGGTCGAGAAGGTTCCGGGAATGGGTAATAAACAACATTGTTCGTCACCGTTCTCGTCATCACGCACAAGACCATGGCGATGGTGCTTAATGCGGCGACTAGATACAAAGTAAAGTCGCGGTGGTAGTGGGAGGGACGAAGCAGCGGAGCATTGACTAGCGGTGTCTTCGACTTCTCAAAGGATTCTTGAGCAATTTCGTCCCAATGAAAAGGAACGTGCCTTTAACAAACGAGTGAATCCTTTGGCACCTCGGCATAATTCGGGATAAAAGCGCCTAAGAAAATTCGCTTTCCCTTACTGAGACTCTTTGCAAGCCGTACGAGGGAGGAGGGTGATGGGAGACATGATGGCCTCAACCTTGCGGAGAGGGGTCAAGAAGCGAATTCCGTCTTCCGAGACTATAAAAGCTAAAGAGCGGCGAGAATCGAAAGCGGAAAGACGCACTTATGAGGGATTGAGCGATATTGTGTGATGCGCAGCGAAGAAATATCAGCGAAGATACTCGGGATGGTCCTCTCGCTTACCCCGAATGGGCGAGCAAATCGATCGAGATAAAATTTGGACAATATGGCGAATATCATGAAAAGCGTATGACATCGTATCTTTAAGCATTAAGCGCCGGCGTTCTTTAGAAACGAACGGGGAGTTTTTGTATGCAAAAGTGCCCCACGGACGGATGAATGTGGTCTTATGTTGATCCTCGGGTGCGATATTGATCTGGTTGTAACACGAGAAACCGTCCATTAAAGAATAGATCTCACTCACGTGTAATCGTCGATAATTTGGTCGATAAACGGAGTGGGATAATTATCCTTAGGACGACGCGATTGATATCGCGATAATCCACCTGATTTCGAATGGTACCACCACTTTTTATCGAAGCGGGGACGATATTGGACACCCATTGCAGTAAGGGGATAGGATAAATGAAACCGCGTTCGAAGTTTTTCAACCTCTGCCTTGATAATGGCGCTTTCCGAGGATGCATGGGACGCAAAGCGTTGAGCGCACGGGTTTACTTTGGATAGGTTGGAATCTCGTGCACGACAAATACTAGGGTCAATTCATTTTCCTCGTAAGACCATACAAAAACATCTCTGAATTCTTGAAAAGTTCCGTATTATAGGCACGAATGTCCTCGGGAGAACAAGTCACCCACACATGAATGTTCTCAGCAATCCACTGGTTTTATGAGAGATGTTGATAGGAACAGTTTGAGTAATGTTACTCAGGATTACCCTCCGAAAAGACCTCGTGCGTCAAAATCGGTGTTTGAAGAGGAGGGGAAGGAACTGGTAAACATGGTGCTCGAACCAGTCGATCCAGTGCCCCCAGCTAGGCATAAACGGAGCGATGATGCCCATCACCCCGGGGGTAGCTCCTCAAGAGACATAGTTTCAATGATAGCCTCATACGAGAAGGAAAAGTCTCTCCTAAGAGGATCGGGTGAATCGGCCAAGCCGAGAAGTTGTGAGTAGACGTCGAAGCCATGCTCATCGAACATCTTGAGGAGGTGGAGGGTCCGATGCGTCAACAATCTCCATAGTGGGCGGTCTCTGCGCGTTAAAGGCATGGATTCTCAAACTCATATACACCCGCTCGGGTGTAGGAATGAGCCGGGGAGTCATCGATCCTGGACGGCATATTTGACTTGAGCGGTATTCGGTGGCGGCGGGGAAAATGCCATGGTGGGTCTTTGAGAGAACCGGAGTCCTATCTTTGTACGGGGAGTTCGGAATTTGATCCACATACGGCACGTTGTTCTCGAGCTAGAGGTAAGAAATGACAATGATCTCAGTGACAATCTTTCCCTCACAGCAGGGGAACTTGATGAATCGAAAGACGGTAGACTGACACGCGAGCATGGCATGGGTCCGGTGCGGCGAAGAAGTATATTGTAGTTGAGTTTAGCGTCGACCACTTCTACTTCCCGTTGACGATTTTTCCACAACAATGTGATCGTGGGCCTCTCGAGAACTCCGAAGGGTTTGGTCACAGTGTCAAATGCCTCGAGGGCATTAGGAGATGATGACAAAGGAGTGGAGGAAGCCAATGGCCTTCCCCGTGACGGAGGACATAACGCGGGTAGATGCACCCTCATACATGACGGCCCTATGAACATTTAGACCGTTAATCCCGACTTGAATGACCAAAGCGATTTGATGTGGAGAGCTAGGGAGTAAAATTACGTAGATCGAAGGTGAGAAGGCACAAATTGAGCGGGATCGATACCATAGATTGCAGACAGGTAAAGCCTTCGTTGTGAAGAACAACTTTGGAAGAACCTCAAGTACGGACATAGCACATGGCGCACATGCGGATCCTCAACAATGCTTTACAGCAATGTTGGCGGCCACGGCATTTGGATTATAAGAGGATCTCAGAAGAACACCTTTGGGAGGTGGCTTCACGACGGGTTCGAGTCGGCTTCTCGATTTCCAATGGACCGGAAACGAGGGTGGGGGAGGCGGTCCATCCATGGCAAAGCAACTCCCGGGTGCCTTCGATTCCTTTGCTAGTCCTTAGACACGTGGCAATAGTGATAGGTGGTTAGTCTTCATCATGAAAACCGAGACCCAAACGGTGCGGACATTGTGGCCTTTTGTTGACCATCTGGAGTGCTGAGATAAAATGGCTCTTTAAAACAGCTAGGAGTCCCCTTTGAGCCTTTAAGAAGTTGATTGATTTCGGATAGAGTAAGTGGACAATCTTTAGTATAATGGTCACCTTCACGGATGAGGCAAGAAATTTCGGCTTCGTTGTGAGCCATCTCGGTTGAGATTTAGATTCTGGTTTCGGGGCATCAGATTTTGATTTGCCTTTGCCCTTCTTCTTCCCCTTGGAGGATTTGTCGCGGGATTAGCCTAGACGGCATTCACCTCCGCGGTTTTGAGAATCGGATGAGGCGGGATTAGCGAGAGGTATTGTTGGAAGAGTGTCCTTCCATTCGAAGGACTTCTTGAATTTTGAGAAACGGAACCAATGACACCATCCACCATTTTGTAAGGTAGGCGGGGCCTTTGTGGTTCGAACGTGGGCATCGGGCGGGATGTCATAAAGCGTGCCCAGTTGCGAATAAACAAGATCAGTGCGAGCACGCGCGATAACTTGTTCCTCCGTCACACACGCTCCCATCGCGATATCCCGAGCGATTTTATTGAAAAAAGGAGGTGGTGAACCGGTGAGTCAAATCTGATCGGGTATGTGAGCTTGATGATCGACGGCAGCGCGCTTCACTCATGGATGTGATCGAGATGTGGTCGTAAGTGCCTTCGGGGAAGGCAGTGCGTCCCGATCTCCTCTGGGGCCCCACGTATGGAAATGCGTGAGGGAAGCCACCTTCAACGAGTTGAAATCCTGAAAATACCCGCAAGGATAGCTCTATGTACCATGGCGGCGCTCTGTTGAAATGCGTGGAAAGGCCTTGAACGAATCGAATCGTCGGTCAAGTTGAACGAACACGGAGGTGATGCGCACCGTGCATCACATGCGCCTCGGGATCTTCGCCGGCTTGCCCTCGAACTTGGGACAATCTCCTGGTATCTTGGTAGAGACAGGAGGCCAATATGGATTATGAGAAATCAGGATCATTGGTCAACTTTAAAACGTCCGGCAGATCCAAGGTAGCCGAGGAACGGAAATGGAGGGGTTAACTCCCATGCCGAGTCCCATAATAAGGTCCGTTCTCCCATGCTCACGATGTGGTTGTGAATATCCACAGCACACCATGGGTTACGTATGAGATTACGACCGTGAGGGCATAGTCGTATGTCATCTTGATTTGGACAGTAACCATAGTGTGTGGGGCTTGATAACCGAGTTAGGTGCCACGATGGCGTTTGCCCATTATGGCGAGCGTTTGGATTGAGCTGCCCCGAGCGTGGGTGGGAGCCTAAGTGGAGGAGGTTGATGCGAGAGCCTCCGGGGTGGTTATAGTTCGGTTGAGGCTGACCATGAGGATAATAACCACTGCGAGAGTGAGTAGGCTGACGATAAGTGGAGCCACTGCGGAGCCTGGTATGTAGAGCGCATTTATTAATTTAGGTGCGGCATTGAATGACGGTGAGCGGAGTGAATGGAATGAGAGGGCTGCCCTGGATGAACGGAGTTGACCCAAGTGAGGGGGCGGCCCTGGATAGTGAGGTTGGCAGAGTGAAGGGCGACACGAGATAGACGGGTTGGCCCGGATAAACGGCGGCGGTTTGCGCGGGGTTGACTGGTTGTAAGTGAGCCCCGGAGTTGCAGAATATGCGGTTGGCCGGAGGGCGGGACCTTGGGTTATGCCAGGATGACCCGGTTGTCCTGGTGGTGGAACGAGGCTGGTGCTTGCCCAGAGCTTCGGTTTGACCCGAAGCAGAGGCCATAGGGTGGTCTGGGCGATATGCAACGTTAGAGACAACGGGATCTTTGCGAGTTTGCATCGGTAAAGAAAGCTAGTTGCCCCGAGACAGACGATTTGGTGATACTGTGGTAGAAAGCGGGTTGACCGAGCGGGGTTATAATATGGTCACTTGCGGATTATAGAATGGCCCTTGCTATCCCGCGAGTAGCCCTGGTTGAAATTTGTCCTATGAGTCGTACGATCTTGAGGTTGGCTGCCAGTTGGCCTTGGAAAGACATCCTGCGGAGTTCGAGCACAGTTGTACGGTAAACGAACATACGGATAAGCCTCGGGCGGAAGGGCGCCCGTCTCCCATGCTCATCAAGCTGACGAAACCATACACAAGTGCGGAATCACAATGCATAGTGCGAAAGATCGGTAAGGATCTTGGGGAATTTTCCGGCCAGACAATCGAGTACATTGCAGAAACAGCAGGTACTCCTCACGGGAGAAATATTATCCGGTATAGCGGTAGCTAGATAGACATCCTTCGAGTTTGCCCCGTACAGTAGGCGAGACAACGGCAGAGGCGGCTACACAAACGAGTGGAACGCACGGGAACGAAGTGACGGGCGTGGAGGGAGACACCCGGGTGTAGTGGCGACTGGCCTCGGAGCGAGGAGATGATATTCCCATAGAGCGGCCGGGCGAGATGATCGACCCAAGAATCTTGTATCCTGCGGCAAGAAGAAGTTGTTGACGATGTGGTAGCCGGCTCGAATCGTCTCCCTCAAACAATCTACAAGGGATGCGGCCCGATAGTCACTCGGGCCAGGAATTTCCTCACAGAATCACTCATGGTTGATCTGTAGTTAAATCACGCGAGAAGACGGCGGGACTAGGAGGAAAAACAGCGGCAACAAACGGTGAACCCGATGTGAAGAAATCAGCTCCTAATCTCAATTCGGACACGGAGTCCGAAAGAGACCGGTTAGACTCAAGCAGTTCTCCAAAGGGTTACCGGCGAGGACCGGTCCCCGGGTCGGGGAACCTCGGAAACAAAGAGGCACATTTGTGTGGTTCAACGAGAGGTAGAAACCTCGAAGAATCATCCGTGTAGGGACTACGATGGAAAGCGAAACGAAGGTTCCGCCCGCCGTGGAAAAAGACCGGAAGAAAGAAAACACACACGTGGTGAAAACGAGTTCAGAGCACCACGATCGAACGATCCACCAAACGATGTCTAACGGGTGTGTAATCGTGGGAGATTGATTTTACCACATTGGAAAATAAAAAATTCTACAGGTTTCATATTTTAAGAGTATAGAGAAACGATAAAGATGACTCTATCTCTTTTGAGTTGTTCACAAGCGTGAAGAGGACAAGCGCAGCGCGGTCTTTTCAAATTTAGGGAGTGAGAAAAGATGGAAATGACTGCTCGGGAAAAACTAGGCACAAAGGAGTGTACCAAATGTCAGTGGCTTTATAATACACCTTGGTTTCAAAAATGAAAACGAAATCGACCAAGGACTTTCACGTGCGTGCGGGTAGTCTCCCCGAATGCGTATTCGATTATTATCACGGGTATGGGAGCGTTAGCTTCCTATGGATAAAGGATTGAAAACCTATAGAGGTCTCCCTTTATATCTTGTGACAGTGCGGGAGCGCAAGTCCGTACTAAGCGGCTGTCCTAAAGCCAAGAGGTGAGCAATAATTTGCTAGGTTTAACAGCCGCGAACACGTCTCTAGCCTAGACCTTCTAAATGTGCTCTTCAGTTCCAATGTTGCCTTGAGTTAATTGAATAAATTTTACGATTGATCTTCAATTAAATTTCAATTTTCAGGCCCTATCGTATATAGTGTCTGAAAGAACTCCTCGTACGAAGCTATATGCCACAGTGCAACATTAGTTCGATGAAAACTAGTTAAATAAGAGTTGAGAGTTTTTTTATGCAAAACGAAATGAACGGAATACAAACAACAATGTCTCTAATGCAACTAATGCAATTGAACACTTTTTTCATTCAAGCACTAATCACTAGCGATATGGAAAAGATCACAATTTGCACTAATTTAACAAAAGCAAAAAGAGATTATTTTTTTGATTTTCAATGTTTAATGGCTTCTTGTGAAAATAAAAGGAACAATTTGAGAAATGATATCAAGAGGAAGCGAAACAAACAACATTCCTCAAAAAAGCAAGCAACCAAATGTCCAAATCGACCCAAGTCCCTGAAGCAAAAGACTCGAAAACTTCAATGGATCGTGTGATCTGGGTCCAAAGCAGGAAAACGAATTCGAATGAAGGAATGAACAATCACTCAAAAATGTGACAAAACAACCAAAAGGCGGTAAGAGAGCGTGGAGAACCAATCGACAAGTTGACGAGGACAATCAAGACACCAAAACTCCCAAGGGCTCGTGCACTCGCCACTGGGTGCCTAGGGCTCAAAGCGTGAAATCGGTAGATAGAAGCAAACAACCCAAACGAGAGGTGAATTCCACCCAGGCAAAGTCCAACACACTTTCGGACGGTTGGGAAATCGAGAAGAAAGTGCGGTGAGTCCGGAAAGCTCCAAAAATGAAGAAACTCAAAAAGTCACGGAAATTTGAGCGCGAGCGTGGGCTTGAGCGCGAGTGGTGGCGCGAGGCAGGACAAAGAGAAACAAGCGCCAAGTGGCGTATTTGTCGAGTTAAAAAACCGCGCATTCGAGTTCCTCAATAAAAATTAAAAAACAAGCTACTACGAAAGCGAGACCAATACAAGCTAAGCAAACCAGAAGCTAAAACAATGAAAGAATCCAACCCGGAGGTTCATAATGACAAGGAGAAACAATCAAAGCGAAACAATCATAAACTTGAGTCAAGGAAAACCGGACGACTCCCCCGATGTAATTCGCCAATTTGTTGAGAGGTAAATCCCCTCTGAGACCAGAGCGATCCCTACCCTAGCCCCGGCGGTCTAGCAACAAACAAACAATGCTATGACGCAAGCTCCTGATTTACGAATGAGAGACTTGGGACCAAAGCCTACGGATTCCAACGCTATGATACGAAGAAGAAATGTCCCCCGTCCTTGCATTACAGCGAATCCGCAATCCTTCCACGATCTGCGCGGATGAACACCTACACATAGAAAACGAACCGAGATCTGATCATAGGAACCAGCATCGTAACTAAACATCGGTGAGAAAGATATTACTCGCATTAACATGATGGAAAACGGAGTGGAACCATAATCATAGTCATCATTAAATGATAAACGAATAGAAGTTACAACCAGGATTACGTCGCAGCCTCCAGCCTTGAACGGGTCTCAGTCGTCCACGTCTCGAAAAGCTCGCGAGGAAAGGGAAAACCTCTCCGAGTCTCGTAACAATGGTCTCCTCGCTTGAATGGGCCTTAAGGAAAGAAGGGATTCTTTACGGCACAAAGGCACTTGGGAATAGGGGAGATGCAAAGCTTCAGCACTTCAGACCCCAACACCACCATGGATCTGGAAACAGGCTTTTATAGATGGGGAAAGGAGGGAGTTGGGATCCCTATTATCATGGGGTTGGCCCTATCGACAAGGAAGGTTCTATGAAGGTGGAAAAACCACTTCCCTTCCATAGAGCTCACATGACCCGAGCCTCCCAACTCAAGATAGCGATGGTTTGTGAGTTTGTTTGAACTCAACTTCCGCCATCCATATTTAAAACGATCCCTAAAATGGGTGGCGCGATTCTTGCTCTATGACGAGTGCCAAGTGAGCGCGACCTCTTTACGGGGATTTCCACGATTGGCGCGAAAACCTTGGAAGCGTCTACCGCGCCGGTGCAAAAAGAGTTGTTTTCATGAGTTTTGCAAGGAGATGTCTCAAGGAAAATGAAAAGGCTCATACTCGAGAGGGATGCATTGATGATGTTTTCAAGGCATGGCAGAGTGTTCCACGAATCACATAATGGGTCCTCCATTGTGCGGGACGGGGAATGGTAGGGACGGTGACAAATTACTGTGTTATGTTCATATTTACTAGAGAAATTGATCTATTTTAGTGGCCTCGATACTTATCTTGTTGAATGAGTGGTATTATCCTTAATATCGTTGTGTGAACTATTTCAGTAACAAATATTTTCATGCTCTCGTGTGCCTATTCTAGTATAGTACTATTACTTTCCTCTTAAAGACTCACTTTTTGTCTCCCCTCATGATGGTTTCCTTCTACATCCTACAATTGGTGCTTCACAATGTCATCTTACTTGCTTATTCAAATTTTATGTATGTAATTTATTATTTTATCTGTTGAAACTAATATGAACCTATGTGTTATCATGTTTGGTTCGATACTCCAGTTGGGGCTCCTACTTCAAACATTGTGAGGTATAATTTGGACTTCAGATCACGGAGACCCCCTGTATGTTGATGATATCAAGAATCAACAACAATAAGGAATTTTTCATTATCCATGGAAATAAAAGTAGGAAAATAAAGTTGAGAACCCTATAGATGTTAAATATTAAATAAAAAAACACTAATTGAAAACAAGTAATGTAAAAGAAAATTTATCTAAGAGCAATGGAACAAAATCACGGTAAAAGTAGATTAATCGTTTTTTACCTATTCAAGTTCCTAAGTCGGATAAAAATTTTGGGCACTAGGGTATTTGTGTAAGTCAATATAGGATTTTAAATAGGTTTCAAATTTCTCCATCCTCCAATGTATCCTAGTGCTTTACAACTCCGAAAATGAAAACCTACCTCGTACTTTGAATCCAAGATCTAGAACTGAAGAGAAAATAACAAATTTAACGAGGTAAAGTTAGAAGAAAAGGCTCACAAAATCTTTAATTTTAAAAAAAAAAAAGATGAATGAACCACCCAATAATCACAACATTCCAACTACATATCACTTCTATAAAATCATTGATGAAAAAAAAGCCTTTGCTTCTATATAGGACACCTTCCGTGCATCCCACTAGGTTGACACAACTCCATGAGATATATCTCTAGAATTCAGGACATTCAAAAATTCATATTCATGGTAGGACCTCATATGAAGCTACCTTGAAACTGAATGATAATAATACATCACAGGTAGGATTAGTAGACACCATAACAATCATGTGTGCATTTAGAGAGGTTTTTATGCCCACCTTTGCAATGCTAACAGTCTGTAGCTCCATCACTTCACGAATAAAATGAATTTTGTCTCATCCATCTTATCAAAATAATAAATAGCACATATACCCATGTTGACAAGTCCTTGGTTCATCACATACAAGATCCATTATTTCGGTCATTGCTCCGATGGTGCTCAAATTTATATGTTCGTAAAACCTCTAATGCATTCAGTTTAAAATAAAACAATTCCCAACTCCAAATAAGTGAATAACTTAAATATTGAAAAGAATAAAGCTCCGAAACATACTAGTAACCCACCTTTAAGGACCATTTTGTTGGTGACCAAATCCCTTTAAATATTTGTTGTCATACCAACACCACTGCTTCCCCGAACTGTGGTGTGAAATCCTCGAGGTGCCACAATTCAAACATACATCAAAATGACCTCTTATCTACAAGTAAAATAGAAATGTGAGCCATAAATATAAATTTTCCTTTGTAGACAGAGTCTAGAGACCAGATAAGTGGCAATAACAAGGAATTTTTCTTGAATATTCACCGATGGGATAATCAATTTTCTCTGTAATAGCTCTTTGGTAAATTAATTATTCATTCATTGAATCATTGAGTTTTCTAGGCAGGGAGCCAACATGAAGCAGAAGTAGGGATTTCTTTACATCCTCATGTCCAAATATTTCTAGAGCTAAATAACGCACAAGCTTGCTTTAGATTTCCCCATCCACAATAAGTTATTCTATGCGTTCTTGTTCATCACCTTGTAAAATGTACCTACGAGTGTTTGAAATCAATGAATAAAATAAGAAATATTGATAAAACCTGGATAAAATAGAAATCCTCCATCCATAAAAGAATTATCAAATCAATTATGAAAGTAGTGAGTGGATTGTATTCATTTGCATTGTTAGATTACTATACCAGTTTCAAACTACAAAACTTTCGAATTAGAATTTGACAAATGAGGGGTAGTGACAAATAATCAATAAATGCTAATGATTCAAAAAGGAAGGTTCCAGAAAGAATTTGGACTTATTTCACTACTAAGACATATAATTTTATATGAGAATACCAAAAATCTCTAATTAGTGCTCAATGTTTGGCTATCACAAAACCCTTCACTTTGTCTTTAAACAAAACTAATTCTCATTCACGAAAAATGAAAGAAATAATGGTCAAAATAGTAAAACAAAGTTCTAGCTAGTCTTAACCTTAATTCAAATAAAATATTAGACTCTCATGCTTGGAAGTTGAGGCATACCAAAATTCTACTTGAACTACAAGTGAATGAGGAAGATGCTTTTACAAAAGAGGAAAAGGTACAGTAGAACTTACTCTTCATATATTTTCTTAAAATGAGTAATCATCATTGCGTCAAGATATGTATCAACCAAAAATTTTGCTCACAATGCTTGAAATCCTGTTTAAGGAATATGAAGAAATACTCTAGAGATTTGCACTATATCACCCGAACCAACCTCGGGAACCCATTTTCAGTTGTTAATGGCTTGTAATGTTTTTAATTGTAACAAAATCCAAATCTCATGAAAACAATAGAAAAAATGAAAATACTTGACAAAAAAAACACACCTTCTTTATAAGTTCTCCTCTTACGTGTATTTTCATTGATCTAGGTATATGCCCTTTTGTCACATGCTCTCACAACTTGTTGGGTAATTTAATTGTTAGTTAAATTACTTGTCATTAAATTTCAAACCCAATGTTAATGAACTTGTGAAGTATGCTTTCACAATATATGATAGGAATAACTTTCAATTTCAAAAGGGAATCAAGACTTGCATCTTTTGAAAATGTATTCTTTATCTGAAATATATCTAAGTGGCATCACTTATGGTGGGTTCTTGTGTGGAAACCATAACTATTTCATGTGTTGTTTCTTGTGTAGCAACATTTTTCTTTTTTATTATTCTTCTTGCTGCAATAAACAATAATTAAGAATGTATTCAAAATGAATATATATACATATCAATCAATCATTTCTCATAATTTGAAACTTTTATAAATCATATCCATATTTTGAGAATAAACAAATTAGAAACAACATTCAGTTTGGAGAAGCATATTGGTCCAAAATGCATGAGGTTATGGAACGTGGAAATAAAAAATGGTAATTAATATCCTCTCCCAAGCTAAAGGTGTTTTGTCTTCTAAAAATAAGAAAATAAATTTCACACAGGAAATTTTCAAACACATGTATTTTAGCATTCAAAGAATTAATAATTAAAGATTAGAAAAAAAATAACTTCACTTGCCTGAAAAGTCAATAACCTATGTACTTGTGAGATCTTGGTTGCTACTGTTGGATTATGGAATGTGAAGTGAAATAATTTTATTTTCTTCTTCATCTCTTGGTTGCATAAATGGTGGATGAAATCTTGAAAGAGGATTTTTTTTTCCTTCTTATTGTTGGAACTTTTGCTACTTTTTCTAAGATTTGAAATTGAATCTTGTTTTATTGGAACATTGTTGCAAGTTGCTAGAATCATATAGTATTCATTCATATCTGCATCATGGAATGCTTATTTTCTATGTGAATAAATTTTGCCGATGTCCAACATAGAAAGAAATTGTTGGATTACTGACCATTAATGAATGTTGTTAACCAACACAAAACTACTCACCATTAATATCAATGAGAGTTAATATGCCCAAGTACATCTCACTAGGTAAGAATAAATGAGTTTAAGTTTAGTCACCTGGAAGATCCAAAAAATAGGGGACATTGATGTATTCCCACTGTTCATTGGCGAGAGAGCTTGTCATTAATACATGCAGACCTCAAGGCACTAAAAATAACTCGAGTCCTTAACCCAGATAATGTGCTGAAGTAGATGGATCAAGAATTGCAAGAAGGAGGGTCTTAATGAATCCCCCATCATCTAACACGATCATGAAAAGATGATTTAGAGGACCATAGATGAAAGAATTCCATATATGAAGCATGTTTTATTTTGGAAAAGGAAAATTACAATGAGGAAAATCAAGATTGTGAGTGAGCTGAATGATTTTATTCATGGGTTAGGGATGAAATGTGAGGCATGAAAGTGTTAAATTTTCAAAAGAAAAATGGTTTTTCAGTCATAATATAGTAGTAGAAAGATGGAAATACATGGATGGGTTGTAAGGTTAGAAAGAGGAAATTGAATAACTAAAAATGGAATTATGGATGTGATTTGATATGCACTTAACTTCTTCATGTTCTTCTTGAAAAATAAATTGGTCTTTGAGAACCACTTGTGCATAAATTGATCTTCTTTGATCATCTGGGAACCTGTCAAAGCTTAGCACTAATTGGAAATAAAATGTAATATTCTCAATTGGGAAAGGTGACCAATCTCTCTTCATAATATATATACACAAAAAATTCATGAATAGTGTTAATAAAACAAATTCAAGGAATATAAAAATGAAATGAACTTTTTACTTGGCCTCAAGTGTTAACATAGACTATCTATCAATATTTTTTTCATAATTTCTTTGTTTGACGCCCAATTTCAATGATTCAAAAATGAGGTTAAAGAAAATTCATATTAGAAACATGTTTTGATGATCTCATGATGTTTTACAAGTCCAATTACTGTAAAAATGCATAGAAAATAACCATTTTTTCTTATCTCAAATGTTAATGAAATCCATCTTGTTACGTATATCTTGTCTATATATTTCCAATTATGCTTGAATCGCCTCAAACATACATCGTATGAGAAAGTTATGTTTTTTTGAAGTTTTAGAAAAACAATAGAAAATGGGGTGCATGGGTGTCATGTGGCAATGCCAGGGAGTGCCACGTGGTAGTAGGATGCTCATGTGGCATGATTAGTTGGCAAAATATGTGTAAATTTGATGTTGGACAATTATACAATTGAAATGGACCAATGATATGTTGCCACATGGACCAATCACAAGCTGCCATGTGGCAACAAATTGTTACATGGTTAAGGTCAAAATGTTGCATTGTTCAGAAAAGAAATGCCCCAAATTTGAACTCATGACTTCTAACACCCAAGTCATATGACTTACAGTTAGGTTAAATGAACCACTTATGAATTTAAACAAAGAAACTTTATTTATATTTTCATATTCTAACGGTTCAACAAAATAACTAATTGTGCAACAGAATGCAAACCGTCTGCTAACTAATCCAAAATGTGTGGGAAGAAAAAAAAATTTCCACCTATTGTACTCCATGCATCAGACTGTTATGAGTCCACTGAAATATTTGACATCAATTTAGACTCATCCTCTCCCCTGAAAAAGTGGATCTACAAACTCAGAGCCTCCCCCTTATCACTCTGTTAATTGATATCAATCAAGCGCACACACTCAAGTTTTTTATTTGCCGGTTTAAAGGCTCACACCCAAACAGTGAATGGAACCCCTATTTCCCTTCACCAGAAACACACATTTCACCAGTGTCGTCATGCATTTTCCAAATCCTCGCCTCATTTTTATTCCTCCGTATTTGTTTTTTGTATGTCGTGGATTTTTTAACATAAGCCTTTTGTTTTAATATGTATCTACTATCGTTTATTGTTATTTTGTTTTTTATTTTTTTTTAGATTTTGTTTTGTTTTTTATTTTTTATTTTGTGGGTACGTTTGGTTGGTTTTTTTAATTTTTTTTTGTTCTTTTTTAATATAATTTAATTCAATTATCTTTTCTTAAATGGTTTTTTAATATATATATATATATATATATATATATATATATATGTATATATATTAGGATAGAACTATGTGTTTTTTTAACTATGTGTGTTTTTGAACTTTCGGGGCCTTAAAAAATAAAAAAAATAAAAAAAAATTATTTAAAGAAAAAAAATTTAGAAGTTTTGAGAGAAATATATTTGGGAACTAGAGATCAAAATTAAAGTATTTTTTTAAGAATGAATAGTAAATTTAGATCTCCTTGTCATTTTTTGAGATCTATGGATTTTTATTATGATATTCCAAATCTAATTGATCCAATTTTCTTTTCTAATATTTCAAGTACCAACAAAGTACAAGAGGAGAGCATACTCAATAGTTCTTTATGTAATTCAAATCTTATATTTGAAAATAAATATAAGAAGAATTTGATTATAGACCTCAAATTGTAGCTTTTAACACTAATGGTTCTCTTTATTCACATGTCTCTCTACTAGTGTAAATATTCCTGCCAATGGTTAGTGAATGAGGTGGCTCTTACTGCACTACCAAATGAAAATTTTCAAGAAAATGAAAAAAAACATGGTTTTATTCCTTTATTCTATCATATTCTATTTTTAGCAAGAAAACATTTATCAAGTGTAAGAATATTTCCAATGGAACTATGTGTATAATACGATGACATGTTTAACGAAATGTCTCTCTTGGCTAGTAGGGGTATAGTCAAGTCATTGATTAAATTTTTGCATTAGTACCTTTGTATCAATGTTATTTATCATTTCTCAAGCTTTCATGAAGTTCTGGGTAGTGGCTTCTGTCCTAGCCTTGAAAAGTGGCACAAATCCTAGGGTCGCTGGGACAAAACTAGCTAAACAATTCCACAGTTGTTGGGTTTCCCTTGTCGCAGGAGCGACTGGAGTCCTATAGTCGCATGCATGGCTTTCAAGGGAGAAACTAGGGAGTTATATCAATGAAAAGCTAAGTTTCCCGAGGGGTTGGTCCCCTGGAAAGGTTGGTTCGTTCCTGGAGGTTTTGTAGAATGTGTGGAAGTTCAGTTTGGTTTTTCTTGTCTGTTCAACTTCCTTAACTATACGTGGAAAGTCACATCTCATCATAGTAGCCTCTCATCACATGTTTACCCTAGTGGAACCGGTAGCTTGGGTAAATGTGGGAGGAGGGTGTTACCTCATCCATCATCTATCACATCATATTTATGAGAAAAATATATGGTTCAAGTAGTGGAAGATCACATCGTGCATCAACAACAAGTTATCCAACTCTTGAATGATGACCTCACTCTGGCACAAAATCGAATGAAATAACAAGCATATCGACATCATAATGAAAGACGTTTTGACATAGTCGATTTGGTATTTATATAGCTACAATGATACAAACAAACGTCCCTTAAGAAATATAAGAAGGATAATAAATTATCACCCAAGTACTATGGTACTTACAACGTGTTGCAAAATATTGGTATTATAGTATACAAATTAGAGCTACGTGCATCTACCTCAGTAGACCTAGCTTTCTATGTTTCGTGCTTAAATAAGTTTATTGGTGACAATATATCAATTTAAACAATATATCCAGAACTTGATGAGGAAGGAAAAATCATATTTGAGCTTAAATCAATCATGGAAATAAGAACCTGATAGCTACAATATCATTCAATTGAAGAGTATCTCATTAAGTGGAAGACATTACCTGCTCAAGATTCCACATGGGAGGATGGGAATTATAGATAGAAGCATATAGAACTAACCAAGTATAGAGGAAAATACTTTTTTGAAGGAGAGGGGCATGCTAGGCCCTTATAATCCTAGTGTAGCCCCGATATTGTTATTCTTGTGCCCCATGTAGACCCCATAATGTTATTTTTGTGATCCATAGAAGCCCACTATTGTTATTATTGTGCCCTTAAATTATTATTTTTATGCAGGCCTTGATTATATTATGACCCTTTAGACTCCCATATATCCCAAGAAGGTCATGTGATTTATATCATCCAAGAATTATTCATTTATGTGATGTTAAAGGAGGGTGCCCCCTCGAAGAGGCTTATTTCAATCCATTGGTCTATCTATTCTTTTTTTTACTAATATGGTTACATAACATTCTATGATGTCAGTGCAGTTCTTTTTTCGCTTGTGATTTCCAAGGGGGTTAAGTGCAACCTCACTAGGATTTAATTCCTGAGGTGATGTGTCGATGAAAATCCTACTCGCACAAGTGTTAAAAGCATGTGATCGTGTAGTTGGTTAGGATAAACTGAAGGTGGTGGGTTGCAAGGTGGCTTATCCACATAACTTGGGTAGTTTGAAAGCCTCACAAATGGATATGTACTAGGAAGATGTGGTGTGCTAAACCCCATGCAAGAAATTGTAGCAGATGGAATTGGGACATGTGGAGGAGGGACAACTAGTAGTCCACATAACCCCGACAAGGTTTTCCCCAATAATTTTAATGGGGAACTACAAAATTTCCTATTGGGATTCTATTCCCAAGGTGATGTTGCCTTAGAGGGGCCCACGAATGTGTGCAATTTCTATATTATCCATAATTTTTGTTTGGCCTTACGAGTTGTAGAGAGGGTATTAATATGTGGCACAACATGAATGGGTCAACAACTGTGTGGAACTAAAAAGTGGCTGGCGACATGGCACACAACTAAGGTAGCCATGTGAGCGCCATGTGGGGACGATGTGGGTATTATGTGGCTAATCAAGATGATGTGGCCTTCTCTCATCAAAAAATATTTGAATGACCATATATTTTGATCTAGGAGTCAATGATCATATCGAAGAAAATTTATATTAATCGAAAGGTATCACCAAGACGAACACAACAATGTCATCTATTTTAGGTTTGAGAAAGTTGAAAAAGGTAAAAAATAATTAGACACAATTTCCATAATTGGACTATGAAGGTTGGATCAGCCTAGTAACTACCTCCTTCTACCCTTATTTGAGGCTAGGGATAATTGAGAATCATGTTACAAATATCAAGTTATAACTTTTAGTTTTTCAAATGTAGTGACTTGATCAACATTTATACTTTCTTCCATCATAGTTGTTGAATTGAATTTCATTATTTACTTAAGAGATTCATTAATATGCATTGTTATTCCATTGTACCACATTGTTAATGCCCATTTACAATTTGGTAGAATATTCATTTTTACTTAAGCTTATTATTAGTTAAAAATGGCACAATAGAAAAATCTAAACTAATTATTTCATATATATTTAGTGTTCAACATTATACAAATATCAAAATAATATAATGATATCTGTGTTTATATGATATAATGATATCTGTGTTTATATGAGTAAGTTATGTTTCACACTTAGTTTGAGTATTGTGATTTATTTAGGAGATGGATTGTGCATTCAATTATTTTTGCATATATTTCCTCTTATTAGCTAGTTTGAAATCGAGAGTATATTCGTGCAGAAAATTCAACCATTGGTAATTTTGAGTATAGTGGCATGCATTTGTTTTAGGATTTTGAGGATGTTGATATGGATGTCGTTTTGATGCATGGTTTATCATTTTTGGATTCATAAACATATTGTAGGCTTATGATTCGCATAGTTTCTTGTCCATTGTAATCAAATAGATTTTGAGGATATTGATATGGATGTCATTTTGATGCATGGTTTATCATTTTTGAATTTGAGGATTCATAAACATATTGTAGGCTTATTATTCGCATAGTTTCTTGTCCTTTGTAATCAAATAGTTTATTTTCTTACACGTGAGGCAATACTGGCATTTCACTTTTTCATTTCAATTTCACTTGTTCATTTCAATAGTTTATTTCCATCGTGTATAAGAATGAGTAGTAAAATAAAATATTAAAAATTCATTTAGAAACCATTCCTTTGTAATCAAATAGTGTATTTTCTTACACGTGAGGCAATACTGGCATTTCACTTGTTCATTTCAATAGTTTATTTGCATCGTGTATAAGAATGAGTAGTAAAATAAAATATTAAAAATTCATTTAGAAACCATTATTCAAATCATGAAGCCAATACATATTTTCATCTTTATCAAAATCATGACGCCAAGACAGATTGGCTGCATTTCATTGTCCGTACAACATTTCTAACATTTCGGCGCCGAAACATTTTGACTCGCTTAGACAAAAAAGTTTTGATTTATCAACCTTTGGGCTCCCAGCTACGATGAAGCCTGAATCATGAAGCCAAAACGTAGAGGGATCTTTGTTGAAATCGTGAGGCCAGTATATATTGGCTTCATCGTTGGTATTCTCAACCCAACATTTCTAAGATTTCGGCGTCGAAACATTTTGACTCAATTAGACAAACAGTTTTGAATTATCAACATTTCGGGTCCCAGCTACGATAAAGCCTAAACATTTGACTCAAGCAGTGAACTTCATGACATCGACAATGAAGTCAAAGATATTAGTAATGGTTTTCCAACGATGCGATCCAACATGCAGTGCGGGGGAAATGGTGAATCGTGGTATACCGATAAAATCCCCATCCCGGTCCGCTTTTATCTCAGAAGACTTTGAGTGAGCATTCTTTGGTTTGCAATCAGATTCGGGGTAGGGTATTTTGGTTTCACCATTCGTTTATTAAATGCAAATTGCAGGAGAGCCATGGGATATAAATACGATGTTTTTCCAAGATTTAGAGGGAACGATGTTAGAAAAGGGTTTGTGGATCATCTGGACCGCGCTGTCAAAAGCGCAGGATTCCGTGCCTTTCTCGACACACGCGATGTGAACAGTGGGGACGACATTTCTGCAACCCTAGAGCAAGCAGTTGAAAGGAGTCGCGTCCTTATTCACATATTCTCCCCTAATTACGCTCAATCTACTTGGTCTCTGAGAGAATCTTCGCTTCTTGCACGACAAGTACGAAAGCGGTCGGCCATCGCCATCCCTGTGTCTTACGACGTCAGTCCTTCGCAAGTTCGGTGGCGGGAGCAATGCGGTGGCCCATTTGCTCTTGCATTCCAAGAGCATGAGAACCCTGGGAGGTATGGGCTAAATACCATAGTAAATAAAAGAGGTATGGTAAATAAATAAAAATATAAATAAACCAGAGATATGATAAGTAAGTAAATCCACTTTTCATATTTATTTGATAATCTATTTTATATTTACGAATATTTATGTTCATTAGTTTACATAGCTAAGAAGAAATAGAGAGAGAGAGTGATAAGGGAGAGATGGAGAAAGAGTGTGTATGTTTAGGGGTGAGATAAAGAGACAAAGTAAAATGTATGGAAGTAAGGGGGAGAGAAGAAGAGAGAAGGAGAGAGGGAGGGATATAGTAATGTAGTTGGAGAGAGAGGGGCGAAAAGAGAGAGAGAAAGAAAGGGAGATGGGGGAAGAGGGAGAGAGAGAGAGAGAGAGAGAGAGAGATGGGGGAAGAGAGAGGATTGGAGGAAAAAAAGAGAGGGAGGTAGGAGAGAAAGGGAGAGAGAGGAAGGATGAGAGAGAGGAGGAGAGTGATGGAGGAAGAGACAGTATTGGAGGGAAGAGAGAGAGAGAGAGAGAGATCAAGGAAGAGAGAGGGAGTTAGGAGAGACAGAGAGAGGACTTGAGAGAGAGGAGGAGAGAATAATCGATAGAGGAATGGAGTTGGAGGGCGAGAGATGTAGGAAATAAGAAATATAGAGAGTGAGAAGTGGAGAGAGAGAAGGAGTGATGAGGGAGAGACAGAGAGATAGCGTGTATGTTTGGGGCTGAGATAAAGAGACAAATAAGGAGAGATGGAGATAAGGGGGGAGAAGGAGATATAAGGAGAGAGGGAGGGATATAGTAACATAGTTGGTGGGTGAAGAGAGAGAGAGAGGGAGAGAGAGATGGGAAAGGAAAGAGAGTGTTAGGTCCATTTATTACCGAGTATAGTCCCTTATTATTGTTAGTGTAACCCCCTTATTGTTATTATTGTACCCTTGTAACCCCATTTTGTTATTATTTTGCCCTTAAATTATTATTGTTAGGTCGGCTAGGATTACATTGTGGCCCACTAGGATTACATTATGGCCCCATGGACTCCTATATATAGAAAGGAGGTTTTGTAAATTGTATCATCCAAAAATTGTTCATTTATGTAATGTATTGGAGGTTTCCCCCTCGAAGTGGCTTATTTCTAAGGCATTGATATCTTTTTCCTTCTATTTTTGGAGCTGGTTACCCAACATTTGGTATCAGAGCTTTGGATTCTAGGGTTTCGCTGCTCCAAACATGTCATCATGGCATTTTCGCTATAAATTTTTTTCTACGAAGTTTCAGAAGTTGAAATTTTTAAGGTGTGAAGCCGAAATCTTGAGGAAGATCGTCTAAAAATTTCAGAGCTTGGTTCACAATATTTTCGGAGATATGATCTCTGGAAGTTAGGTCTTTTTTTAGGCTCCTAAACAGGTCATCATGGAAGTTTCACTATAACGTTTTTTCTAAAAAGGTTCAGAATCTGAAATTTCTAGGGTACGAAGCTGAAATCTTGAGGAAACACATAAAAAAATTTCAGAGGTTGATTCACAATATTTTTGGAGATATGATCTGTGGAAGGTGGTGCTTTTTCAAGCTCCCGAATTTCATCTCAAAGAGGTGATCATGGAAAAAGTTCAATAACTCTCTCCCAGGCAACCAGTATGGGAACATAAATTAGATTATAGCTACAGATTTAGTTTCTGGCTATCAATTTTAGATGTGAAGGACGAAGCTTGATGACATGTGGCAAGTACGTAAAGTTCGCTCTACTGACGGAGTCCATAATTAGGTCATTGTTGGAGATTAGACATAACTTTGTCTTGGAGAATCCAAATAGGTCGGACACAGCCAATTATTCAAAAGCAAAATTCCATAGGGCTACTTCGGTGCTACTTTTTATATGTTGAAGAGCTATTTAGGCTACATTCTGAGAGATAATTAATTTCCTTCAAGAGTTTCACTCAAAAAGCAAAAAAGAAAAAAAAGTGTATTGTTTCAAGATTGCATAAGTCTTGGTTGAAGAATCAAGTTGAATGGATTGCAAGGGCCTATTGTAGAATAGATATGAATATTGGAGTCTGAAATGGCCCCTAAAAAGAATTCAACACCCATTAAGCCTTTAGAAGGCTCTACTATTACTCATGAAGATGAAGAATGGCAACATGACATGTCAAAATTACAAGAGCAAATGCAACAAATTTCGCTCTCGCAAAGACCAACAAAAAATGAAATGGAAGTTTTGAAGAAAGCATGAAGCAAGGAGATGGACAGTGTAGAAATAATATGGATGGTTTGAATAAAGACGTGGAATATAAGATAGATGACATGGAAGCTGGCATGGAATCTAAAATGGAAAACATGAAGAATGATCTAAAAGAAGACATAGAAGGTTTGACAAAGTTGATACAAGAAATGTTTCCTAATGGTGAAAAGATAGTAGAGGAAACTCATGATGAGAACAAAATAAATGTTAATCGTGATTTCATAAACTCTAATGTTGGTAGGAAGAACCACCATATTCCAAAAATGGATATGAAGAAGTTTGATGGAAAATATCTTGTAATATGGATACTACAGTTGGAGGAATATTTTGATCTCCATAATGTGAAAAACACACAAAATGTACGCATTGCAAGTTTACATTTAGAACAAAATGCATTTGTATGGTATCGATGGCTTTTCTCCCGTAAAAAAATTGTCACTTGGTTAATTCTTACGGAGGAAATGATAGCACATTATGAGGATACAAAGAGCAACACTTTCTTTAGCCAATTGATAAATCTCAAACAAAAGGGTTTAGTGGGGGAGCACATTGAGGACTTCCAAAAATTGAATATAAGGGTAACTGATATTCCAGAGGAACACAGGATTGATCTCTTCATAGGTACTTTAAAGGATAACATCCAACATGAAGTTCGTTTTTTGGAACCTGATTCATTGGAGAAGGCATTCAGGTTGGCAAGAAAAATTGAATGTAAAATTATGGCGACAAGGAAGCCTACCACTCACTTCTATAAAGAGGGAAGTGTTGCTACTCCTAGATTTCCACAACCTACAAGGTTGACACCACAACAATTGAAAGAAAAAAGAGCAAAAGGGCTTTGCTACAGTTGTGATAGAAAATACACTAAAGGTCATAAGTGTGCTGAGAAGAAATTATTTTACATAGATTGTGAAGAAGAAGAAGAAAATGAACAAGAAGAGGATATACACCAGGAACTAGCCCTATAAGAGGAAGAAATGAATCCGACCATATCGTGTAATGCACTGGCAGGAATTACCACTCCTCAAACTCTCAAGATAGAAGGAAAAATCAAGAAGAAAAAGGTAATAGTGTTGATTGATTCAGGTAGCACCCATAATTTTATTCATTGTAAGGTAGCCAAAGAATTAAATTGTTTCCTATACCCAGCACCAGAATGCCAAGTGATGGTTGCAAATGGAGGAACTATAAATTGCTCTGGGAAATTCCATAATATCAAGCTAACCATGGGGGAATATGTATTGAATAGTCCAATGCTTTCCATTCCTATGGAGGTGCTGATGTTGTACTAGGAGTACAATGGTTACAATCTTTGGGGACGGTAGCTTTTAATTTTCAAGAACTTTTCTTGAAATTTTTTTCAGAAGGAAAGGAAGTCGAATTACGAGGTATTGAAGGGAAGCCGGGAAGGATAATAAGCTCTAATGTCATGACAAAGCTTCTAAAGAAAGAACAACGAGGCGTAATTGCACAATTATGCTCATTAGAAGTTCCGACATCAAAATCATCTATTTCTGCAGATCTCCAACAAGTCTTGGACAATCATTCCAAGGTGTTTGAAACTCCCAAAGGACTCCCACCTATTCGTTATCATGATCATGCTATTCATTTGATTCCAGGAAGTGTTCCTCCAAACATCAGGCCTTATAGATATCCTTACTTCCAAAAGAGAGAAATTGAACATATGATTGCAGAAATGTTAGAGGCGGGTATAATTCAACCTAGTCAAAGTTCTTTCTCTGCTCCTGTAGTATTGGTACACAAGAAGGATGGATCATGGTGAATGTGTCCGGATTATAGGGAGCTCAATAAGCTCACCATTAAAGACAAATTTGCCATTCCTGTGATTGATGAATTATTGGATGAATTACATGGAGCAATTTATTTTACCAAGTTGGATCTTCGTTTAGGATATTATCAAATTAGAATGAAGACTGAAGATATTCCAAAAACAGCATTTCGAACTCATGAGGGTCATTATGAATTTTTGGTCATGCCTTTTGGACTTACCAATGCACCTTCTACATTTCAAGGGTTGATGAATTCCATTTTCAAACCCTTCCTTAGAAAATTTGTGCTAGTATTTTTTGATGATATACTAATCTATAGCAGGTCTTGGAAGGATCATGTTGAACATGTTGAAAGGGTGCTCAAACTATTGCAGGAGAAAGAATTATATGAAAAAATATCCAAATGTTTCTTTGGAGTATAAGAGGCGGAATATCTGGGTCATATTGTATCTCACGAGGGTGTTCAAGAAGATCCTAACAAAATTAAAGCCATTAAGGAATGGAAAGTCCCCACAACCATAAAGCAGTTGCGAGAATTTCTCAGGTTAACAGGGTATTCTCACAACTTTGTTAAGAATTATGGGAGAATAACAGCATCTCTAACAACATTTTTTAACAAAGATGCATTTTCATGGACTCCTGAAGCAACTAAGGCCTTTGAACATCTTAAAGAGGCAATGTGCCTAGCACCGGTCTTAGCTACACCAGACTTCACAAAAACCTTTATTGTGGAATGTGATGCCTTAGGAAATGGAATTGGTGTTGTTTTAATGCAGGAAGGAAGACCCATTGCTTTTGAAAGTCATCTAATCAAAGGAAAGTATTTACAGAAACCTATTTATGAGAAGGAAATGTTAGCAATATTGCATGCACTAAAGAAATGGAGAACTTACCTAATGGGAAGACACTTCAAGGTAAAAACTGATCATGATAGTCTTAAACACTTTTTGGAACAAAGACTATCTTCAGAAGAGCAGCAAAAATGGGTCACAAAGAAGTTGGGTTATGACTTTGAAATAATCTACAAAAAAGGAAAGCTTAATGTTGTTGCAGATGCACTCTCAAGAAAGAATGAAGAGGTGGAAGCATTGCTTTGTGCCATTTCTATTATCCAACCAGATTGTATAACTGAAGCAAGAGATGAATGGAAGAAGGACAAAGATGTATGGGCACTCATTCAAAAGTTGCAGCAAGATCCTAGTACATCTAATACATTTAGTTGGAAAAATGATTCCCTATGGTACAAAGATCGCTTATATATTTGTAAGAATTCCCAACTAAAACAAAAGATTCTTTTGGAATTTCACACTTATCCTTTAGGAGGACACTCAGGATTTTTAAAAACTTACCATAGGGTGAAGAAAGAATTTTTTTGGGATGGCCTTAAATCTGATATTCAAAAGTTTGTGGCAGAATGTTTGGTTTGCCAGCAGAATAAAGTTGAGACAATTAAGACCTCGATACTTCTACAACCTTTATCCATTCCAAGTCAACATTGGGAGGAGATTTCAATCAATTTTATCACTGGTTTACCTAAGTTCGAAGGAAAGAGTGCCATCATGGTGGTAGTTGATAGACTTACCAAGTATGCACACTTTTGTGCATTATCTCATCCATTTAAAGCAAGTACAGTTGCTACAACATTTATGGATAGAATTCAAAAGCTACATGGAAGCCCAAGGGTTATTGTGAGTGACAAAGATCCCATTTTTACTGGAAATTTTTGGACGGAGTTATTTTCTTGTTTGGGTACTCAATTAGCTCGTAGCTCATCTTATCATCCTCAATCTGATGGTCAAACTGAGATAGTAAATAAATGTTTGGAAGGATATCTTCGTTGTTTTGTATCTGATAAACAAACACAATGGGTCAAGTGGTTACCTCTCGCTGAATGGGGGTATAACACTTCCTTCCATACTGCAGCAAAAATGACCCCATTTATGGCACTTTATGGATATCATCCACCATCGATCACATCATCTTTAAGGGAAAATTCGAAGGTTCAAGCAGTGGAAGATCACGTCGAGCATCATCAAGAAGTTCTCCAACTCTTAAAGGATAACCTGAATTTGGCACAAAATCGAATGAAACAACAGGCAGATCAACATCGTAGCGAGAGAAGTTTTGATGTAGGAGATTGGGTATTTTTACGGCTACAACCATACAAACAAATGTCCCTCAAGCAAGCAAAGAAGGATAATAAATTATCGCCAAAGTACTATGGTCCTTACAAGGTGTTGCAAAGATTGGTACTATGGCATACAAATTGGAGCTTCCTGCTTCTTCGCGAGTACATCCAATTTTCCATGTTTCATGCTTAAAGAAGGTTATCGGTGAAAATCTTCCAGTTCAAACAATATTACCAGAACTTGATGAGGAAGGAAAAGTCATATTGGAACCTGAAGCGGTCACAGAAACAAGAACTCGACAACTACGAAATCGATCAATTTCAGAGTATCTCATCAAGTGGAAGAACTTACCCACTGAAGATTCTACATGGGAGGATGAGAATTTTATACAGAAGCACCCAGAGCTACTCAAGTGTTGAGGACAACACTTTTTTGAAGGAGAGGGGCATGTTAGGTGCCTATATTACTAGTATAGTCCCTTATTGTTGTTAGTGTAACCCCCTTATTGTTATTATTGTACCCTTGTAACCCCCATTTTGTTATTATTGTGCCCTTAAATTATTATTGTTAGGTCGGCTAGGATTACATTGTAGCCCACTAGGATTACATTATGGCCCCATGGACTCCTATATATAGAAAGGAGGTTTTGTAAATTGTATCATCCAAGAATTTTTCATTTATGTAATGTATTGGAGGTTGCCCCCTCAAAGTGGCTCATTTGTAAGGTGTTTATATCTCTTTTGTTCTATTTTTGGAGTTGGTTACCCAACAGAGAGGAAGGAAGAGAGGATGTGAGAGAGTGGAGAGAGGGAAGAAAATAGAGATGGACTTGGAGGGTGAGGGGGAGGGAGAGGGAAGTAAGAAGAAATTCATAGAGAGAGAAAGGTGGAGAGAGAGAGAGAGAGTGATAAGGAATATGGAGAGAGAGGGAGAGAGGACAAAAGGAAGAAAGAGAGATATTAGCAGGGGAGAGGGAGGGAAGGGGAAGATTGATTTATAGATGGAAGGTGAAGAGGGGGAAGAAGAGAGAGATGGGGAGAGGAGGGGATTGACAAAGAGATTGATATATATGGAGTGTGAGAGTGTGTGTGTTTAGGGGGGTGAGATAGAGAGACAAAAAATAAGAGATGGAGGGGGATATAGATATGGATGGAGGGTGGAGAGAGGGAAGAATATTTCTCACACTAGATGGATTGATATAAGTGGAGATGGTGATTTATCATCTTATTTGATTATTTTCACTATATCCATCGATTTTAATATAGATATTTATTTATAATGATATTTGATTACTTGCACTAGATGCATTGAGTTTAGTGTAGGTGATGATTTCTAATACAATTTGATTTCTTGCACTGAATTTGTTGATTTCAATTTAGATGTCGATTTATAATTATATTTGATTACTTGCACTATATGAATTGATTTCAATGTAAATGATTTCTAATCCTATTTGATTGTTTGCACTAAATGCATTGATTTAAGTGTAGATGGTGATTTCTAATCCTATTTGATTTCTTTGAGTAAATGTGTTGATTTTAGTGTAGATGTTGGTTTCTAGAGAGAGAGAGTGTGAGTGATAAGGAAGATGGAAAGAGAGGGAGAGAGGAGAAAAAGAGGAAAGTGAGATATTAGCAGGGGAGAGGGAGAGAATGGGAAGATAGAGATATAGATGGAAGGTGAAGATAGGGTAGAAGAGATAGATGGGTAGAGGGGGTGATTCACAAAGGGAATGATATATATGGAGTGTGAGAGCATTTGTGTTTAGGGGGGTGAGATAAAGAGACAAAAAACAAGAGATGGAGGGGGATATAGATATGGATGGAGGGTGGAGAGAGGGAAGAATATTTCTTGCACTAGATGGTTTGATTGAAGTGGAGATGGTGATTTATAATCCTATTTGAGTATTTGCACTAGATGCATTGATTTTAGTGTATATATTTATTTCTAATGATATTTGATTACTTGCACTAGATCCATTGATTGAGTGTAGGTGGTAATTTCTAATACTATTTGATTGCTTGCACTGGATGTGCTGATTTCAATTTAGACATCGATTTCTAATTATATTTGATTGCTTGCACTAGATGCATTGATTTCAACGTAGATTATTTCTAATCCTATTTGATTGTTTACACTAAATGCATTTTTTTCAGTGTAGATGGAGATTTCTTATCCTATTTGATTGTTTTGAGTAAATGCATTGATTTCAGTGTAAATGTTGGTTTCTAATCTTATTTGATTGCTTGCATTAGGTGCATTGATTTCAATGTAGAAGTTATTTTATAATATTATTTGATTTCTTGCTTAAATGCGTTGATTTCAATGTATATGTTGATTTATGATTTGATGTAATTGGATATATGACAGTACATTAATTTTAAAGTGATTGGATTAACAATATGCATGGAGTTTAGTGTAAGCACAAAAATTTATTGACAATGTACATTGATTTCTATGTTATAGTAATTTAACCTATTAATATTGGAGAGCAAGAGAAACAAGGTATCATGTTTACTACAAGAGTTCGAGCTCTTTTTCATATAATCAATATGAAAAGATAACAAAACTAACAAGGGTGGCAATAAGAATAGAAGAAGAAAATAGTTTGAGATTGATCACAATGAATACTATTTGTAACATGAGTACATTCTTATTATTCACATTTTCTATCTTTCAACACTATTATTGTCACTTTGCATTAAAAAAAAATATTTCATCATTTTTCATCATTATAGTTATTAATAGTATTTATCATCTCAAGGAACTGAGGTAACTAAGAAAATTTAAAATGTAAATGATCAAGTTAATCTCATAAATATTTAGCATATTTAAAATGATTATATTAATATTTTATATATTTACATATTATTGATAAAATTAATCATATCTTCGATAGATTTTCCGTGTAAACCAGCCTAGATCCATCTGAACTCCGGATGTATCAAGCACCGAGAGGAATCAAATCTCTGGAGGTGCAAACCTTTCCTCAAGTTTTGCACTCAAAAAAGAGGTTTGCACCTTGAGAGATTTGATCCCTCTCGGCACTTGATAGAACGGGAGTTAAGATGGATCTAGGCTGGTTATATAATTAGACTTTTATTTATAATCCTATTTGATATATTGTTATTTATTTACCTTACTTTCGGCAGGTTCAGGCTAGTAACTTTGTATATGATGTAACATTTTTTATGATAAATAGAAAATAGTAAGGACCTACCAAATTCACAAAAATAAAAAAAGATAAAAAAAAATTGTTATTTATTTACCTTACCTCTTTATACCACTTTTGTATTATTTATTTACCATACCTCTTTATACCTATTTTTTATTTATTTATTTATCATACCTCTTTATACCTTTTTTATATTTATTTATTTACCATACTTATTTTATAAATATGGTATTTGGTCCATGGTATCAATATTAATTTGTCCCATGATATTGGTCCCAAAGGATTCATCTAAATAAAACCTCTTTTTAAGTGTTTTTAAATAGAAAGAGGTTTATGGAGTAAATATAAAAGGAATTTTTATTTATTTACCATACATCTAGTTTATATATATTTTTATTTATTTACGATAGCTTTGGAGTAAGTATAAAAATAGGTTTTATTTATTTACGACACCTCATGCTTATTTATATTTTTATTTATTTAAATTTTAAAATATTGCAACTTTGATGGGGAAATATTATGTCCTTAAATATTTTAATTTATCCATAGAATATGGGTTTTCTTTTTAAAAATTTATTTTATAAATATTTAATTAAAAGAAATATTAAAATATTTTTGATTTTGATTGTTTGTGTTGAATTGACTCTTCTCCTTTGATTTAGGAAATGGTATTGACTTTAGTAAAGAGTAAAGATATTCAAAATTTTACTTAATTTGAAAATTCAATATCGTAAATTTTTTTGTTAAAGTTAAATTTATGATCCATTCAAATTCAAGTATATAATTTACTATCCATTCAAATTATATAAATAATAAATAGTTATATTTTAATAGTTAATCTCAACCCATTAATAAGTTAAAAAAGCTATATATAATCTAAATATTCAAGTTATATAAAATTCAAGATTAGGTTAATGCTTTGGCCAAACATTAGAAAAAGTGAACTTTATTATTTTTTGAGAACGTGACATACCCAACATCGGATCATATGTTTAAACCTTGATTAAAATAATTTTTTACCAAATCATGATTAAAATTTTTTATGTATCACCAAGGACCAGAGAAAAATAAAGATAAATATCAAATTAAAATTAAAAATACATTGAAACTTGGTTGTTCTTAACTAAAGCGTGTCCCATAACCTAAAGTATTTGTTACTTTTGTCGTGCACGGAGCTAATGTAACTCTCTCGATTTAAATTAAACTTTTAGGGAGGTTTTATTTATATTAAACATTGAAATTTAAAATATATTGAAACCTGGATGTGTTCCTCTTAATTTAAGGTATGCGGTTACAAGTTAAAACAATTGTGGGAGGTTTTATTTATTTTAAACATTTTATATTAAAGAGTGAAATTAAAAATACATTGAAAATTTAAATATTGGCATGTTCAATAAAACATGGTCTAGAGGTTGACCTTTGAATTATTGCAACCCTCTCCATTTACATTTTAATGTAACTATAACATTATTTTTTTAATATTTTGGTATGTAGTTTTTTTTAGTTATTAGGTTTCAATATAATAACATAAATTTTATCATTAAATTTGCAAGTTTTGATTATTGTAGTAAAAATAATCTTTTCTTTATAATACAATAATGTTTTATTAAGAGTTTTATAATATTAATAATAAGTTTTATAACAATATGAATTTTTCATAGTTTTTTAACCATAAATTAATTTTATAATTTCTTTAATTTTTTAATAAAATAGTAATAGTAATATTAATAACTTTAACAATTAATATTTTAATAGTAAAATTATTATTTTTAATTGATTAATATTAATAAATAATTAATCAATATTAATATTAATTAATGTTGATGTTAATATTAATGATAGTATTAATATTAATTAATAGTATTATTTTTCTTCATATTTATTAATTATTTATTAATATTATTAATATACTTAGTGTGTTAGGGTAAAACTATATATAAACCAACTATATCTTATTTTTTTAATTTTTAAATTTTAAGTTGTTTTATGATTTTATATATTTATACTTTATAATATTAAGTTTTTTTAAATTTAAATTTTCATATTTTCATATTTTTATAATATTACGTTTTCTAATTTAGAACCCCAATATTATCAACTCAATATTAAAAACCCTACAATAATAAAAATGACATTAATAACATTATCATTTTAATATACACTAAAAATAATATTAACAATTAGTATTTAAATAATGATGATTATGATTTATACTAAAAACTATATTGATAATGAAAATGACAGTTTAATTATTATTAAAAACAATATTAATAGTAGCATTAATAATAATAATAATAATGATGATAATAATATTGAAAACATCATTAATACAATATTCAAGATGTTTATTTAAAATTAATGTTCATAATTTTATTAATAATATTAATATAATTAATTAAATTAATATTGTTAATATAAATTCTATTAACATTAATATTAATAAATAATATTAATAATGTTTTCTTTGTAATAATAAATATGTGTTTTATTAATTTTTTTTTTAATTATATTTACTCTAAAAATATGATGGTTAATATTATGAATGAAATTACTATTGATACTAAAATTAGCACTATTAATATAAATAGTATTAAGATCATTAGTGATAAATAACGTTATTATACTAAAATTTACACTATTAATATAAATAATATTAAGATTATTAGTGATAAATAACAATATTAAGATTTTCATTGTAATCGTTTTCATCAAACATGGTAAGACAAACTCAACCACGTCCATACATGGTCAAACATTGGCATCATAGTTAATCATTGTTACTCATGCTCGAAAATACACAACTATAGTTAGTCGTATTCAACCATAGTAGCCTATGGTCAAACGTGGTCAACTAGTAGTCTATTGTCTACCTTGCTCAACCATAGCAACCTATGGTCATCCTTGGTCAACCATAGTAACCTATGGTCATCTTTGGTCAACCATTGTAATCATTCTAATAAAACATGGTAAAAAAAACTCAACCACAGTCATACATGGTCAAACCTTTCCAACATAGTTAATCATTGTTACTCATTGTCGGAATACACAACATTACTTAACCATATTTAATCATGGCTCTTATTTATAATATTAACCCTAGGGTTTAATATTATTCCATTAGGTTTATAATGTTAGGGTTTAATAAACCAAAGAGTTTACTAATATTTTGGGTTTATAGTATTAATCCAAAGGATTTATAATGTAAATCCCTTGGGTTTATAATATCAATCATAGGGTTTTTAATACTTTGGTTTATAATACTAATACGAGGGTTAATAATATTCCATTGGGTTTATAATGTTAGGGTTTAATAAACTCTTGGGTGTATTCATCTTTTCAGTTTATAATATTAATATCAAGCATTTATAATATGTCTCCCACATATCCCTTGGGTTGCTTTCATCCGTTTGGTTTCTAATATTAATCCCTTCGGTTTATTAATTATTTGAGTTTATAATATTGATAATCCTTTATGTTTGTCGATCCCTTTGGCTTATAAGATAAATTTCTTAGATTTATAATATTAATAATCATGATGGTTTGTTAATCACTTGGGTTTATCAATCCCTTGAGTTTCTAATATCAATAAACCCTTGAGTTAATTAAAATTTTGGGTGTATAATATTAATATCAAGGATTTATAATATTAATCCCGTGGGTTTATAAAATTCAAATCACATGGTCAATAATACCAGCCCTAGGGTTTAATATTATTCCCTTGGGTTTATAATCTTAGGGTTTAATAAACCCTTGGGTTTGTTGATATTTTGAATTTATAATATTAGATCCTAGGATTTATAATGTTAATCCATTGCACTTATAATATTAATCTTATGGTTTATAAAACTTTGGTTTATAATATTAAACCTAGGGTTCATAATACTTTAGTTTAGAATAATAACCTTCAGGTTTAATATTATTCTATTGGATTTATAATGTTAGGGTTTAATAAACCATTGGGATTCTTAATATATTTGGTTTATAATAGTAATCCCAAGGATTTATAATATTAGTCCTTTTGGTTGATAATATGATTGAATGTGGTCTACCATTGCCGAAATGTGGAGTCATAATCTATCATAGAAAACCCTTTGGTTTATTAGTTCTTTTGGTTTATAATATTAATAATCCCTTGGGTTTATTAATCTCTTCATTTTAAAATATTGATTACATTATGGTTTATTAATTTTTAGGTTATTTTGTTTCAAATATTAATGCTTAGAGTTTATCAATCTCGTGTTTTTAATATTAAACCCTTGGCCTTATTGATCCCTTAGGTTTTTAAAATTTATCCCTTGGGTTCACCAATTCCTTTAGTTTATAATATTAAACCCTTGGGTTTATTAGTTTTTTTGGTTTATAATATTAATAATCCCTTTGGTTTATTAATCTCTTAAGTTTAAAAGATTGATTAGATTATGGTATATTAATTTTTTAGGTTTTTGTTTAAAATATTGATTCTTAGGTTTATTAATCTATTGTGTTTTTAAAATTAAACCATTGGACTTATTCATCCCTTAGGTTTTAAATATCTATCTCTTAGGTTCACCAATTCCTTTAGTTTATAATATTAAACCTTTCGTTTATTAGTTCTTTTGATTTATAATATTAATAATTCTTTGGGTTTATTAATCTCTTCAGTTTAAAATATTGATTAGATTATGGTATATTAATTTTTTAGGTTTTTGTGTTTAAAATATTAATTCTTAGGGTTTATTAATATCCTATGTTTTTAATATTAAACATTTGGCCATATTCATCCCTTAGGTTTTAAATATTTATCCTTTGGGTTCACCAATTTTTTTAGTTTATAATACTAAACCGTTGGGTTTATTAGTTTTTCTTGTTTATAATATTTATAATCCCTTTGGTTTATTAATATCTTTAGTTTAAATTATTAATTATTAGGGTTTATTAATTTCTCAGGATTTTGAGTTTTAAAATATTAATTCTTAGGGTTCATTAATATTTGATTTTTCTAAATCTTTGGGTTGGTAATATTAGGCATTAAATATTAGTCGTACACTTTAATATTAATGCATGGTCTAATGTCATATTATAAAAAACATTGTCTGAATATGAAAACCAACCATGAGAGACGATTTTTAATCAACGTTAGTCATATTTGATGAAGGTCTTCCATGGTCGAATGTCACATTGTGACAAATATTATCTCAATATGAAAATCAACCATGGCCAACCATTATCATTCTTTGTCCAACGTCGCATTGTGACAACAATTGTCTCAATGTTTAAATCAAGCATGCTCAACCATGTTTATTTTACGGTTTATAGTATTTATTTAAAAGTTTTATATACTTTAGGTTTATAATATTAATTTCCTAGCTTTAATATTATTCCTTTGAGCTTATAATATTAATAATCATGTCAGTTTATCAATCCTTTTTGTTTAAGATATTAATTTGTAAACTTTGTTAATCTCTTTTGTTTTTAATATTGATCCCTTCACCTTATTGATCCCCGAGGTTTTTAAAATTTATCCATTGGGTTCACCAATTCCTTGGGTTTGAAATATAAAAACCTTAGGTTTATTAGTTATTTTGGTTTATAATATTAATAATCCCTTTCATTTTAAAATTTTCTAAGTTAAAAATATTAATTCTTAGGGTTTATTAATTTTTTAGGTTTTTGTGTTTAAAATATTGATTCTTAGGGTTTATTAATCTATTTTATTCTTAATATTAATCCCTTGGCCTAATTTATCCCTTGGGTCTTTAATATTTATCCCTTGAGTTCACCAATTCCTTTTGTTTTTAATATTAAACCCTTTTTCTTAGTTCTTTTGATTTATAATATTAATAAATTCTTGGATTTATTAATTTCTTGAGTTTAAAATATTAATCCTTATGCTTTATTAATTTCTTTATTTTAAAATATTAATTCTTAGGGTTTATTAATTTTTTGGTTTATAATATTAATATTTATCCCGTGGGTTCACCAATTCCTTTAGCTTATAATATTAAATTCTTGGGTATATTAGTTTTTTTGGTTTATAATATTAATAATCCCTTGGGTTTATTAATCCCTTGAGTTTAAAATATTTATTAGATTATGGTATATTAATTTTTTACTTTTTTATGTTTAAAATATTAGTTCTTAGGGTTTATTAATCTCTTTTGTTTTTAATATTAAACCCTTGGTCTTATTGATCTCTTAGGTTTTTAAAATTTATCCCCTGGGTTCATCAATTCCTTTAGTTTATAATATTAATAATTCTTTGGGTTTATTAATCTCTTCAGTTTAAGATATTGATTAGATTATGGTATATTAATTTTTTAGGTTTTTGTGTTTAAAATATTAATTCTTAGGGTTTATTAATCTCTTTTGTTTTTTATATTAAATCCTTGGTTTTATAGATCCCTTAAGTTTTTAATATTTATCCCTTGGGTTCACCAATTCCTTTAGTTTATAATATTAAACCCTTAGGTTTATTAATTTTTTTTGTTTATAATATTTATAATCCCTTTGGTTTGTTAACATCTTGAATTTAAATTATTAATTATTAGGGTTTATTAATTTCTTAGGCTTTTAAGTTTAAAATATTAATTCCTAGGGTTTAATAATCTTTAAGTTTTATAAATATTTGGGTTGGTAATATTAGGCATTAAATATTAGTCATACACTTCAATAATAATGCATGGTCCAATGTCATAATATGAAAAACATTGTGTGAATATGAAAACCAACCATGGGAGACCATTGTTAATCATCGTTATTTGTATTTGATTAAGGTCTTCCATGGTCGAATGTCACATTGTGAAAAAGATTGTCTCAATATGAAAATCAACCATGGCCGATCATCATCATTCTTTGTCCAACGTCACATTGTGACAAAAGTTGTCTCAATGTTTAAATCAAGCATGCTCAACCATGTTCATTTTATGGTGTATAGTATTTATCTAAAGGTTTTTATATACTTTAGGTTTATAATATTAATCCCTTAGCTTTAATATTATTCCCTTAAATTTATAATATTAATAACCATGTGAGTTTATCAATCCTTTTTGTTTAATATATTAATTTGTAGGCTTTGCTAATCTCTTTTGTTTATAATGTTTATCCCTTCCACTCATTGATCCCTTAGGTTTTTAATATTTATCCCTTCGGTTCACCAATTCCTTGGGAACTTGAATTATAAAACCCTTGGGTTTATTAGTTATTTTGGTTTATAATATGAATAATCTCTTTTGTTTTAATAGTCTCGAGTTAAAAATATTAATCCTTAGAGTTTAGTAATTTTTTAGGTTTTTGTGTTTAAAATATTAATCATTAGGGTTTAATAATCTCTTATGTTCTTAACATTGATACCTTGGCCTTATTTATCTCTTAGGTCTTTAATATTTATCCTTAGGTTCACCAATTCCTTTGGTTTGTAATATTAAATCTTGGTTTTATTAGTTCTTTTGGTTTATAATATTAATAACTCCTTTGGTTTACTAATCTCTTGAGTTTAAAATATTAATTCTTAAGGTTTAATAATTTCTTGGTTTATAATGTTAATATTTATCAGGTTAACCAATTCCTTTAGCTTATAATATTAAACCCTTGTGTTTATTATTGTTTTTGTTTATAATATCAATAATCCCTTGGGCTTATCAATCTCTTGAGTTTAAAATATTGATTAGATTATGGTATATTAATTTTTTAGGTTTTTATGTTTAAAATATTAATTCTTAGGGTTTATTAATATATTTTATTTTTAATACTAAACCCTTGGCCTTATTGATCCATTAGGTTTTTAATATTTATCCCTTGGGTTTACCAATTCCTTTAATTTATAATATTAAAACCTTGGCCTTATTGAGCTCTTAAGTTTTAATATTTATTAATCTCTTGAGTTTAAAATATTAATTATTAGGGTTTATTAATTTCTTAGTTTATAATATTAATATTTATCCCCTCGATTCACTAATTCCTTTGGTTTATAATATTAATAATCTTTTGGGTTTATTTATACCTTGAATTTAAAATATCCATTATTATAGGATTTATTAATTTCTCGTGTTTTTTATTTTGAAATCTTTATTGTTAAGGTTTATTAAAATCTTATGTTTTCAATATTGATCTCTTATCCTTATTGATCATGTGAGTTTATCATTCATTTGTATTTAAAATATTAATTCTTAGTCTTTATTAATCTCTTCTCATTTCAATATGGATCTCTTGGGCTTCTTGATCTTTTAGGTTTTTAATATTTTTCCCTTTATAATATTAATAATCCCTTGAGATATTGGTAAGAGATATATACTTATTATAAATAGTAATAAAATACTATTTTTAAATTATATTTTAATTTTAGAATAGTTGAATTATAACTATTAATGTATTGAAAAAATTTAATAATATTTTATTTTCAAATTATATATATATATATATATGTGTGTGTGTGTGTGTGTGTGAGTTTAATATATAATATGCATATAGTTAATATTATTAATATATTTTAAGAAGATATATAAAATATATTGATAGTTACATTGATAAATATATAATGATTATTTTGGTAAAATACATGTGGTGGGTGGTGGATATAGGCCTATTACCCTATGTCAACTATATTGGTGAATTTGGTTGTAAATCTATTTCATATATATCCATGGGGTATATCAACCACATTGGTAAATGTGATTGTGCTTGTTTTATTCTATGTATGAACATAAATGTGGAATAAAACAATTTTTTTTTATGGAATGTTTAGGTTTCTACCTCTTATTGCAGGCAAAAGTCTATGATTTTCCAATTCTTATTAAAACTTACGATAAAACGCTATTAAAGCCTTTGAATTTCAAAGCTAGTTTAATGCTCTACTCGACTTAACATTAATATGGAAAAATTTAATGTTTTTGTCAAATTATAATGACGGCCTAAATTTGGCATAAGCTAACACCGTTTTACATGCATTTTTTTATGACTCTTTCTAGGCCTGGGTATTCTCTCTCTAGCGGTTTTCTAGTCTTGTTTGCTTGTTCGTGAATACCAGAGAGAAACCTGCTAAAGAAACTGTGAGGGTCACAGACACTTTTGTGAAAGGTTAGATATGAGGAATTACCCTTTTAGTCCAAATAATTAATACAACTAAGGTCTTTAGTGGCATGATGAAGTCAATCAAGATCAGTAAGTGTTCCTTATGGGGCGGGCTATAGGCTCTATTATTGGAAATGACAACGGAAAAGTAAGGTGTAACATTGATTTCCTTAACTTAATTTCGATTGTTCTCTACCTTTTGATATTTAGATTCAGAACATTGCCCAAGTTAAAATACTCAGAGAAGAAGGTATTTAAGAAATTAATGTTTAGGTTTAAATGAATAATGGTGTGGGGAATTCCCAAAGTGAAAAGCTCAGGAACTTCTGAAATTAATGTTCAAGTCTAAATGAATAATTGTGTGGGTAATTCCCAAAGTATGGAATTAATATTTAAATTTAAATGAATAATTGTGTGGGGCATTCCCAAAGTGAAAAACTCTGAATATTTATTTATTTTGTTTATTGTTTTTTATTATAATATTATTATTTCAGTTTCTAAAACAAATATTTTATTTTTGAAAATTAGATTTATTTTCTTTTAATTACTCCTTTGGCTGGATATAGCCCAACTTGCATTTCATTGGAAACTCTTTTATTCGGCTATTCTTTAAAAACCTGAATCTGTTGAAGATGCCGTAAAATTCTTGGACATTTTTGTGCATGTGTGAGGCTCAAGAATACAATGGGCCAAAATCCAATGTGACAGGAAAAGTCCTCATCGTATTCCCTCTTGGCTCTTGAACCAAACACGGTTGCATATTTAGTGAGACAAACAATTTAAGTTTTACTGCATTCCTATTGCTTTTCAAGATTTGCAGCCCTAAATAACTTTGGGATTTAGAAAAAGATAGTTTTGAGGAAAATTTGAGAAATGGATAACTTAAACCATGATTTTATGACAACTGCTTGACCTGGACCTGCTGGAAAGTCTTAATTATGAGAGAGTGGTGTTGAGATAATACCTCATTTATGATGCATACTACAAATTAGGGATTAGTTTGGTTTGTTGGAGGATGTTCAGAGATTCTCTCAACTACTCCCTCCAAGAGTGGAATCAGTTGGATCTCAGCAGCACTATAAATATTGTAATTTCTTCATGTGATTTGATATAGAAATTAATTATTGTGTGTGAATATTTTGCGTTTCTACTCTCTCATAATTTCTAATATGGTATGAGAGCCTGTTCTGGCTTGATTCCCTCACGGCAAGGCCAGGAATATGTGAGAGCAATGATAGTCAAACTGCTGTTGTAGAATAGTAGATAGTTTACTGAATTTATTTTTTGAGTGAAATTTTTTTTTTTGTTTTTCATGTGTTTGGTGCAGTGGCATTTTCAGTCTTTTATGCATTACCAATTTTAATAGCGGAGGTAGATAGAGAACAATCCCAGTAAGAAAAACACGCCCAATAGCACATAGAGTATAGTGGTGGATGGGCTGATAAAAAAGTTCAATCTGCTGTAGGGACCATTCTCATTATCGGAAGTGTTATTGCTATAAATTCCTGTGCAGGTTGATTTGTAATTAGAAAAACATGAATTATTTTGTGAGAGATAGCTATCGACATCGTGAGCTAAAGCTATCAACTGGCATGGAGGCCTACAAACTCAAATCCGCGGCCATGATCTTAGAGAGATTTCACTTGATTGTTGAAACAATTCAAGGGATGCGATCAGATATTGAGAAAAATTTATGAATGGGAAATCACTACAGCAGGCGATTACTCTAAGAACTTCACTCGCATGATGGTGGTAGATTCATTCTTCATTTTACGTTTTTTATTCAGCCTCTTCAGCAATGAGCTCAAAGATCCCAACTCGAAGTCTATAGATTTCAGTATGCTGCAAATGTGTATCAGGTGCGACATTATAAAGTTGGAGAATCAGATCTCTCTTTCTGTCCTCAAACAAGTTTTTGAGAGCGTGAAACCTTTTCTTAATGAATCCCATCGAGATTTCAATCAACTGTTGCAGAAGACTTATAAGGATTTCTCTCCTTTTGATGAAGCCTACATAGAAAATTACAGTGATAAACAACTCAAAGATGAGCCGAATTTAATGGGTTCAACGCATGCATTAGTTTCATCATTCCTGCAAATGAAAGATGCAAGCGAGATTTTCAACGGGCGAAATTCGAGTCTCTGTGAAAAAATGAAACACTTTGGGGAAGAAATTGTTACAGGTGTCTGCAGTGTTTTCTCGGGTTTACTAAGAAGGGGCGACATGATTTTCTCGGGTTTGCTTATTAAATCAGGATTAAAAGCGCTCTCTCAAACTTTGAAGGTGCTATACTGTTGGAGAAATTAAAGTTGCTTGTTAGATATATATTATGTGCCATTTGTTGTGAGATTTTTATAGTGTAGAACCAACTATGAACAATTTAGCATAATTTAAATTAGTCGTTCTCGACGATCTTTAGGGCCGAGAGAACAATTGGCTATTTTGATTGTGTGAATTTGTTATACGCTGATGGGTCTTGTTGTGCTTCGGGCTTGAAAATAATCAATTACAGGTTATACAATGAGATCCTTTTGTGTAAAGGTCACTTTGTAGATCGCTCATCATATTTTGTACCTAGAATATTTTCCTATAGACTGTTGAAATTTATTCTTCGGGGATTATTTCACAGGTGCAAATATTTTCATAGGATAGTTCAGCGTCGAGACTCTTCTTCGAAACTGTCAAGAATCTTTGATCTTACAAATTCAACATTGCTAGTCAGAGACAAATGTATTTTAAATGGGTTGAATGGTAGCTTGAAAATGGTGGAGAAAAGAGCGTTGTCTATGAGATCTCAGAGTGGGTACAAATGTTAATGAAGACGAGGGAAGACAAATGTTTGTATTAAATTAATGTTTTCTCCATTTCTGTAATGTAGGCATTAAGGGGGGGTGTTGAGATAATGCTTCATTTATGATGCATACTACAGATTAGGGATTGGTTTGGTTTGTTGGAGGATGTTGAGAGATTCCCTCAACTACTCCCTCCAAGAGTGGAATTAGTTGGATCTCAGCAGCACTATAAATATTGTAATGTATTCATGTGATTTGATATAGAAATTAATTATTGTGTGTGAATATTGTGCGTTTCTTCTCTCTCATAACTTCTAATAAGTGGAAAATACGTCTAATCTTCTGGAGAGTCTTAATTATGAGAGAGTAGAAAAGACGTATAATTTTCTGGAGCAACTCAACTAGAATCTATGTTGAAGACTGAGGAATTAGAGGGCATGAAGACTCACTCCCTGGCTCAAGCCAGTAGACAGAATGGATAATTAGAGCCTCACAACTAGTGAAATGGCTTTCATAGAACCAATTAAAACTCGAGAACTGTATCTTCCAATTACCCTACGTTATGTTCAGACTAGGAGTTCATTTGAGTTCATTTGTCATGTTAATGCAACTAATAGGTAGAATTCGAGAAGAGTTCTAATTATGTGGAAGTGATGGTTGTTCGTGTATATGTGGATATCGAATGGACTTAATTACTTCACAAACGACATAGGAGTCCAGGTTGTTCTTATCCTTGAATATTTTAGATATTTCTATTTGTAAGTCTAGAATATATATATATAAGAACAAAACACTATTTAATATACTGAGATTTGAGGTTGGTAATGAAAAGATATGTTCTTCCAAAAAAATGTACATTGAATTGTCGCTTATACTCTGATAGACTTGAGGCAGTGATAGACTTACGGTAGTAATGAACTCCGATAGACTTAAGGCAGTGATAGACTTACGGTAGTAATGAACTGTACAAAATAAACTCAGAGTATTAATGGCAGAGGAAGAGATTCGAGAGATGAATACTTGTTCCTAAATGAATGACCTAATAATAATAATAAAATGTGTCTTAAACATTCGAGAATAATTATGAATGCTTTTATTACCATTTAAATGTATGAGAATTATTAATTCTCGAGAAATGAGATGACTTCTCAAGAAAGTGACAATATAAAGAACATTAACTTAAATTATGGAACATCAAAATACTAACCTTCAACTTTTTGCAGAAATTAACAAAACAAAGGTTTGGGATTTTATTTTTTGAATGCTTTTTATGCGTTTTGTGTATTTTAGGGTTGGATTGATGAAAAATCTGCTTAAAAGTTATGATTTATTTAATTAATTTTTTTAAAATTTGAAAAAATAGTGGTTCAAAATTTTAGTTCATTGTATATGTTTTATGTTTTTTTTAATAGTGAGATGGAATATTTTCAAAAACTAATAAATTATGATTTTTTAATTTCAATAATTTTTTTCAGAATTTGACAAAAAGATGTTTGGAATTTCGCTTCATTAATATAAAAATAAATAATAAGTTAACAAGTTTTTTCCTTTAAATAGTTGTAACCTAGTTTTGATGTTACCGAAAGTGGTAACATTAGCAAACATTCATATTACTATAGAAGGAACCATGCTTTAAAGTAGAAGGGTTTTGGAGGCTGACACCAACCAAGGCATGTGCACACCATTTGTTGTGTCTGCAGTAGAAGGCCAACAAGACAGAATTTGTCAACTACTATTTTCCAAATACTTGAAACCATTTACCAGCTCATTGAAACCACACTTTGCTATAGTGGTTGGCTGATTCTAGTAATGACGAAAAAGATTAGTACACATTCCTTTCCAAAGAAATTACAAGTTGATCTTACACTACTTCGAAGTAATTATGCCATTTCACTGCTTCGTGACCACTATGCAAAGTGATTGTGCCATCTTATAATTGAGTGGATAAGTATTGTTTTTAATATAATTTTCTTACAATATTTAAAAAATTTAGGCCAACCACTTATTTTTAGGTATTTTGAATGGCATAAGGCACATGATGAGAACAAATATATATATTTAAATTGGATTTTTATTAATAAGATTAATTTATTTTACATATTTTAAATGGCATAACGCAGATAATGAGAATATCTATATATATATCTTGTGAATTTCCATTTAAACTAGATTTTGATTAATAAGATTAATTTCAGATAATAAAATATAATTTAAAATTTGTAATGGTTCATTAAACTGGATTTTGATTAATAACATTACATTTAGAAAATAAAATATAGAACAACCTTAATACCATTTAAACTAGATTTTGATTAATAAGATTAAATTCAGGCAATAAAATATAATTTAAAATTTGTAATTATTCATTTGAATTGGATTTTGATTAATAAGACTAAATTCAGAAAATAAAATATAATTTATAATTTATAATTGTCCATTTAAATTTAATTGGATAAAATTAAATTTAAACAATAAAATATAAAACAACCTTAATACCAAGTTTAAAGATAATTTTTTTACTTCAATTGTGATACATTTAAATTTAATTTAATAAAAAATTAAATGATTAACCGTAGCAATATTTACACTACAAGCATATAAATATTGGAACTTCTGTAATTTTCCATATTTTCCTTCACAGAATACCATATTAATCATATGAATATCTTTATATGGATATAAATTTCTACGTTTTTGAATATATGGATATAAGGACATCACGTTGCTAATATTTAAATTGGAAAAGGCTGTGCAGATTCATCTTTTATTCGCTTTTAGATTTTGTCCCTTGCAGATGATTGTAGTTGTTTTGAGTGTGCTGGTTTAGTGACCAACTAGAGTTTTAACCCAATTAGTTTAGTAAGGAAAGGCCTCTCCAACTCCCTAGGTCAAGAAAACCCAAAACAAATTCCTTACTTTCCATACCCAAACTCCCAAAACTATAGCCAATATTATGTATGAACAAAATCTATATCCAAAAAGATACCAACTAAACAAATACTAACTTTGACTCCCCAACCCATACCAACTTAATTCAGTGTGATCCAAATACCCCGATCTACCCTTCTTCAAAAGAAAAGTCCTCCATCTCCCCTTCTTCAAAGGAAAAGTCCTCCTCCATCTCCCCTATCCCCGTCCCCGCTTTATCTCTATTTTCCACCACCTTTTCCCTAATTAATTCTATCTCACTTACTCAAACAACTAATCTAATTTGATTTCATTTTGTATACATTATAGTATTTCATTTTGTATACATTATAATATTTCAGTGATTTAATTTAAAATACACATTAAATATTTTTCTTAATGGATTTAGTATAAAACTAAGTATTAATTTGTTTTTTTTTTAAATCAAACATTAAAATGTTATTTTAATTTGATTTAATACAAGTTTAATCATATAAATTACATAGCTAGTAAAAGAAGATATACACCAATCCATGATAAACATCAAAATACTTACTTTATGATCTTATGTCATTAGAACATAAAAAATCATAAAAAATAACTATATTATAATTTTATTTAAAATTATTATTATAACTATACGTTATCTACAAATCACTATGGGGAAATGTTTTAGCCGTGTAAATATTTGTAAACATTTAACATTTACATGCCAACTCAAATAAAAAATAACAAAAGGTTAAAAACAATGTAGTGGGGGAGATGTTGTAGTGTCCATAAATGACTGTGAACATTTAAATTATGGATCAATTAATAATAGAAAGTTAAAGGTAATAAAAATAATAAAATTCAATTTTTTATATTGTAATTTTGTTTTGCAATGTAACTTTGTCCTTCCAACTCAAGTTAGAAATTACGCTTTAGGAACAATAACATAAATAATGAAAGCTTGTTTTTGTCAATGCTAAAATCATAGTTGATAGACAAATTATCCATTGAGAAGTGATGTCCATATGTAAATTTGTCATTCAAAAACTTGCATAAATTTTGGTGGTTAGTAACTACTAGTAATTATACATATTTATATTTTTACACCTACATAAATATAATGGTGGGAATCAATTGATTCTAAATATGTTATTTACAAAGTATGAGATATTTTTAATGATTCTTATTTTGATGGTTTTCCCGCAAAGCTTAAGAATAAAAAATCACTACACAAATATCTAAAATTCTTGCATGAATATTGCAATGATATCCATAAATAATGGCATAAAATATATAACACAATTATCCACATGAAATTATGTTGTGCAAAGGTTGCAATAATACGATCAAGTTATGGCCCAATCAAATGTTTAAAAATTAGTTTTTTTCAATAATATTAAAAAATAGAAATTTATTTTTGAAAGTTAAACATTATCATTTTCATTGATAAATGCTCAATTATTAGTGATCAACTCAAAAATGGATTTCTAGAGTCTTTCCTTTGCAGAGACTAATAATGATTTCGTAACCATATTTAAATTTAAATTATAAGATCATAAAAACTTGATATTTACAATAAATTTATAATATAACAAGATTATTAACTAAATATATTCACCCCAACTTTATCATGGATATTATTAACTTATAAATAGGTTTTTTTATAATACCATGTCTTATCAATAACACATGCCCAAAAATCATGACTTATTTCATCATCAAAAAGTAAAATGTAAAATATAATCTAGAATATAATGTTAATGTAATTTATAAAATGTAAAATGTAATGCAAAATATAAAATTCCCAAAACCCATTACTTATTTCATCATCAAAAAATAAAATGTAGAATATAATGTAGAATATAATATTAATGTAATTTGTAAAATGTAAAATGTAATGCAAAATATAAAATGTAATACATGGAGCTACCAATTTGATTAGAAGAAATTGGTCTATCTATAATTCAAAGTTAACATACTATTGTTTCTTTACTAGGCTATTTCTTCAAATATTATTATTGGTATAATAATACATTATATTGGTTATTACTATTCTAGTATATTACAGTGAAAATAGTTTCGATTAAATCGGTATAACAACCAATAATATTGGTTATTATTATTCCAATATATTACATTAATAATAATTTCCATTATAAATATTATTATATTAGAACTTACATATATTATTTCTTACATAATGTGACGATTCTTGATCATATTGATGGAAGTGGTAAAGAGAGGGAAAAAGACAGATCGAGAGGGGGGGAGGGGGTAGAGAAAGTTTGTGAGAGTGTGTGAGATGGTGGTGGAGAGAGGGAGAGAAATGAAGGAAGAGGAATATGAGTGGAGAAAGAGGAGAAAGGGAGGGGGAGAGAGAGATGGAGATGGAGGGGGAGAGAGAACAAATACATAGAGAGAGAGGCAGATAGAGATATGGGGGAGAGGCAAAGGAAGGTGAGAGGGAGAGGGAGAGAGAGAATTAAGGAGAGATAATTTTTGAGAGATAGAAGGAGTGGGGGAGGGATGAAGATAAATAGAGTTCGAGGAGGAGAGAGATAAAAGGAAGAAGAAAAAAACACATAGTTCAGGGTGGAGAGATATATAGGGAGTAATAATGGATAGATGGAGAAATAGTGAGAGAGAAATAAGAGTGGGAGGGAAGAGAACAGGAGAGAGAGGTAGACATAGAGGAAGAGGGAGAGAGAGAGAGAGAGATAGATAAGTTTGGAGAGAGGGTGTGTATGTTTTGGGTGTGAGAAATAAATATAAATGAGGAGAGAGATAAAGAGATATAGATATAGATTGGGGGAGAGGGGGAGGAGGGGGGGAGAAGAGAAGGGAAAATTTTAAGGATGGAAAATTATTTGAAGTTTAAAAAATTGGCGAATCTCACTAGTCCCTAATATGAAAACTATAAAATGTTTATTGATGTATTTGTAAAAATTTTGAAATTTATAATGATATTATATATAATATATATATAATTTTGGCGATTTCTAAGGTAAAATAATTTTATATTTTAAAATTTGGGCGAATCACTTTTATAAAAAAATGGAAATTGGTGAATCTCTTTTTTTGAAAAACCATGGAAAATTAGCCCACCCATGAATATTAGCCCCTAAACTTTTCCATGAAGAGAGACATGTGGGGAGGGAGGGAGATATAGATATATATGGGGAGAAAGAGAATGTGTGTTTTGTAGGGTGATATAGACAGAAAATGAAGGAGAGATGGAGGGAAATATAGATAAAACATATATACAAATGAATATACTATATATTTCTAAATAATATTCAAAATTGTTAACCATAGAGGAAGAGGAAGAAATGCTTTTATAAAAGGTAAAACAAGTTGGATTTAAAATCCATTAATATTTTGGTTTTTTATTGAACTATATGCATGATTTCAGTTTCAATGTTCATTCCTAATCCTATTTGATTGATTGCACTAGATGCATTGATTTCATTGTAAGTGTTGATTCCTAATCCTGTTTGACTCATTTCACTAGATATATTTATTTAAGTGTTGATGTTTATTAATGATCTTATTTGACTGCTTGAACTAGAAGCATTTATTTTAATGCATATGTTGACTTCTAATCATATCTGATTGTTTTCAGTAGATTCATTTACTTCAATGTAGATGCTAATTTCTAATCCTATTTGATTGCTTGCATTAGATGCATTGAGTTAGTGTAGAAGTTGGCTAATCCAGATTTATGAAGGAAAAGAATGAAATAAATATTTAAAAAAGAGCATAGAGATACATTGAAACTGAACTTCAATTATTAAATTAAAAATGCTAAAAACTGTTTACATGAAGAATGAAAGAAAACTAGCTCGAGCGGTGGTAGCTTATATTTGAGAAGAGGTATGATGGTTATGTGACTTCTGAACTGAGTTATAATGAGGCTTTGAGGTATTTATATCATGTAGAAACCCTAGACATCAAAATCCATAACAGTAGGAGATGAACCACAAAAGGCTTATGGGTCACCATGGCATAAGTTGGAATGCCAACCTCCTCGGGACATAAGTTTGGAAAAAAATATCCCTTGGCATGCATGATTAGCCTGTTAGAAAGGCCTTCTCGAGGATATTTTTTTTTATGGAAAAAATAAGTTTTCTTATTTTCCCAAAAAACTCTAATTCAGAAAAAAAAAATGGCTCTGGAAGTTTAGGACTTGAAAAATACCAAAAATAGAAAACTGCCATAATAGGAAAATGTGTTGAAAGATAGGAGATTGTGTTGGTACTCAACTGGAATATGTGGGTGGCCATCGATATCCCCCTAGATCATTTCTCCCTCATTAGGAATAAATCATTCCCATTACATTGAGTGCCTCAAAGGGATGGAAAAAGGTGATCCAGGAGGCGATCCACACTAAATATTGGGTGCATGCCAAGGAATTAAGGGATACGTAGCTTGAAAGTGTTGTCACCCATAACCTTGGAGATGGTGAAGGCTCATATTGGATTGGTTGAAGCTTCTAATGGGATCCTATAATGCATTCCTTCTGAGAATGCAACTAAACCTTGTCTCCACTTGAAACTTGTGTGGCAAAGAATCATAATCAGGACAGTGTTTGTACTTCGTATTGGCTTTATTCAAGATTTCATGAAATTACTCGGGAATGTAAGGCGATCCACACTAAATATTGGGTGCATGCCACGGAATTAAGGGATACTTAGCTTGAAAGTGTTGTCACCCACAACCTTGGAGATGGTGAAGGCTCATATTAGATTAGTTGAAGCTTCTAATGGGATCCTATAATGTATTCCTTCTGAGAATGCAACTAAACCTTGTCTCCACTTGAAAATTGTGTGGCACAGAATCATAATCAGGACATTTTTTGTACTTAGTATTGGCTTTATTCAAGATTTCATGAAATTACTCGAGAATGTGATGAATGCATTAAATACAATTTGAGGCTTTACAATATTCATATTCAGCATTTGTGGATTATTCCCATGTAGTTTTAAGGCACATTGCAACATCAATCAGATACAATGGTTGAATCCGAAGCCCACCACAAAAGGTTTGTGGCTATTTGAGTTATGCACAGATTTTTTTTAGCTAAGTTGAACATAAGGAAGATTCCCATCCTATGTTCACTAACGCTTATAGTTTTATATGTGTAATATGTGCATGATTTTATTGTTGATGACCTTTATCCCACGATCAATATGTGGGTGGAAATAAATTGACTTAGTGAGCTTCGTGTCTAATAATTATTAGAGGCTCCACTAAAATGCACTTACACGTTTGTTATCTTGATCCAATATGATGGTTTTTGGGATCCGAAAAATGTTCCCACACCCATTCGAACAAGGCTTAGTAGTGGATTTTGTTGTGATACTGTTCTTATAGGAAACCAATATGGTCATCCTAGAAAATATATCGACAACCACAAAAACACAATAATTACCATGTCTAGTACAAGAAATCAAATAATATGGTCCATAGAGAAGGATTCTAAAGGCCAACTAGGAGTAGGAAAAGGGATGTACATGTCTTTCTTCTTAATGGCTGGCTTTGTAGTCGCACAAGAAGTGCACGATCTGATACAGCTTCCAACATCTTGTCATAGTTTCAGTGAATAAAAACAATTTTGCATTACTTTCACTATCCTCCCAATGCCAAAGTTCCCAACTACCAGACTGTAATGTGCCTCCAAATTCATCTTGGAAATGTCACTTGAAGGAACATAAAGGTGTCTTACATAACACATGCATAGTGTATCCTAGAGGAAGAGGTCTATAATTTTGTTTCCTTCCATTGTGATCTAGTATGTGGCACATAATTCTACACCATTTTTGTATCGTTTCATCCATTCAAAAGTCTCATACCCATAAGAGTGTTCAACCCTTAGTTAAATTGAGGGGGGGGTGAATCAGTTTAATGCATTCATGGTTTTGTAGGACTTTCTTTTACACTTATTTACATTTTCATTTCATGATCAACTTAATGTATAGTGAAACAAAAATCTTTATAAGTGAGCAGCAGGAATTAAGCAGATTAAATACAGAGTATCAAAACATAATCATCATGCACATAGACACCAGATATAAGTGGAAACCCTTAAGGGAGAAAACCACATATTATTATTGTTGTGATGCAAAGGCAAGCTCCAACTCCCTCTCAGCACTGATTTTCTGTAGGCTCCAACCTACAGCAGGCTACTACCTCTATTCTGCAAGCTACAACTTGCAAGGAAGCTCCAACTCCTATCTATTTTCCATAGGCTACAACCTACAGGATGCACCTACCTTAGCGAGCTACAACTGACATCTATCAAGCTATACTTTGATATGGAAGCACCAACTTCCTCACGTTACAATAAAATCATATGCTGATTTACCTGGATATCAGCTCTGTTTTCCTCCTTCTTCACTGCTGTCCTCCAGCTTTCATATCTGCCTTATATCATCTCTAGATCTTCACAGCTTCTCTATCTTCTCCTTATTCTCCTTACACTTCTCAGACCTCTTTCTCCATTCTCTAACCTCTCTATGTATATCTTTGTAATATTATTTATAGAGATTACCTCATTACTGTTAGCATTCCTCAGGGAATTCAAAATGAACAGCCATTACTCTTTGACTTCTTCCTTCTCATTTCTTTGTCCATATCATTCAGAGGAATATAGTAGTATATACATATTTCAATATTTCAATGGAGTTTTTTTTTTCCTTTGGAGACTTGCCATTGCATCGCAAACAATATAAAATAAATAAATCTTTACATTTTCAGTTACAACAAGTATTTCAATTCAACCCATTCAGTTCTTGGCTCACTGTGCGTTTGTCTTTTCTGCTGCTGTCATGTAACAATTCTGCAGACTCTCGAGCTTTCTATTCATGTAGAATGCATTTCCCATCTTATGCTCTAAATCATGTAGCTTTATAAATGTGGAAGCGTTCTTCAACCTTCATGGTTCCAACCATAGCCAAAATCTACTTTGCAGACTTACCATATGAAATGATCTTGTTAAACCCTTTGGAACTTATCACATTTAACTATCGGAAATGAATAATTGAAGCCTTTTAACCAATGTTCAAAATTTTGGGATTAAGGTCGAAGCTCAACACTTTGATAAAACTCAGTTAAATAACCCTTTCGGAGACAGTATTAAAAATTTAGGGAATGTTATATAATTACACTTTAAGAAAATTTTAAACCCTCACTCAGTGATATAATAATAGACCTTTTTAACACAGTAATTAACCTTTCAGGCCCACTTGCAAAACTCTTTCTATTCACCGATGCGATGAAATAACTTTGATGCGAAGATTTCTTGACCGATGTAATAATCCGATGCGATGAACCACCTACAATAACTTCTGATTGCGATGACACACTTTGCGATGATTCCGATGTGATGAATCGCCTGTGATGACTTCCAATTGCGACGACACACTTTGTGATGATTTCTATGCGATGAATCGCCGATTGGATAGTTGCGATTAAATCGCATCGTCGCAATAACAAAGTTCAATGGCTTGTTCCATTGCACTACCTCCACACCGATGCGATGGCCCCACACTGCATTGATATATATATATATATATATATATATATATATATATATATATATATATATATATATATAGATATAGATATAGATATTTTCTCATATATACTTACAGGCTTACCTTTATTCATTCTTTAACTTTGGTCTAAAAACCTCGGTGCCAACATATATTAAACCATATGTTAATATATCAAACTTTGTTTTAAGACCCAATGACAAAGATTCAGTTGTGGAAGCTTTTCTTTTACATGGAGCCCACACTATGGACGCACTCTGCCTCATTTAACTTTCCCAATCTGATGGTTGAAATTCCATCTCAATATCGCTATCGCAACCGCAACCTTCTGTTGTCCGATGTGCCTTTGGCCATTGATCTCTGCCGATGCGATGAGTGAAGGGTCCCACCAGCTATCAGCCAACTCAGCGCTCGATCCAACGGTTACAAATAACCATGATGTAATGATTGCGATTGGATCACACCATCACAATCGCAAGGTTCAGTGGTTCGGTCCCTTACTCTTTTGTTGCGCCGATGCGATGAGATCTCCACCGTTGATCTTCTGTCTTCGATAAGATCTCCATCGTCGATCTTCAACACTTCCGCTTGAATCCTTAACATTAAGACTTCACCTTTCGCGTGATGTGACCATCGTTAGACCTTCACTGATCTTGATCTGACATATATTGCATTCACAATATACCTGATGTTTAACATTTCCAAATGTCCATACACTTTTCCCATGCGATCACCATTGGATCTTCACCGCATCAAATTCGACAGCTATCACGTTACTTCGACCCCTGACCTTTAATTCTCAAAAATTATGTGAAATAGGCGGTTTTAGTATTGTGATGTGTCGTAATATGATATAATCGTGTTCCAAATGGAATAAACCACTCATGGCCCAAAATTTGTGCGAAAGCAGTAGTATGGGTTCCCAAAAACCACTTTCCTTGCACACCCCACTCTAATTACCTTTGTTTGCTTCACTGGACCTTAGGAATAGTGTTAACACCTTTGGAAATGTTTTTGGAAATACATTGCTTCAATGAAACTCTTTTATATCCATGTGACAACCTTCGGAACATTATAATAAAGCACTAAAACCAAAGTTAATTCATTTCATTTCCAGCTTTTTACCAAATAAAGCCGATGTGATTGTCACCATTGATCTGCCTAGATCTATGGTCCTTGCTATTGTTGTTCCTCCTGAGCTTGTTTTGTATTAAAGTGCGCATTTCTCTCCTGAGCTTGTTCTATATAATCTTTGGTCCTTGTTATCTCTTGCAACTCCATTGCCTCTGCTTCATCTGCTGCTTCTGCTTCAATTCGCTACCTTTGCTTCATCTGCTGCCTGGGATGCCTCTTTTTGCTGCCTTGCTGCCTCTACTCCCTGTCTGTCTCCCTTGCCTTATTGCTGGTTCTTCTTTGTTCTTTTGCCTTAGTGATAGTTCAGGTGTCGCTCCTTTCTTTTTCTTTTCCATCAATGACAATATTTCCAACATTCTTCCCCTTGGCATTGATATACTTTAATACTCTTATTTTGCTTTCTTTTCCCCCCCCCTTTGACATCAATGGCAAAGGGTTGCACATTTCCTAGTGAGGTTTCCAAATCTTGTCCATAATACTCTGATCTTAAGGACCTATTCCATGCACTGCTCACTTTCTCTGGCTCTTTTGTGACATTATTTGTTGACTGATCTACCCCTAGAATGATGCTTTCTTTTCTAATCTCTCCCTGGAATGATGGTTTCTCTTCATGTCAGAGAGTAACATCTTCAGAAACTACCCCTAGCTTGCCTCTTAGATATTCGAATGGTTCTTTAGCAAGTGGTTTTATGAATATGTCTATTGTTTGTTCCTTTGTTCGTACATATTCCAACTTCACTACTTTCTGTGCTACTTGTTCTCTGAGGAAGTGGTACTTTATTTGGATGTGCTTTGTGTTTTAAGTGAAATACAGGATTTTTTGATATACTTATAGCACTTGTATTGTCACATTTGATTGAAATCTGATCTTCAATGCTTAACTTCATGTCTTTGAGAGTTTGTTTCATTCACATTACTTGTGTGCAACATGTTGTTGCTGCTATGTATTCTGCTTCTGTTGTATATAGAGAGATAGAAGTTTTCTTCTTGCTTAGCCATGCCACCAGACTTTTTCACAAATAAAATGCACCTCCACTTGTGCTTTTCCTGTCATCCATGCAGTTGGCCCAATATGCATCTGTATATGCTGTCAAATTGAAGCTTTTGCTTTTTGGATACCATAGCCCATAATGTGCAGTTCCTTGTAGATATCTGAATATTCTCTTGATTGCTAGTAAGTGATTTTGTTTTGGTGCTGCTTGATATCTTGCCACAAATCCTACTTCCAACACAATGTTTGGTCTAGAGGTAGTCAGGTATAGCAGACTTCCTACCATGGATATGTAAAGTCTTTGATCTATATCTGCAAATCCATCATTAGCACATAGCTTGCATCCAGTGATCATGGGAGTTGACACAGGTTTACAGTCTTCCATTTGGAACCTTTTCAACATCTCTCTTAAGTATTTTTCTTGTGAGATGAATGTTCTTGTGTCCTTTTGTTGGATTTGGAGTCCTAAATAGAATGTGAGCTCTCCAATCATAGACATCTCAAATTCTGATTTCATTTCTTCAGCAAATCCTTTTGTTAACTTATCTTTGTTGCTACCAAACATGATGTCATCTACATAGACTACTACAATTAGGAGATCATTTTCATTAGCTTTTATGTACAAATTGCTGTCTACTCCTTTCTTAAAACCTTGTTTTTGTAAGTAGTTATCCAGCCTTGAATACCATGCACAAGGAACTTGCTTCGGCCCATATAAGGCTTTCTTTAGTCTGCACACATAGTCATTTTTATCTGTTAAGGAGAATCCTTCGAGTTGTTCCATGTAGACTTCTTGCTCCAAATCTCTATTTTGGAAGGCAGATTTCACATCCATTTGGTATACCTTGAAATCATGGTAGCATGCAAAGGTGAAAAGCATTCTAATTGCTTCGATTCTGGCTACAAGGGCAAAGGTTTCATCATAATCAAGACCTTCAATTTGTGAATATCCCTTGCATACAAGTCTGGCTTTATTTCTGATTACCTGCCCTTGTTCATTCATCTTATTCTTGAATATCCATTTTGTGCCAATGAAATTTTTCCCAGTGGGTCTTGGAATTAATTCCTAGGTATTGTTCCTATCAATTTGGTCTAGTTCCTCATTCATAGCATTTACCTAGTTTTTTTCATTGCTGGCTTCTTCAAACTTCTTTGGCTCTATTTGACATAGCATGGCTAGGTATACTTCTTCTATTTGATCAGCAAGTCGTCTACTTATCTGGACTCCCACACTCTTGTCTGCAATGATTTAATCTTCTGGATGATTCTTTTGAGTGTGTCTTGAGGGACATTTTGAGTTTAATTCAGTAACTTCTGTTGTCTTGCTCAGTTCATCATTATCTTGGTTCTCTTCTTCATGATCTTCTGGAGGATTATTGCATCTTGTACTTCTTATTCTGTTTGGTAGATCTTCATCAAATATTACATCAATGATTTCCACAATTTTGTGTAGTGTTTTGTTGTAGCACCTGCAACCCTTACTCCTGGATGCATATCCTAAGTATATTCCTTCATCAGCTCTTCCATCAAACTTCCCCAGTTTTTCATCATTACTTTTTATGAAACACTTGATTCCAAAGACTCTAAAGTTCTTGATTGATGTTGGTTTACCATGCCATAATTCTTAAGGAGTCTTCCCTTAGTTTGGTCTTAAATGAGCTTTGTTAAGAATGTGAATAGCTGTGTGTACTACTTCCGCCCAGAAGCTTTGGGGAATTTTTATTTCTTGCATCATTGCTCTGGCAATCTTTTGTACTGACCTGTTTTGTCTCTCTGCCACTCCATTCTATCGAGGTGTACCAGCAATTGTAAATTGTTGTTTTATCCCATGTTCATTGCATAGGTCTACAAAATCATAGTCTGTGAATTCAGCTCCATTGTCTGATCTGATGCACTTTAGCTTGCATCCTGTTTGATTTTCTGCCAATGCCTTGAATATTTTGAATTTCTCATGTGCTTCAGATTTACATTTGAGAATGTTACCCACGTCAATTTGGTAAAGTCATATATTATCAGCATGAAATAATATTCTCCACTTGGTGCTTTAGTTCTTGAAGGTCCACATAGGTCCATGTGAACAAGCTGAAGAGGTCTACTTGCAGATAGTTTCTCTTTGGTCTTGAAAGATGTGTGGGTCTGCTTTCCTAGTTGGCAGGATTTACCTATGGTATTTGAAGGCTTCTTTATGACTGAAATATATCTGACTACATTCTTCTTGCTTAGACTTATGATGTGGTCAAATTTTAGGTGTCCCAATCTTCTATGCCATAACCATGATTCATCAAGTTTGCTTAGGTGACATGCTTCGTCCTCTTCTCTCACTATATAAACATTACTTTTTGTTCGAACACCTTTGATCAAGGACTTTCCGGTGGTGCTTGATCTTACTTCACAATCTTGGGCTCTAAAAATGACTTCACGACCTTTATCACATATTTGACTGACACTTAGAGGATTTTCTTTCAGCCCATCCACAAATAGTACATCTTGGGCCTTTCCTTTTCCATTATCCATACTGACTGAGCCTTTTCCTTAGATTTTCCCTGATTTATCATTTCCGAGTGTTATATTCCCAGATTTATTTTCATCAAAGGTTACAAACTTGCTTCGATCTCCAATCATATGCTTTGAGCATCCACTGTCGAAATACCATTGGTTTTTCTGATCTTGAGCTATTAGAGCCAGGTCACACTTATTCAACTTCTTTTTCCACTACATGCATCATTTTCTTTGGTACCTTCCCTGAGAGGATGGACCACATTATTTGAGAGGACATTTGTGACACTTGGGCCCAATTTGATGGCAGTAAAAGCATTTGATTATGTCTTTGAATGAATTATGTACATGAGTGAATTCTCCATTGTTCATCCATCTCCTTGAGTTTCCATACATCAGTCTTTTTCCATTCGCTCTGCACTCCTTGGCTTTATGGCCGAACTCCTTACAGTAAAAACAATACCCATAAAAATAATTAGCATACCTGATGAAGGGTTGTCTTCTCCATTTGTTAGCTTGAGGTATTATTTTCACTTTTTGCATCCTTTGCTGGTTGGAATCGATTCTCCTTTTATGACAATATGCAACAATATGTCCCAATTTGTGGCAAGCATAAAAAGTGACATTTTTCATAGGGGGGAGGAATCTCCTTTGATAGCTTCCAAATTTTATATATTCAGGAGTATATGAGCCTTTTCAGTTGACTATTTATTAATTTCGTTCTTTGTCATTTGAGGTTCCTTCTTGTTTCTGTTTACTTCATTGCAGGCTTCTACTTTTGTAGGAACCTTATGAACTGCTTCATTATCCTTAACAGCTTTTACAAAAATGATATTTCTGTTATCTTTTTCTTTGAATTTACTTGTTTCTCCTTCATAACCTATCCAAGTTTATATCAGAGGAGATCTTTGAGCATCTAGTATTTTATTCAACTTACCAGAGCTTGTCATTTGAGGAGTGTTTACTGAAAATTTCCTTTGGGTGTTTTCTAATTTCTTCCTCAAGCGTACTACTTCTTCTTCCAATTTCTCTTGCTTCTGAATTTTATCCTCAATTTGCTTCAGTAGAGTGTCTTCTACCTTCATGGCTTTTTCAAGCTCTACTTTCAACTGAATGAGGTCTTCTGAATTTTTTTCTTCTCTTACGTATTTGAGGAGAATTTCTTTCTGTTTTTTGTACTTTAGTTTAAGTCTTTCTATTTCCTCAAGGGCACTTCTTAGCTACCCCTCAAGATCAACTTCACCTTTTTCCTTATCTTCTAGAAGGAATCCTTCAAGATCTTCCTTGGCCATCAATGCAAATTAAGAGGTTCCTTCTTCATTTGAGGTTTCATCTGAGTTTTCAGATGCACTGCTATCTTACTGAGCATAAAATTATTTTCTCTTGTATCTATTCCCTTTCTGCTAGTTCTTTGGTATGGATTTCTCTGTCTCTTGAGCCTGATTCTTTGTCTTCTTATGAGGAAACTTAGATGCGTAGTGTCCAAATATTCCACAGTTAAAGCATCTAAATGGAAGTTTACCTTTATACTTTCCTGCGCCTCTATCCAATCTTCTGAAAAATTTGGCTCTTCTTCATCAGAGAAGGAGCATGTATCTTATTTTTCTTCTTTTTTATTCTCTGCCTTAAAGGTTGCCTCCCTCACATTTGACTTCCTTTGTGGCAGTCTCATCTCATAGACTGTAAATTTTCCAAGCAATTGGTTCATGGTTAGAGTTTCCCAATCAGTTGTTTCTTCTATGGAAGAAACCTTAGGGTTAAAGCTGGATGGTAAAGATCTTAGAATATTTTGAACAATTGCACATTATTTTATGGTTTCTCCTAGAGCTTTCATGTTATTCGCAATTTCTGCAACCCTTAAGAAGAAGCTAGCAGTGTCTTCATCATCATTCATTTTTATATTTTCAAACTGAGCTCTATAGACTTGTATTTTGGCTATCTTCACCTTTTTTTCTCCCTCATGGATTCTTTCTAATGTATCCCATACTTATTTTGCAGTATTTTTGTGCATTACTTTGATAAATGTTTCCTCACATAGTCCATTTAAGAGTGCATTCATGGCTTTGACATTAGCCATAAAATCTTGTTCAGCTTCTTTCTCTGTGTCAGAATCCTTTGGGGCATATCCCAACTCCACAACATCCCAAACTTCTATTCCTAGGGACATTATGTATGTCTTCATTCTTATCTTAGTTTCTGTCATTGAACCCAAGGGATTTATTTGTTGAGCATGCTTCTAGGCTAGCCATCTTGGGGACCTCAGATCTCCTTCTAGTTGTTAAACTGATACAGAAGGAACCTGCTCTGATACCAATTGTTTAACCCTTAGTTCAACTCAGGGGGGAGTGAATCAGTTTAATGCAGTCATGGTTTTGTAGGACTTTCTTTTACACTTATTTACATCTTCATTTCATGATCAACTTAATGTATAGTGAAACATAAATCTTAATAAGTGAGCAGCAGGTATTAAGCCGATTAAATACAGAGTATCAACACATAATCACCATGAACATAGACACCGGATATAAGTGGAAACCCTTAAGGGAGAAAACCACATCTTATTATTGTTGTGATACAAAGGCAAGCTCCAAGTCCCTCTCACCACTGATTTTCTGTAGGCTCCAACCTACAGGAGGCTACTACCTCAATTCTACAAGCTAGAACTTGCAAAGAAGCTCCAACTCCCATTTATTTTCCGCAGGCTACAACCTACAGGAGGCACCTACCTCAACCAACTACAACTGAAATCTATCAAGCTACACCTTGATATGGAAGCACCAACTTCCTCACATTAAAATAAAATCATATACTGATTAACCTAGATATCAGCTTTGTTTTCCTCCTTCTTCACTGTTGTCCTCCAACTTTCATATCTGCCTTATATCATCTCTGGATCTTCATAGCTTCTCTATCTGCTCCTTCTTCTCTTACACTTCTTAGACCCCTTTCTCCATTCTCTAACCTCTTTATGTATATCTTTGTAATATTATTTATAGAGATTACCTCATGACTGTTAGAATTCCTCATGGAATTCGAAATGAACAACCACGACTCTTTGACTTCCGCCTTCTCATTTCCTTGTCCATCTCATTCAGAGGAATACAACAGTATATACATATTTTAGTATTTCAGTGGAATTTTGTTTTGCCTTCGGAGACTTGCCATTGCATCACTAAAAATATAAAATAAATAAAACTTTACATTTTCAGTTACAACAAGTATTTCAATTCAACCCATTAAGTTCTTGGCTTGCTGTGCATTTGTCTTTTCTGCTGTTGTCATCTAACATTTATGCAGACTCTCCATATTTCTAGAGATGTAGAATGCATTTCCCAACTTATGTTCTAAATATGACAGCTTTATTATTGTAGAAGCTTTCTTCAACCTTCATGGTTCCAACCATAGCCAAAATATACTTTGCGGACTTACCATATGAAATGATATTGTTAAACCCTTCAGAACTTATCACGTTTAACTGTCGAAAATGAATAATTGAAGCCTTTTAACCAATGTTCAAAACTTCGGGATTAAGGTCAGAGCTCAACACTTTGATAAAACTCAGTTAAATAACCCTTTCAGAGACAATATTAAAACTTTATGGAATGTTATATAATTACGCTTTAAGCAAATTTTAAACCCTCTCTCGGCGATATAATAATAGACCTTTTTAACACATTAATTAACCGTTTTGGCCCACTTTCTTAACTCTTTCTATCCGCTGATGCGATGAAATAAATCTAATGCGAAGATTTCTTGACCGATGTAATAATCCGATGCGATGAACCCCTTGCGATGACTTATGATTGTGATAACACACTTTTCGATGATTCTGATGTGATGAATCACCTAGGATGACTTCCGATTACGATGACACACTTTGTGATGATTCCAATGCTATGAATCGTCGATCAGACGGTTGATTAAATCACTGCCAAAAATCGCAATCCTAAGCTACGGTAAGCATTCCATTGCTCTACCTCTGCCGTCTGATGGCCCCACAACACCGTGATATATATATATATATATATATATATATATATATATATATATATATATATATATATATATATATATATATATATATATATTGGCTCATATATACTTACTGGCTCACCTTTATTCATTCTTAAACTTTGGTCTAAAAACCTCGGTGCCAACATATATTTAACCCTATGTTAATATATCAAACTTTGTTTTAAGACTCGATGGTGAAGATTCAGTTGCAGAATCTTTTCTTTTATATGGAGCCCACACTACAGAGGCACTCCGCCTCATTTAACTTTCCCAATCCGATGGTTGACATTCCATCGCACTATCGCTATAGCAATCACAACCTTTTGTTGTCTGATGTGCCTTTGGCCACTGATCTCTGCTGATGCGATGAGCGAAGGGTCCCAGCAACTATCAACCAACTTAGCGCTCGATCCAACAGTTACAAATAACCATGATCTAATGATTGCGATTGGATCGCACCATCGCAATTGCAAGGTTCAGTGGTTCGTTCCCTTACTCTTCTGCTGCGCCGATGTGATAAGAGATTTCTGATGCGATGATATCTCCCCCGTCGATCTTCTATATTCGATAAGATCTGTGGCGTAGATCTTCAACACTTCTGCTTTAAGCCTTAACATTAACACTCCGCCTTTCGCGTGATGTGACCACCGTTAGATCTTCACCAATCTTGATCCGACAGATATCGTATTCACAATAGACCTACTGTTTAACATTTCCAAATGTCCATACACTTTTCCCATGCGATCACCGTTGGATCTTCGCCACATCAAATCCGACGACTATCGCGTTACTTCGACCGCTGACCTTTAATTCTCAAAAATTACGTGAAAGAGGTAGTTTTAGTATTGTGACGTGTCATAATATGATACGATTGTGTTCCAAATGGAATAAACCACCCATGGCCCAAAAGTTGTGCCAAACTAGTGGTATGGTTTCCCAAAAACCACTTTCCTTGCGAGCCCCACTCTAATTACCTTTGTTTGTTTCACTGGACCTTAGGAATAGCATTAACACCTTTGGAAATGTTTTTGGAAATACATTGCTTCAATGAAACTCTTTTATACCCATGTGAAAACCTTTGGAACATTATAATAAAACACTCAAACCAAAGTTAATTCATTTCATTTCCAACTTTTTCCCAAATAAAGCCGATGTGATTGTCACCATTGATTTGCCCAGATCTATGGTCCTTGCTGCTGTTTTTTCCTCCTGATCTTGTTCTATATTAAACTGTGCATTTCTCTCCTGAGCTTGTTCTGTATAATCTCTAGTCCTTGATGTGTCTTGAAACTCCGTTGCCTCTACTTCATCTACTACTTCTACTTCAACTCGCTACCTTTGCTACCTCTGCTGCCTGGGCTGCCTCTTTTTCATGCCCTTGCTGCCTCTGCTCCTTATCTGTCTCCTTTTCCTTATTTCTGGTTCTTCTTTGTTCTTTTACCTTAGTGATAGTTCGGGTGCTTCTCCTTTCTTCTCCTTTTCCATCAATGACAATATTTCCAGAAAAGAGTTGAGGATAGTCTAATGGAAATTATTTTTCATAGGGGGCTTCACTCAATGAACCTCTTATATAGCACGTGTGTTCGTGGCATACTAAAAAATACCATTTTTTGAATACATATTGGAAAATACCTATAAAAATTACTTTATGTAACCCCCTACCAATATGAACCCAATACACCTTCCCGATTTTTAAAAACCCCTGCTTTCACTATATATTTAGCATCCATATTTTCATTAACATTTTTTATAACCCCTTATATCTATATCCCTAGTATAGTAACATGGTTCCTCTCTTCTCACCCCACATGAATTCTACCCACACTTACGCACATCTCACTATAATTTGCGGCATTTAATGGTCTAAGGCACACAAATATCAACCATTTTTTAGGAAGGTTGATTATGAGTATGTTTATAAACTTACACATAAATTGATATATATGATGATGAAATATTTGATTGTTGAATCTTCATGAATATGTTTGCAACAAATAAGGTGTTCAAGAATAAGTCTAGGTGTTCCCTGTGTATTCCTAAGGAAACACGTCTAAGGCTGATGTTCCTATCGGTGTTTTAGGCTAGGAATGAAAGCCATGAATGAAAATTATGAGATGGATAGGTCATGCATTCAAACTATAGATAATTATGAATTATGCTTCATGGGTTAATTTCATGTATGGTTCCAATCCAAGGTGTGAATGTATATTTTTTCTATGCAATAGATTAAAATGTTGGAAGGTAATCATTTCCTTAGCCAGAGAACTTAATGCAAAAGTGGCATGAGGGAGAAAATTTTAAAACATATATATATATATATATATATATATATATATATATATATATATATATATATATATATATATATATTTTTAATTTAAAAAAAAAAACAAACCCCATAGTTAAGAAAATAATAATAACATAAAATAATTAAAATAAAAATGTTAAAATAATAAAAAATAATAATTAAAATAATTAAAAAAATATTAAATACAAAATTTAAAACCAAAATGAAAATAATTAAAATTAAAGTTAAAAAAATAAAAAAATAAACATTTAAAAAAATTAGAAGAGTATAAAAGAATTTAAAATTTTAAAAATTAAAATTTAAAAAAATAAATAAAAATTAAAAATATTAAAAGATAAAAAAATACAAAATATTAAAAAACAATATAAAATAAATAAATATAAAAAGAAAAAAAATGGCTTTTTATTGAGTTTTTTTTTAAATTAAATTAAATTAAATTTTAAGGTTTTTTTTGTTTTTTTTTAATTTATCTCATCTATATTATTTATTTATTTTTTATGTCTCTTTTTTTTTCCGTAAAATTTTTAAATTATTATTTTTAATTATGTTTTTTTTTGGTTTATATCTATATATATTTTATAAGTTAATTTTGCTTTCTCTTTACATTTGTCATGTTTGATTTTTTCTTTTATCGTTTCTATAGATTTTTTTTATTGTAATTTTTTGGGGTCATGTTTTTTAATTTTTTATGTTAAAATATATTTTTATTTACTTGTAATTATTTTTTGTAATTTTCTTCTATTTTTTTTATTTTTTATTTTTTAATTTTTTTTTCAATGTTTTCTTATTCTCAATATATTTCATTTGATATATATGTCAAAATAGTAAATATGTAGAAGTAATAAGTTTAGGAGAATTTTTTTTTGTTGATGGTGCACTTTCTTAGTGGTCGATAGGATTTTTGAAATAACATTTTTTTTGCATAACCTTTAATATGTTTATTAGTTTCAATTTATTAAACTCAAAAGAAATATAATTTTAATATTAAATTATTATTATTATTATTATTATTATTAAAGAACAAATATTTCTCAATAATGAAATATAGTTTTTAAAAAACAATTTCAAAATTTCAAAATATTAAAATTATTTAAAAATAAAATATTTACACAAATTTCCCGAAAACAAATTTTTTAAGAGAGAGAGTATCAAACACTCCAAAATCACATACAAATTCATTTGTTTTGTAAATATCTTCATTTCTCATAACTAAAGTGTTTCGTATCTAGTGAGTTCAATACATTATATTTAATAAATTGTTTTTAATACCATAAAATTAATATATATATATATATATATATATATATATATATATATATATATATATATATATATATATATATATTAAATGGTAATAATATTTTAAAATAATATTAACACCATGGTTATAAATTGTTGTAATGTTAAGGCTTTTTAGAGACATTATATTTTATCTTTAACATCATTCCCAAAAATCGTTGCAATTTTAAGACTTTGGATATTTTATCTTTAATGTCATGTCTATCGTCGCAATTTTAAGATTTTTTCGAGTCACGATATTTTATCTTTAACGTCATTATTAATATATGTTGACTATTTACCCCGAAAAACAAAAAAAGTTATTCCAACATCAACACTTTTCGTTTTCAGGGTAATTTTTTGCACAAAACAATTTGGATTTTACTTCAATTTTTAGAAAATGTTGAAAATGATTATAGGTTTTTTTTGTGCTGCTAACCTAGATCTCGCTGAATCTACCCCTACGACCTCTAGCACTCTCAGCCCTGCATGGGCTCCCCGCAAGGCTCGTTTTCAGTGCCGACTGAAGGTCCATTGGGCACTTTGTTGATGGATTTGGTCAGAAGAAGCTTGCCCAAGCATGATGCCTCCTTCTTCACCCACCTCATGCAGTGCTCAACTTTCTCCCACCCTAATCTCACCACTACAACCTCTAACAATCAACAAAACAAATATAAAGAGGTTGTAGACCTCTCAAAAAACCACGTGGTTAATACTCCATTTCCAAGAAACAAAGAAGTAGGAGAGGATGTTGCCACCAAGGAAACTAGTCTACGAGAGGCATGTAAGAAAATAAATGCAAGCCACCCAGAAGCTCATAGCACACTGGAAGTAATCATCCAAGATCCAGACATTGTAGTTTACAGAGAATACATGCAAGAGCATGCCATATTATGCAAATTTAAGGGAAGCTGGCCCACAGAAATAGCCCTCAAATGTTGGATCCAAGAAAAGTGGAAACCAAAAGGATAAATCAAACTGCAACTAGGCTCCAAAGGATTTTTCACTGTATTTTTTAGCCTCTTCGAAGATAGATACATGATTTTTGAAGGAGGCCCTTATTTCTTCAACTTAGAAAGCCTCTACATGAGGTTCTACAAGGAAAGTTTCACACCTGACAAAGACTTGGAATTCATAAAACTTCCAACCTAGATTTAGTTGTATTCCCTACCCACAAATTATTGGGAGCCCTCCATCCTCAAATCCATTGGAGACGAGCTAGGAAAATACATTCAAATTTCTTAGGGAACCAGAAATTGGCATTACATATCCTATGCTTGAATCTATGTTTACATTGATGTATCAGGGGCACTAATGGAAGTCGTAAGGCTTAACTATGGGGATGACATCTGGAAGCAAAACATTGGTTATGACCACATTCCTTTCCAATGAAAAAAGTTCCATGAGCATGGACGCCTCTTTCGGGAATTCCCCCAAAACAAGGCTATGAAATCTGAAGCGCGAAACAACAAGGAGAAGGATGAGCAAGGAAAAACCAAAATTCAAAATAAAAAAACAAACAAAAAGAGAAAACACAAAGAAATATTAAACCAAGGTCTCCCAACACAGCATATTTGAAGTTCTCAACTCCACACGAGAGGATTCAACCCATTATAGAAACATGGAAGAACAACAACCACAGCGAGAACATTCCATAGAAAACAACTGTCAGAATGTTGAAGCCCAAGAACACAGTATGGATGAAAATGAATATATTTGGGAAGATATGGAGATGGAGAAGGCACACGAAACACACACCCTAGAGTAACACACGATAGAATAGGTTCTGGAGAGATTCAACCTGGAGAACATTACAAAAGAAACTCGAAAAAGTGGAATAGATGCCATTCCAGAGGACTAGATCCAAAAAAATGAAGAGGTGTTCTTGTTACAAGAGGTCATGAATCAAGTCTTAGAAAAAAACCGCATGGGTACAGAAGTAGGCAATGGCACCCTAGAAAACTTAAATGCATGAAAATACTTCTCTAAGCAACCTAATAGTAAGCACAGCCCGAAGCCAACGAGTCAGCTCCTGAGAGAACTAGGGGCTCAACTCATCAATGAAGGAAACATAAGATCCATAACCCTACCCCCAAAAATTTATAAATGATTTCCATTTCTTGTAATACAAGGGGAATCAATAGTGCAGGGAAAAAAGGATTATGGGAAATAGAATAACATCTGATAAAATGGATTTTATGTCTCCCTAAGAAACAATGAGCGACCCAGAAAGTATGGAAATGATCAAGAAATCCTTCTTCAAAAATTATAGCAATGTAGCAATCTTAGCCAGATCCTCCATTAGTGGTATCACCACTCTCTAGAAGAACTCCCTATTCGGGTTCACTCACTTCGTTGCCACCAGATACACCTTAAAAATGGTCTTGAAAATCATAGGATCTGCAGACAACTTGTGTGTTACCAATTTATATGCTCACCATACAATGGCTGAAAAAATCAAATTGTTAAGTAGTATTAGCATAATCCAAAAATATTTCAACTATCCTTACAAAATCATTTCAAGGGTCCTTAATATGGTGATAAAATTGAAGGAAAAGTGAGGGGGACTCAGGAAGTTGGACAATGACTTAGAGGATTTCAAGTCAACAAAAGATGAACTAAGCCTCATAGATATCCACACCAAAAATTGTTTATTTACCTAGAATAATAGGCAGGGCAGTGACAGGAAGATAACCTCATAACTAGATTGTTTTTTCCTTTCAAAGGATGCATATCTCACCTGCTGGGAAATGGAAGCCAGAATTCTTCCTCAGGTGGGCTTAGATCATTCGCCCATTGCCCTGTCTATCCAAATCTATGCTAGACCCAACAACAAGCCCTTTAGATTTGATTTTTTCTAGCTTGATGACCCAAAATTCCTGGAGAAAATGAAAGAATGGTAGGAGACCGCTCAATCCAATCATGGAAACAAAATTTATAGGTTGCAACAAAAATTGAAGTTCATCATGGCAGAGATAAGGACCTAGAGCAAAAAAAACTTTCGAAAAATCATCATGGAGAAGAAACTATTAGAGCTATAACAAGAATCCCTACATCAACAAATCATCCACAAAGGCCTCACCGAGAACAAAAAAGAGGAGGAAATGCTACTCCAAAACACATGGGAGGAAATGGCTTCCCAAGAGGAAAAACATTGGCAACAGAAATCTTGTATCAGTTGGTTAAAATGTGGGGAGAAAAATATGGCTTTATTCCATCAATCTGTAATCCATCACAGTAAAAATAACAGAATCCTAAGCTTCAAGACCAGACAGGGAGCTACAATACACACCCATGCAAAGTTTCTAGAGGAACTCAACCAATAATTTGGATCACTCCTCGCTGAAACCAATCACAACAGTTCTGAAATCATAAAAAAGATAAAAGATCACATTCCAACCATCCTGACTGAGGAACACAATCAAATGTTTCTCAGAAAAGTCACAATGCAAGAGGTAGAGGAGGTGGTAATTTCAATGCCCAATGGAAAAGCACCTGGTCCAGATGGATTTTCAGTTGACTTCTACAAAGCTTGCTGGTGAATGTTGAAAATGGACATCCACGAACTACTGTAGGAATCTCACATTAAAAAATCAATCCTAAAAGCTCTGAATGCCACCTTCCCCACCTTGATTCCAAAATCCAAAGATGCAGACTCCCCCAAAAAATTCAGGTCTATTTCTCTCTGTAATGTTACCTACAAAATCATATCAAAGGTATTAGGAGATCATATCAAAACTATCCTACCCCACCTAATATCTTGCATCAAATAGGTTATGTAGAATGCAAAAAAATCCTGGACAATATCATTCTCTCTCAGGAGATCATCGACTCTCTCAAAGTTTAGAAGAAGTCGAGTATTCTTATTCAATTAGACATGTCAAAATCCTTCGATAAAATTAGTTGGAAATATACAAGAAAAGTGTTGCGGGAATGAGGGTTGCATAGAATGGATCATGCCTATGGTTTCTAGAGTATTTCTTCTCCATTCTTCTCAATGGATCTCCCTCCCAAATGATCAGCCACACCCAAGGTATCAGGGAAGGCAACCCCTTATCTCCCTTCCTCTTTGTCATCCTTGATGAAGGCTTAAGCCACTCTATCTCAGCTACCTCCTCCCAAAACTCAATCTCTAGCATCAATCTCTATCCCTCCACTACCCCATCTACTCATTATAAATTCATTGATGATACCCTGCTCATGGGAAATTCCTTGGTCAAATAAGCCTTGGCCTTTAAATACATATTGAATGACTTCTCAGATGCCTCAGGCACTACTATCAACATGGACAAGTCCAAGTTGTTCATCCTCAATACATCCCCTCCCATCCAAAAAAATAAAGCTATAATTATGGAATTCAAACTCATTTCCTTCTCGTACAAATACCTGGGTGTCCCCCTCATGGAAAAACCTCACACCAAATCCAATTTGGAAAACCTTACGACCAATATGGAAAAAAATTAGCCAACTGGACCTTCAAAACCCTTAATTTTGTCGGTCGCCTTGTGCTAGTAAAATCTATCTTGCAAGCCATTCCTCTCCACCAATACTCAGCCCTTGTTGCCCCCAAATTCATATCTTGTCACCTCAGAAATATCCAAAGAAACTTCCTCTCAAAAGGGAAAAATGACAACAGAAAATGGGAACTTGTTACCTGGGACAAAGTCTACACATCAAAGATGAAAGGATGTCTGGGTCTCAGAGACCCAGAAAGAATGGGAAAAGCACTTAGGGAAAAAAATAGGTTGAGATGGATCACTAACCATCATTCTTCCTAGTCTAATCTTTGGAAAGAAAAATACACTCCCACTCATAGTCCTAATACCCTCATTCGCTTAAATGGCACTATCAAAGGTTCCACAACATGGAATCAAGCTTGGCGAAACAAAGACATTATCCAAGATCATTACTTAAGGGAAATTGGCAACGGTGAAACCACCTTATTTTGGGATCATGAATAGCAACAAAGCCCCAAACTCAATCAAGAGAAGCATGGATAGATTAAAACTCACATGCAGAACAAAAATAAAGCCCTGGTGAAAGACTATTGGAAGAACACCAATGAAAATACAGGTTTGAGGGAGTGGCTTGAAGCTACAGATTGGAATCACCATATCTATATGATCGCCTTGAAGAAACTCTCTAAAGAGCTTACTTAAAGACAATTATAATATGTTGGTCCCTATTGAAAGAAAGGAATGCTACAATTTTGAAAGACATGTAGAGGTTGGAGAAACAAATCATATCCTCCATCAAGAAGACCCTCGATGAATCGATTGGCATCTTGCAATATTCCAATACCTCCAATCCTTCTCACGACAACATTCACATTCTACAAATTTTGGGCATATCTCTCCCTGCCACTCCTCTGATAGCCCATACCCCCCACCCCCCAAACTGCAGTTCTATCATAACTACCTCCAGAGTCTAGCTCCATCAAATTAAATTATCATGGCATTTCCAAGGGAAAGACAGGAAATTTAGGATTTGGGGGAGCATTCAGAAATCACACCTGGAAAATAATATGGCTCTATAAAGGAAATTTGGGTCATTCCACCAAAAATGTTGCAGAACTTCAAGTTCTTGAGTATGGTCTAGTGATCTCCAGGGACCAAAACTTCTGGCCACTGCTTGTGGAAGGAGACTCGATGGTAGCCATGAATATGTATCGAAAAATTGATCAATACTGCACAATAGAAGAAGTTTGAGACACCTGGTGACTCAACAATATCCTTCACCAGATAGAAATCCACATTAACCACGCCAATGGGGTCTCCTTCGATGCAATCTAATGCAGAGAGAGCTAGCTGGCGAATATACTAGCCAATGTAGGGGCTAAAGGAAATATTTGCCTCCTTTCCGAAGCTTGGGATGACTTTGGGCAATCCATAGTAAAAAATGGATGTGCCATCATTATAATGACTGAGCGGCCGAGATGGTAAAATATGGATTGTTTGTTAGCGGATCCTCTCTCGCATAACGGATGATCCCATTATCTCCATCCTCCTTCGCATCAAGCGAACTACCTCAACGTCCACAACTCACATTCTCTGCCAACCTTGTGGCATATCTACCAACATCAACCTCTTTCATCTTAACTACTATCTGACGATAGCATGTCATCTCATAATTCCCCCTCCACCACTTTCAAATTAGATTTATGTGCTCGTGACCTATGTATACTTGGCCTCTAACATTTTTTTAACATTCACCTGTGAGATCACTCTCGTGTGCCTGCCCTCCCCCTGCATGATAAATCTCGACCATTTTTCTCTGCATGGAAGAAATTTGCCATCCACTCCAACTCATCTTGGATCCCTGTGCTCCCCTCCGAACAACCTTGTGTTCCCCTTCCCCCCAAACATCATGCCTCCTTGAAACTCTGTTTCTCCTGCCCCTGGTAGCAAGTGCCATGGTCGTCACTCATGCTGGTCCTCTCCCAATCATCCTCCAACAACCAGAATATCCATTTCTGCACGTAATGCCACTATCATGCATGAGAACCTTAGTACGTAGGACTTGAAGGCCCATATACTCAAGCTAGAAGACAATGATAGGAGGGTTAAAAAATGGGTATTGATGGATGACATTGATGAAACTATCAATTGGATCCTGAACCCGGGGCTGACCAGGGCAAGAGAAAATATCTTTAGCATAGCCATTGAGCTCCATTGGAAAATAAAGAATATGTTGGCTCTGGCTCTACAGGAGCAAAGAGACAACAACAATGTCGTGGAGAGGAAAATTGATGCCCTCATGGAAAATTTCTTGATTTATGTGGGTGAGGTTCATCACTACTAGTTTCTGAACAAGAATTACCGTCACTACACGATGCTCAAGCACATAACAACTAGTCTCTCTGGGATTCCTTAAATCAAATGGGAGGTGGACCCCTCTACCTCTTCAAAAGCCCAACATGTCATCCGCAAAGGAAGCACACCAGAGTGCCCCATTATCTTGGATAACAATCTAGAGGAAGATACAACCCATCGGTCTGCTCTACCTCTGCCATTTCTAGGTCTCCTTTTGCTTATGCCTAGTTTTCTTTGTAGTTTCCAAGTCTTTTGTTTTTTGCAGTTTCTAAGAATGCTACACTCGCATCTCTGTGCGAAGCCAGATCGAATTTTTTTGTTTTGGCCTTTGCACCCACATTTTTGTAAGATATATCACTCTCTCAGGAAAATCCAATGTAAATTGCCTCCCATGGGAGACAACTCTTTTAATCGGTTCTCAGCTTCGGGTGTTGTGGCTTCTGCGCTCACCCAACGGCATGCTATGTAATTTTTTGCGCAGATGTTAATAGGAATTTTTGATATACAAAAAGGAATGTTGAAAATTTACCGCAAAGAAAAACAGGTTATTCCACCATCAACACTTTTCGTTTTAAGGCTATTTTTTCATGCTTTTTTGGTGTTTTTTGGTTAGATTTCTCATTTTTGAGGTAATAGCTCTCGTTTGATCGGTAAATTCTTTGGCATTTCAGGATTTATAAACATATTGTAGGATTATGATTCACATAGTTTCTTGGCCTTTGTAATCAAATAGTTTATTTATTACACCTGTGGCAATACTGCCATTTCACTTATTTGATATATTAGCAACTTTTAATAGGATTTTGATTCCATCCTCATTGAATAACTAATAGGTTTTAGAGGATGCATGTTTGTGATGTTAATTGACACTCTATTTTGTTAACTATACTATTGGCATTTTATCAATGTTTTACCTATTAAGAATAGTTTGTTGAACATATTTGTTCACTTGATCATAGTATTCGAACCTCATAGAGAATTTCTCCTGTCCTACTAGAGTACAATTGAATCTTCTTCACGTTGTAACAACATACTGGATTGTCCACCATTTTTAAGAATTGGGATGGATTGGATATACACCCAATTCACTTCACATTAGGATTTTTCCCATTAGTTATGCGTTCATCTTAAGGAGCATGTACAAGTTATGTTTATATTATGTTGTAAAGTTAGATTTATTGATTTGTTATTTGGCATCAAATTTCGGTGATTTTTTAGGTGGATCTTCATTGATACTTGTGAGGACTTACACCACTAGAATTAGTAGATGCTACCAAATTTTGTAGTAGTCTTTGTTTCCTAATTGTTACACTTGGACATAGTTAGGATTAAATGGGACTGTATAAATATTCTACATCCTTAATCTTAGTCTTATGTCCTAGATAAAATTTATGTATCTTGGGATATATTCTTTGTCCTATGCATTATGTAGTTTCCATTTGTTAGGGTTAGCCATTATTTGGTGGTTATAATTATTGTACTAGTTATTGGACATCATTGTGTGAATATGATTTATTTGGCTTAAGCACATATTTTGATTTGTTGATTTTTCATTTCTAATCCTTTTCATTTGGACCCTCTAGAATCTTCTTCAAAGCCCACGCATGGGTATCTTAACATGTTTAAGTATTGATAGTTGGCATGTCATCTGCATAGTACTATAGTGGTCAAAACACAATTTGACTTTTTGGAGTCATAACATTCTCATGTGAAATCCGTAAGATCCACTCGAGGTACTCCTTAATTGATTGACATTTCTTGATTAGTTGAATAATGTAATGATAGGAAACTCTATGCAAAATTTTGACCTTAAAATGGTTGTTTAATGACCCAAATGGACTCGCTCATTTCAAAGATCCAACGAACTAAAATAAGACCCCTAAACTAAACCTTACAACCCATTGTTTCAACTTTTGCACATATAATATCAAACAAACAATTTAATGCATATTAATTCAGTTTAGCTCATTCACATTATCATATTTTAAAAATAATTATTATGTTCTAATTTATGAACTTTTCCTCTTAATTTGCATATATATATATATGAAAGTAAATATATATAGATGTATAGATATGTTTTTTTTTAAATTAATAATACATTCCCCAAAAAAATTTGAAACCTCAGGGAACCAAAATTTTACCTTATATAACTATCACCCATCACGATAACTCACGTGGATATATATCAATATATATGTGTGGGGAGAGATATTAAAGGTGTCAGAATTTCTCATTCAAAAAAAATTAAAGTGATAAACGATCGAAGCACGGGATCGTCCAACGTAAGTAAAATCAGTTGCGAAGGAAAATGTTAAAAAGAAATCGGATGAAGAGAAATGATCAAATAGACTATGACACTTTTTTTTGGCGCCGAGACAATTTGATTCAATTAGATAAAAATGTTTTGAATTATCAACATTTCGGCTCCCCTATACGATGAAGCCTGAACATTTGACTCAAGCAGCCAGCTTCATTATATCATTTGCCTCAATTCGCTAACTTTATTATAGCAACAATGAAGTCTAAGATATTAGTAAAGTCTAGGATATTAGTAATGGTTTTCTAATGATGCGATTCAAAGCAGGTTAAGTATACGTAAATTTTTTAAACCGATAACTAGGATTCTTAGAATGGTAAAAATACGATAATTAATTTGATTCCTCCGTGGCAGTTTACTATTAAGCTGCCCTTTCCGGTGCGTGTTAATCTCAGAAGACTTTGAGCGAGCATTCTTAGTGTTTTGGTTTGGTTATTCGTTTATTAAATACGAATTGCAGGAGAGCCAGGAGATATAAATACGATATTTTTCCAAGCTTTAGAGGGGACGATGTGAGAAAAGTGTTTGGGATCATCTCGACCCTGACGTAATATTATTTAATTAATAAACTAATGTTTATTAAACTAGTATTTATGGGAATCTTAATTGATTCATTCCATGGTAATGGTTATTTATTTTTTTAATCTTATTTTTATGTTTGAAAAGCGGGAAGAAAAGTATTTTGAAATTATAATAGTTTTTATGATTTAAGAGATTAATAATTTTGAAACTATCGCAGTTTTTATGATTCAAGTGTCCAAAGAAGTTATATATCTATGTATATTACAATTGAATTTTAATTTAGGTATATTTTATGATAAAGTATATATTATATAATATTTAATTTAAGTATATTTTATGATAAATTATATTTTTTTTTTCCATTTTTTTTTACTGTTATAAGCATATAGTTTTTTTACATTCATGTATTCTAGTCTGTTTTAGGATTTTTCCAATATTTTATAAGAAAATGCTTTTCATTTACAATTCTCATAGTATTTTAATAATGAAAAAATACATAAAAATTATGATACATAGATAAATATTATATTAATAAATGACTCAATAATAATAGTTCATTAACATTTTTAAAGCAATATATTTAAGAAATGATGTTATCATTGAGATGTGTCTTGTCATTGTTTAATTTCCCGGTGTGGCTTGCATATGAAAACTCTCCTTGTGGGGTTTGAACCTTATTTTGTGGGGACTAATCACCTCTCAAAGATTTGAACCTTATTTAGAAGGCACAAAGAACCTCTCAAACAAAGTAGTCTACAACTCATAGACAAATTTTGTATATTTTATTCTCATTAAAAAATAATACTTACATGTTTAGTAAATGTAAAGATTTCCAATTACATTTATATTCAAGAATTTTTATTTTTATTTCTTTGAATAATATCCAATAATAAATTTTACATATTTAGAAAACTATCTTTATCCCATAACTCATATGCAAGACCAAAAAATAAACCATATTCAAGAATTTTTTTCTACTTTTTAAGCTAAAAAACTCATTATGCTATATGAAATTTATATTTTAAATCACCCATAAACACATTTTATTGTATAAAATCTTACGTGGCACATTACCTATTGTCACAAGAAGAATAATTAACAAAATTGATGCCTCACTTACTCTTATACTTCATTTTATTTTCAATTGTTGTAGTTATCTTGACTGCCTATTCCTCTCTTAGTGGCAAATTGGAATTTTATCCAAGTTAGTTAGGGAAATCCTAGCCAACTTCCTAGTTTGAGGACTCCTCCAAAACTTTCTTTACCCTCAAGTGTTTACCTAATTGTGTGTTCATGTGGTAAGTCTTACAATTACCAAACATGTCGCCCCATCGTAGCCTACATGAAGGAATACATCACACATAACGACCAGCATAGAGTGGCTAAGTCCATCAAAGGTGAGAACTACTATAACACCAAGCACATTATTTTATTTGATCATGCTCAAACCTTATCCTGGTGAAAATTCCATGTAACAAATTTAAAAAAGAATAACCACGGTTGATGGGACATTTATTCCAAATTGAATTTTGAGAAAAACATTCTAGTGGGTGTTCATTTGGTTTATTATGGCTAAGGAAATTGGCAAAGGCCAAGACAAAGGCTTTTGAAAGGAAAAATAATACTTTTTGAACAATTATTTATGAAAATAATGGAAACCAGGAGAAAAGGGAGATGAAAGGTCACAAGTTGCATGTGAGGAGGAAAATGAAGTAAAATAATGGAAAATGAAGAAAATAGAGGCCTGATTGATAGGTCAGTTGCAAGATTTTGCTCACATTTTTGGAGCTCTTTCTCCCTCTCTCTTGGACACTTATAGTTTTCTTGGAGCACTTTGAGATGAGACCAATAAAGGAAAGAAAGCAAGAAGGAGGAAGTAAACAAGGAGGAGTAGGAATCAAGAAACTACAATAGGATTCTTGGTAGATATCGATTTGCATGTGTATTTTCCTTGCTAGATTTGGTATGCATGGTATTGCATGTGGTTCTTTTCTGTCTTGGAATGCGTTTTTCCAGGTGTGAGAGTGTTTTTAGCCTAACCTTGCCATTTCTGGATAGCCATGGTGTTGTGGAGTTCTCTTGCCTTGGTTTAGTTGGATTACTAGATGGATTCGAAATTGAGTGAGGTTCATCTCCAAATATTATTATTATTTATGATACATGAATGTTTTATGTGTTGTCTCGTTTTATGGCCTAGCGATCCGGGTTTTGGATTACAGTAAATCCTAAGAGGTATTGCCTCGATTTAAAGCCTAGTGATCCAGGATTGGATTGCGGTAAATTTTGAGGTGATTTCCCTTGATTAAGCCTAGAAATCCTTGTCGATGAATGACAAGATATATGATAAATCCTAGAGGGTGGTGTCTCGGTTTAGGGTCTAGTGACTTCCGATTCAAAAAATGGGTTGCAATAAAGCTTGAGAGATTAGGAGATAAGAAAATTACTCACGATGTAGGTGGAGATAATTCGGTGATATCCATGCTTGTGTTGTCCTAGTGATTTGGTGTAGATCATGGTAAATTTAGCTATGACATGTTTATTGTCTTGGATTAGTGATTTGGGATGGACAACGGTAAAGCCTAATTTCCATTTTATGAGGGTGGGGTGGTTTAGCCTCAGGATACCTTGTTTGTTTCTTCCCGTTTGAGTCCCACATTCAAGCTCGGAATATGGTACGGGGGTGATTGGCTGAAGAGAGATTTGGCTCAACCAATATATGGTCAGGTGGAACATGGAAGTCCCATCTCTGGTTAGTTTTTACATATATTAATGAAGAACTCATCCCTTTATTACTTGGTATGCAAATGTATTGGTTTATGTATATATGCTATTGTTCTTGTATCCATTTTGTTTCTATTGATATTGTGTTTTTTTTAAGCATGTATTTGATGAGTGATGATGTATGGGTCTATCCATGGTTTTACCTGTAAATTCATACAAAATGCATCTATGGTCATACAGATTGTATTGTAACTTATGATGTAATGGAGAAATTCTTCTTAGCATTTCTGAGATAAGTATGATACTCATATTCTTAAATATGATGTTTACACCTATAGATGCAATTTTTGCGACATGTTTGACGAAATGCCTGTCATGGCTAGGAGAGCTCCCAATGAGTTCCTGATGATTTCATTGCTTCCGTACCTTTCTTTTAATGGTATTCATCATCCTTGATAATTTCATGAATTTCTTGTCAATGACCTAGGCTCTGGGGGTAAAAATGTGGCATAAATCCGAAGGTTGCAGGCACAGAACTGACCAAAACAGACCTTGGCCACTACCTTGACTTGCCATGCCTGCCACTATAGGATTTTATCTGCTACCTTTCCTTGGCATGCCCACGGCTAAGGCTAAAATTGGTCAAAAAGTCAGTCTCCCTTAGGGTTCAGGAGCCTGGAAGGTTGGGTTACCTCTTGTGGATGTTTTTGATGTTGTGTAAGGTTGTTTGTCATGTTTCCATCAGTTTCACTTCCTTAAGGTCATATAGGCGGTTGAATCTCATATTAGTATCCTCTCGTCTAATGTCTACCTTGGTTTGTCAGTTACTTGGGTAGATGTGGGAAAAGTGTGTTACAAATCCCACCAGCAATCTTAATAGTGAAGATGATTATAAGCTTAGTTGTTCCTAGAAGCCTATAATCCATCTCCTTATTTTCTAATTTGACTTGTTCCTTCCCATCCCTGCACTCCTCTCTTTATTTGATCTTCTTATCCCATCTAAATTTATTTCCCGTCGTCTTTCTATATATAATCAGTTTTCACATAAATTATTTTTACTATTACCCATATCATATTCATCACATAAATAAATTTATATTAAATTAAAAATTAAATATCATCTTAATACAAAATAAAACCCCACCTTCCTTTTGATTCCCTATCATTTTTTATTAAAAATACTAAGAATCTCCGTATATAAACTCATAAATATTGAAATTCATTTTTATAATATTTTAATATAATAAATTTAAATATCAAAATTTTTATGTTATTAATAATGTAATATTTTTTTTTTAAATAAGTTAAATTAATTATATTAGTAGATTTTAACCTTTGAGTAGTTTCTTAAAAACAAAAATTATAACCTACTCACGATGGAATAATAATAAACAATATTTATATAAAAATAAATATATTATTTTATCTTAATTTTCGATTATTTTCTCATTTACATTTTTAACTTTATTTATGGTTTCTGACACCATTAATTTATATAATTTATTATTTTTCATCCTTGTGATCATTATTTGAGTTTTCATTATCTCGTTAATTATATGTTTAATCATTTCTCACGCTTACCGAATGTTAGTCTTCTGGTCCCTCATGATAAGTGAAGTCTCCAATCTAAATATCGAACAAAGAAATCTTTTACTTTAACATAGTTGTTTATAAGGATCCAAATGCACTTCTAATTTTCAAGGCTCCATGTCACAACCCCTAAAATGGACCTTAATGATGTGGTTTCAATTTTTCTATATAAAAACATTAGACAAATCATAGAATGCATACTAATCTATTTTTATATCAATAATACGCATACTGATCTATTTTAGATCAATCACATTATGATATTTTTTTTTTTAAATTCCTATTCATATATAAACTATTCTTCTTAACTTTCTTTCTTTTCCTTTTTTCAGAAAACATTCCTCTTAACTTGCATATATTTGAAAGATAATTTGAAAAAATTATGAGCTATTGCTCTTTGAAAGATAATTCAAAAAAATTATGAACTATTCCTCATGGCTAGTAACGTGAAATACAGAAAATGCCATGATTAGATAGCGCTCTTTTTGCGATGGGGTATTCCGAAAAGAAAACATTTCAACTATTCCCAATAGCACCTCTTTCGTGGTCTTTCAGACAAAATGGTGTAGTGAAGTATAGGAAATACATGATTAAATACCGCTCTTTTTTGTGATCTAGTATAAGAGAGAATAGTAAAATAAAATATTAAAAATTCATTTAGAAGCCATTATTAAAATCATGAAGCCAATACGTATTGGCATCCTTTTATTAAAATCATGAAGCCAAAACGTAGAGGGATCTTTATTGAAATCGTGAGGCCAATATATATTGGCTTCGTCGTCGGTACTATCAACCCAACATCTCTAACATTTCGGCGCCGAATTTTTTTGACTCAATAAACATTTATTTTGACATTTATAATGGCAAGGTTATTGTCTAATTGGTACTTGTGAATAATGCTTCTTCTGTTTTTTGAATTATGCATTCAATTTACTTACTGTGCTTTTATCTTTGACACACATATCGTACATTTGTCCAAACGAAACCATATCTTTGGCACACATATCATACACTTGTGCAAAGGAAACTATGGTTTATAAGCTATATTAAATTTGTTATATGAACATAGAAAGAGAAGGTGAAAGAAAAAATGCATACAAAAACTGTTGCACGGAACCAGAAGTTTCTAAAGAATATGTTGTTAAATGGGCATATGTACAAAGAGTGATTTTGGATATGTATATTCATGCTTCGGAGAACAAGCCACAAACCATAAGTTTGTGATTAGAAACCGCAAAAGTATTGAATCGTTGTCAATCGCGTTCCACATTTTATTTTTGGCACTCAAAAAATATAAACCTATTTAGTGACTTATCTGTTGTCTAATTAGTTCTTATGAGAAACCGTTTCCATTTTTGGGATTTTACGTATCATTCAATTATTTTGCATCCGTCACACGGGCTAGAATTATTTCAAAGGTAACTATGGCTTTTAAGTCGTATTAAGTACCTTAAAAGAAAGATAGATGCAGGAACAAATGTGCACAAACTTGAAGGTTATGAAGAAACTGTTGTTGAATGGAAATGTATACAAATAATAGTTTTTTGAACATGATTGTTTGTGATGTTCAAATAATATAAGTCAATGGAAGTATGTGCTTTTGCATAATAATTTGTAGTATATGAGTCTCTTCAAATCGAGTGAAGAAAGATTTGTTTTGCAAACATGCTTAAGGGCGAGACCATCTAATTTATCAACAACTAACATAATAGATAGATCATGCATGATATTGCAAAATCACTAGCATGTTTGTGAACACCATTTTAATTAGTTATTAAGATGAAGGAAATCAAGGATCACCTATTGAATGCCATATGATTACATGAAGATGCTTCTAGCAACAAGTAGCAACAAGTATCATAGGATATTGCTTTATTCTCCTCTTTCTCCAAGATTTCTTACCCTAATAATATTCCATTCTCTTCTCTATGGAATATGAAACAATAAGCCTAACAATGACAATGTTGCTTGCAATCTTTTCCCTTTTTAAAGAGCTTGCAGGTTCTAAGAGAAAAGTTGGCTCTCAATTATTCAAACATAATACCATTTCCTTGCTACATAAATCTAAAAATTATCATAATTTATATGAGGGGATACTTTTCTCTTTGGTTTACTAGTAGAGTGAAAATAAAACTGGCCTAGATCTATCTTAACTCGAAATATACTAAGTGCCGGGAGGAATCAAATCCATCAATTGCAGCTTTCTGCAGATAAATTGAAGGATAATATTAAGATTGATGAATTCAGAAAAGAGGAATTGGAACTAAATACTTTATTTTCACAACAACAAGTCATTTTTCATTAGAAATTATCAAATATTCTTGAATTGTGTGAATAGAGCGATTCACTCATGAATCACATTTCATATCATAGGATTAGTTTTGATGAGATTGATGATAAAGTTTCCCAATATGTCACTTGGAAGGATTTTGCTGATGGCTCAAAGGCTGAGTCAAGGAAGGAAATATTGTTTACATATTGGGACATACAGTTGAAACATGTAGAAAGAGCCGTTTGTAGAGCAAAGGATGTTGCTACTAACATTGTGGAAACATTTAGTCAAAATCTCATCGCTGCAAACCTTTTTGAAAAATGTCCTCCTGGTGCATTTCCTATCCTGAAAGACTTGATAAGACAATGGAAAGAAGTTTCAAAGGTAAAACAAGAAGGCATTAGACAGATGGAAAAATTGGATTGGGAAAAGTATTGGAGATACTTATTAAAGCCTCACAATCGATGGCTTATGTTGCACTATCTTACAGAGACATCCTCCTACATGTTTCCTCCACTTTTTGATGTTGTTTTCACTAGAAAACTACGCATTAGGCCAGTCCAACCTCAAAAGGTTAAGAATATGCTTAATATCCTTCAGATAAAGGAACAAATGGCTAAGGAGAGAGCAGGATAGTCATCAAACAAGTCACCCCTTAAATTTTTGTTTATGTTTAATTTCCACTTAGTTGAAGGAGGATTGTTTTAAACCTCCTCAACCTTTTATTGTAATAATTATTTTAAGACTTATATTTCTATATTTAAAACCCTTCATGTCTTTGAAGAAGGGGTCCTGAAATTTCGAAAGGAATACTTTACAGATGTTGCACTTTTTTACTCTTGAAATTTCTGAATAGAAAGGGTTGGACCAAGTACTTTTTCTCAAATGAGCAGAGTGAAAATATACATGGTACTTTTATCATGTGTTATATTTTTGTTTCAAATGATAAATTTTTATTTATCTTATGATGTCTTGTTTCATGTATCTATTTGAATACACTTTGGCATTAACATTACTTTTGAATATGTTATATTGTCATCTCTTCATACATATGCAATACATACATTTAAAAGTTGTGATATAAGCTTTATCCAATTGATTTAATTAACTATTTAATTAAATAAATTACTTCAAATCATTTTCATATCTCTAAGTGTTTGTATTATCTTCATTTGCATCCACCGAAAGATGAATTTTATAGATTGCATAGAAAATACATTTCATCCCGGGATACATAGTAGATAGATATATTATTTGTTGCAAACTTTCTAATAATTCCATCTACCAAGTTACAAATAGTTATAAAACCATCCATTCACCCAATTATATTCCATTGGAAAACTGGTCCCATAAATTCAGTCGGAGCTAGCGTTCCCAACAGAAAAGGGACGGTTTTTAAGTCCTCGACAAGGTGGTTTCCCTTATGTTTTTGCACCAATTTTAAGGGCATAAAAATTTTTGGCACTTGAAGAAGGGCCATATGACTATGAATGGCACCAAATATTAATCCAGAAATAAAATACCATCAGAAGAGTCATTCTCCATCCAAGTCTACAACTTCTACTCCCGGTTAAAGATATCCTATCCTTAGATCAGAAGTTGTTAAATCTGCCCCAAAATATCTTAGTTTTGTTCATAAAGAACTATCTTCATATTATACACCAGAATCACTTGATGTACAAAAATTAATAAAGAAATTGGAAGAAATTTCAATTTCGGCAGAGAAACCTATATTTTTTGAAGCCTCAGAAGGAAGTGTTACTACAATATTTGAGGGCATTGGTGTATTAACCCGTTCCATGAGTGAAAATATTGGAGTAATCCCTTTTGAACTTCATGTCCATTCTCATCGTAGCAAATCCCCTATATCCAAAACTTAATCATCTACTAGTGAGATTCAATTCTCTTCTATCCCTCAAACACCATAATTTATTCCTCCTTATTTTTCATCTTCTCAAACAATTTCTTCAACAATTCACATTTCTACTTCTTCTCAGTCTAGAACTACTGCCTCGAGAAATATTAGTTCCATAGGTGTTTCTTCTATACCAACAACCACTATTGGAACTACTTCCTCTACTCCAAATCATTCCTCAGGGAGAACTAATCGTCCACTTCACACAATGGCAACCAAACCTTAGAAAACTCTTGGAGTTGTTCCATTACCAAGTCCTATTCATCCTTTACCTCAGCATTCTGGAAGATGGTTGCCTAATTACAATCTAGATGGTGGTCTACCTATTGAAGAACATATTCATAATTTTATGCTTTCCATGAATCTTAATGAAGTCACTAAAGAAGATTGTGTAGTTATCTTATTTCCTTATACTTTTCAAGGATTAGATGGATCATGGTATTTCTCACTACATCAGGCACTATTACTAACTAGATATTTTTGAAGAAAAATTTCGTACTAAATTTGGTGATGATCTTACTACTGCTACCCTTATCAATGATCTTTCCAATCTTAAAGCAATTACAAGATAAAATACCAAATATTTCAACTCTATTTTTTCTTAAGCTACTCAGTAAGATCCCAATCACATCCAAGCCTCGAGTAGATGCAAAAATAGAATGGTACATATCCTCTCTTCCTTCTAATATTTCTATTTTTGTAGAAATGGCCAATAAGGATACATTGGTAGAGAACATGAAAGAAACTATTTCTGTTGAAAAAATAATCCTTGCTTTAGAGAATAAAATTGCACGAGAAGATAGAAAAAATAAAAAGGTTTCATTTAAGGATGATCCCAAAAAGAAAACATCTAAAGATCCTTATGATATTGAGGGATTAAAAAAGGTCCTCAAAAATATGTCAAATGATATCATCAAGATAATGAAACAAGTAGCTGAGTAATACTCGAAGAAAATTTTTATATCTTTTAAGAAAAATCAAGCTTCCCAACTTCCAAATGTAATCTCGAATGCTGAATCAGATCAAGATAAAATCAAGATGAAACAATATCATCTGCAAAAGAATCTCAAGAAGAAGAATTAGTTGAAGTTCATGGACTATGGGACTTTATCATTCCAACATCTGATAATGAAGACGAATATGAGGCACTTCCACATAACACTAGAAGTAAAAATTATACTGACCTTCCTTAATCTCAAAAAAAAATTCTTCATCTTCTCTTAATAAGGACAAAGTGATTAACAAGAAAAATTCTTCTCCTTAATCAAGTCCAGCTTCTTCTACTCTTCCATCTACAACTAAGACATTAGTGGTCTCTGATACTCTTGAATATAATATATTGGAATATATGAAGAAGATAAAGGAAAATATCTCCATACATGAGTTGAGAAAATTGAAGCAGAAACAAAAAATTTTACTCAAAGAACTAAATGAAGTCCCTGCTTCATCCTTACCTACGCCTGTTACTTCTAAAGCCTCAAAAGGAGTTGGTAAGCCACCTAGTGAGTCACCTAAGAAAATTGATGCAAGTGATTTTATTTTAAACGGTGATAGATATAATTCTCATACTCCTCCCTTCCTTTTAACTTTTGAAGTATTCAACAGAAATGTGCATAATTTTCTAATTGACTCTATAGCCTCTTCAAACATCATGCCATATTATGTTTGTCTAAAATTGAATATTTCTCCTCAAAACTCTATAGTACACATTGTGCAATTATATAGAACAAAGGTTAAGGTATTAGAAGAAATGAATTTAGTTCTTATCATATTGGCATCCAATCCAAAATTTCATCAATTGATATTTAGTTGTTGATATCCCTGAATTTTATGACTTAATCCTAAGTAGAGATTGATCATAAAAGCTTCACGGTTATTTTTCCACTGATTGGTCAATATGTGGCTTCCATATAATGGTAAACCAAATCAAATCCGGGTATACCGTGAAAAAAACATGAAATACTATGTAACCAAATTAGAAGATGAGAATAAGTCCATGACTTTTACTAATAACATTTTCGCTAATTACTCTACTGAATACTTTTTGGGGAATTTTAATGCTCTGACATCTTCATTTCTCACCAACTCAGTTAATTCTCAGATCAAAAATTTTTCTCAGTCAGACTCTTCCAAGTCTATAAATATCATAGATAAACCTTGTATTAATACTTTGTTCTGGACATTATACTTTGATGAATCAAAATCTGGTGAAGGTGCATGAACTAGTTGTATATTAATCAATCTGGAAGGTGAAAAGACAATCCTAACATGTAGGCTTGAATTTGAATGTACAAATAACACCATAGAATACGAGGCACTGATCTAAGGCTTATACAAATCAATTGATCATGGTGTCAAATATCTCCAGGTATATGGTGATTCTGAAATAATTATCAAACAGGTAATAAATATCATACACTGTATTTATGGTCATATTAAACATTATCAGTCATTAGTTTAATCTCTTACCTCTCACTTTTTAGCATTCAATATCTCTTCTATTCCAAGAATTCAGAATGGAAGCACAGACCTTCTAGCTAATGTAACATTTAGACTTATTCCTGCAGAAAACATAATCCAAGTAGATTTTCTATAGAGTTGATTTTTCTCCCATATATTCCTGATAATATTATTAACTGGAGATTATTCAATGATGATGATGTTATAAATTTTCTTAGATCAGAAGGATCATATGATAATCAATTATTTAATGAATATGAACATGAAAGGAAATTGAAATAAAAACCTCAAGAAAATTCCATACCTAAGTCTCTGGTTAAGCTTGAATATCTTTACGATCTCAAAGATAGATTCAAAAAGGTTTCTAATTCAAATCTTCAAATTTCAACTTTGAGGTTTGAACTAGTAAATCTTGGCACAAATCTTAATCCTCAAATATTAGCCTTCATTCACTTACTGAAGAAATACAAGAATATATTTGCATGGAAATATGAAGATCTAAAAATTTATCATACTTCCATCATGTAGCGTAGTATCCCAATGATATCCATTGGAAAACATATAAGACAAAAGTTAAGGAAAATTCACCCTGATATTGAAAGTCAAATCTTAAGTGAACAAAACAAAATCCTTCAGGCTAAGATTATCTTTCCTATTAGGAATTCAAAGTGGGTCTCCAACCTCGAACCTATTAGGAAAAATAATGATGATATTCGTATTTGTATTGATTTTAGGAACTTAAACAAAGCTCACTTAAAAGACAATTTCCCATTACCAACGATGTAATAGATTTTTCAATCACTTGTAGGCTCTAAATTAATGTCTTTCCTTCATGGAATTTCAGGCTACAATCAAGTATTGGTTCATCCTAAAGATAAATTAAAGACTACATTTACAACTAAATGGGCCACTTAGTCTTATCAGAAAATTCCCTTTGGTCTAATCAATGCAGGAGAAAATTTTCAAAGAGAAATGGGAATAGGTTTTAGAGGATTGATAAATAAAACTATGATTTTATATTTAGATGATATAACCATTTAATCCATGAAAAGAAATGACCACTATCATGATCTTAAGAAAATCCTTGAACGTCGTTCGAAATATGGAATTTATTTAATTCCAAAAAAGTCCTATTTGGCTTTAAGTGAAGGTAAAATTTTAGGATTTATTGTCTGAAAAGAAGGGATTTGAATTGATCGAGAAAGGATAAAAAAAATTTGTGAAATATCTCATCCCCATAACAAGAAATCCATGTAGTCCTTTTTAGGACAGATTAATTTTGTGAAGAGATTTGTTCCAATTTTTTCACAAATGTTTTTACCATTGCAAGTAATGATTAAGAAAAATGTACTCTTTAAATGGGGACATAATGAAAGAGAATATTTTGATCTAATCAAGCAAGCCATCATCAATTCTCCTTCTCTGACTACCCCATATTTTTGAATCTTTTCATTTTATATACTTTTTCATTTGAAACATCTTATGTCATTGTGTTAACACAAATCAATGATTAAAATATTCAAGCACCCATTTCTTTCTTTAGTTAAAATATTCAAGGTATTGAACTAAGTTATTCAGAAGTGGAAAAATAAGCATTTGTTGTTTACAAATCTTTAAAGAACTTTAGACATTTTCTCCTTAAAACACACACCAAGGTAATAGTTCCATTTTCGACAATAAGGCAACTACTTATTCAAAAGGAACTAGGATAAAAGAGAGAAAATTGGGTAACTTCTCTGTAGGAATATGACATTGAAATAAGACCAGCCAAAATCATTAGAGGGCAAGGCTCTGCAGATTACTATCTGGAGCATCCAACATATCAAACGATGAAGAGTTAAGTAATACTTTACACATTGCTGAGGTAAGCCTGAACGAATCTGAATCATTGTATACTAATTTAATAATATATTTGAAAAATGGATATGTTCCTACATAAATAAATTACAAAAGAAAAGGAGATTTAAGATGGAAATCTAGTCAATATCAGATCATACAATTTTTTTTTGTTTAGAAATAACTATGACTCCATACTACTAAGATGCCTCGAGAAATCTGAAGCACAGAGGGTTTTGCAGGAACTCCATGATGGACCTGTAGGTGTACATTTTGGTGGAGATACCACCACACATAAGGTCCTTTATGAAGGATATTACAAGCCCACTTTGTTTAAATATGCTCATGCATATGTGATAAAATGAAAAACATTGCAAAATGCTACTCAAAGACAAAGAAAAATAGCCTCACCCTTGCATCCATTCAATATTGAGCAACCTTTTAAGCAATGGGGATTTGATATCATAAGGGATATTGTTCCTAACTCATCCAAATAGCATAAATTAATTCTCACTACAACTGATTATTTTACTAAGTGGGTGGAACCTATTACACTAACGATAGTTAACTCTGAAGCCATTATGGAATTTATTGATCAATTCAATATTACCAGGTTTGGCTTACCCAATGCACTTATGTTTGATAATGCTTCTTATTTTTTGGGACATGGTATGACTGACTTTGCTCTCAAAAGAGGTTTTAAACTTAAATAATTTGCTAACTACTATCCCCAAGGGAATGGTTTAGTAGAATCAAAAAATAAAAATCTCATAACAGTGATAAAAAGGACCATTGATCATAACTAGAAAAATTGGCATAAGTCTTTAACAATTTCACTATGGGAAGATAGGATCATCGAGAAGGCCTCTAGGAACTTCTCCATTCAATCTAGTTTATGGGAAAGAATTTGTAATCGCATCAAATTTAGATCTTCCTCCATTAGCCCTATTTAAATTTATTAACGAAGTACCTTATTATTCCCTACAATTAAGAATGTCTCAGATCCTTAAAATGGAAGAGGAGTGAGAAAAATCCAAATTAACTCATGTTGGACACCAGCAGATAGTGAAAAAATATTTTGATGCAATTTTTTTTTCCCCAAAAATATTCCAAGTTGGAGACCTCATACTTAAGTGGGACAAGGCACATGAGGAAACAGGTAAGCATACCAAAGTCCAAGGAATGTGGCTTGGACCATTTCAAATAATTGAACAAATTGGCCCATCAACCTTCTTGTTACGAGATCTCCAGGGGAGAAAACATGTTCTCCCTGTTAATGGGCTGATTTTGAAAAAATTATTTTCTTAGAAGAATCTTTTTTTTCTAAATGTACTATACCTACACTTTTACATTTCTAGGAAAATAATGTTTGATTACATACTTTTGGTTTTTCTCAACACCTCTAAATTATTTTATGTTTTTATTTTTTAAGAATAGAAATTTCTAGAGGAAATAACTATGAAACTTGAAAGTTGAAAGATTACTATATAACTCTGAAAAATTTTTGCATAAAAATTGTAAATTTAATAAACCTGAAGTTTGTGAAGTATTTTTACTTTAGCATCAATCAGAAAAAGGTTCATCTTTACAAAGTAAAGACTTGCTATTACTAAGAATATTTAACTCTAAATTTTCATCCAAAACTCTTAAGGAGTCGATGATTCTCCCCATCCATTGAAAATTATTTTTTTAGAATGTAATTCAAAATATAAAAAAAAAACTTAAAAGGATGAGAGGTCTCATCACAAACCTGCTTACCATGATCATAGGTAAATAATAAACTGACAATAACACTACTACATACCAAACCAGGGTAATGGCTCATGATTATTAAAATCATAAGACAAGGGGTCTCATCATGAGCTAGATTGTTCAGTTAAATTATAACTAGTGAATGAGATTTTCACTTTCTTGTCATCAAACCAGGACAACGAACTTTTAAGAAAAAAAAAAAAAGTTATATGATTAATGATTTGTCTCAATGAATTTTAATAACAAATGGATGGGATACTGAATCATTGGTGGTTAAAAGGTAACCTTATCGTGGCTATAAATGCCTCCTAGTAACAATGGCTCTTCCTATGACAAAAGGAGAAAACCAAAGGCTAAGTTAAAAAAAGACACTTAATTTATCTTTTAAACTATATAATGACTCATATAGAGGAATGAAGATATTTATTATGAAAGTTCTGTGAAAGACTAACAATAAATGTGAGTTTTTTTTTATTCAGAGTAATTTTATTCATTTAAACATTTTGGAAACAATTTTTGTTTTCTTAAATTATTTCTACTTATTTAAAGATACTAAGAAATTGTTCTTAAGAGATAACTGGTTCTTCTAGTGAATCGCCAATTATTGTGTTATTCAATAACCCCCATTATTTTAGCATTAGTTACCTCAGAAAATAATGTGGGCCCTTTTTAAAAAATTTAGACTTAAGCAAATAACACCCTTAGAGTGATTCATTACATATAAATAGGAATAAGAAAGGGATAAAACCTTTAATTTTGGCCTTAAAATCACTCAAGCAGAGAAAGGTCACATTATCACAATCGCAATACCGCAATGAAGCACATATGACTCCTAAAAATTCACTTAAAACATATTTCGATGTGATATATGTAAACAAAGAGTGATTTTATAAAGCGAAAGGCATGTTTCCAAGTTAATTCTATAAGGGAAAGCCTACGAGACCCACTTTTGCCACGTAGGCCATCACAAATCACATTTCGCATTTCGCAGCTCTTCCCCGACGACCTTATTGTCACCCTCCATGTTACCGCGATGTGATATACTCCATTTCATTGCATTTCCGCAAACATAATCATTATCCCCCCACCATATTCACCGATGCAATATAGTCCATCGCAAATCACACATCGCACTTTCGCAACACAAACACTTTGCACTCCATATATTTTCACCGATGTTTCATTTGCGATATCGCAATCAAAAATTTAAGCCGATCGATATTAAATGAATATTTACACATGAGAAATACTGAGACACGATAGATCTAGGTTTTAAAGTTGAAATGATTATATGGGGACATCAACCCATATTACCGATTAATGCCATAACTTAACATTTTTGTTGCCCATGCCTCCACAATGATTTAACTATAAGAAGCATTGAATTCGTATCTTAGCAGCGTTCCAAGTCTCATTCATTTAACTGTTTCTATTACTATGTTACTTGTGCATTTATGAAATCAAATTTTCCTCTTTCCACTTATCATTTCTCATTTATTCGGAGGCGAGCCAAAATAAGAAGAATTATTTGGAGATGTCTAAAGCTCTTAAGAAAGCTAAGAAATAGATGGCCCCTGTAAACCCTACACCCACTGCAACCAAGAGAACATATATGCTTCCTCTGTTCATAGACACTACATGTGGACCAAAAAGTGGATCCTCCTAATGGGAATCCATGTACAAGTTGTTCGAGGATGGGAAACCTCACAAAGTTCAAAGGAAAGCTATTATCGATGCTTCTGATTCCTCGGAAGCTACTACTGAAGAAGTGGCTAATTATTTCCTGCATCGGATTATTGCATGACCTAAAATCTTACCATACACCAATATGGTAAGATGGATCATTGATAACCTCAACATTGGGGGCAGGACTTTTCTAACTACTAGAGGAACGATGATTGGTTCCTTCAAAGCCGAAGACTTGAAGTTGATGTACCACATCCCGGACCTTGAAAAGGTCTATGACAAGAAATTTTTGGTGCAGTTATCCAGCAATAATGAGATCAAATCAAATCCAGTCAAGAAATGGTGAAGCAACCCCAATAAGGAAAACAATTACGACAAGGGCATGTATTATACTTACTCCCTTGCGAGTCCATATTTTTATGTTACTACATGATGTCTAAAATTTTTTTCAGCCTGACACTACCAAATTTTCAGTAGAATGGATTCATCTCATGGAAGTAGTTGTAGACTCTCATGTCATGGATTGGGCAAACATTTTGTCTAATAGTATTGCTACTCAAATTTTGAATATAGGAAAAATATTTCTATTTCCTCTAATACTTCCCCCCCCCGTTTTATATGAGTGCCTATATCATGGAAGTTGTGTGTTTCACTTCGGATTTTCCATCCATGGGTTGGAAATGGAGTACTGAGGACCCTGTACCCATTCATGTATTTCATAGCATGTTATGGGAATCAAAATTTGAGAACCATTTTTATAAAATTTTCAATGGAATCATTCTCCTTATTTTTCAACATGCCTTTAATGAGAAATCTCCCAAATTGTCAAAAGAGGCCCAAGCTGAATTTTTTTTAGAAGAGTTCTTCACCGATGTCAGAGTATTTGGGAACTTAGCTCGGCTGCATGTTATACCCTTGTATGTTCCTGATAAGCTTCTCGCAAGAGAAGTAGCATATCAAACTGTTGGCAATGGACTAAGTAGGTTTCTAAGGAGGATAAGAAAGCATCATGACCTTACTTTCCAATTATTTGTGCCATTTATGGTATGGAAAATTACAAGAATTCATTTTTAGAAATCAGCTAAATTTAATGTTTGAAATTGTTTACAATTTCAAACAGACAATATGACCCAATTAAATTGCCAATAATTTTACTACCCAAGTTAAAATTAGGCCTATTTTCAGGAAGAAGATGAGTCTGATGACCTTTTTGAGTTAGTTGATAATTATTTTGCAGTTCAAAATTTGGAAACCCTATGCCTCCATCCATGGCAATTACCAAAGTTTAAACAATATATGAACAAGATATTGGAAGCAATTCCATTAAAAATGTTGGAAGTATCACAACCCCTAACTCAGAAGTAAAAGGAGAATGAACCAGAAACTAAGGATACTAAAGTTCTTAGAAAAACTGACCAAGACAAATTTTTCAAGGTTCAAACTATGGATTTAGATTTTCCGGGTAATCTGAGTGAAGTTTGGAAGGATTTTCACTTGAAAATACAGTAAGAACAAGGATCCATAGTTACTGATCAACAACATATTTTGCATACGCCTCAAATGAAAAGTCAAGACTCATTCACTGTTGAGCCCTCTAACAAATTAGTAAGCATAGAGAGAATGGAATTCATCCCAGCCTTCCACAATACTGCAATTGTACTTAACATCGAGGAAATACCTCCTTTGGACATTTTCTACAGTCCTAAACAAAAAACAGTTATGAGAAGACAAAATAAAATAAGGAGATCAGAGCAATCTCAACCCCTTGTCCAAAGAGATTTCTTAATGGATGTTGTTTAGAAATACTCACAGGAACATCCTTCATAGGTTCTAACATGCCTAACTCAGTTTGCAGGAGCTTATGTCTCTGCAACTATTGACAAAGCTTCTGAAGTTCAACAGTTGATGAAAGAAAAGGATGAAAGAATCATCCAACTTGAACATGAGCTAGAGGAGCTACAAATGCAGGTCACATAGCTCCAGAAGAGAATGGATCAATTGAAGACTCAGCACCAGAATAAAATTAGTTCAAAGGACACTAAAATCCATCAATTTTAGCCTTCTTCAGAGAAATTGAAGAACAATACTAAGGTTGATGAATTCATAAAGGAGGGCTTGGAAATAAATACTTTATTGGCACAACAACAAGTCTTTTTTTGTTCGAAAGTATCAAATATTCTTGAATTGTGTGAACAGAGTGATTCACTGTTGAATCACATTTCAGCTCAGAGGATTAATTTCGATGACATTGATGATAAAGTTTCCCAGTATGTCACTTGGAAGGATTCTGTTGATGGCCGAAAGTCCAATTTCCCCAATATTGAAGACTAAAAAAAGGAAATATTGTTTACAGATTGGGACATATAGTTGAAACATGTAGAAAGATCCATTTGCACAACAAAGTATGTGGCTACTAACATTGTGGAAACGGTTAGTCAAAATATCTTCTGTACAAACCTTATTGACAGATGTCCTCCTGGTGATTTTCCTATTGTGAAAGAATTGATAAGACAATGGAAATAATTTTAAAAGGTAAAAGAAGAACACATCACAAAGTTCAAAAAATTGGATTGGGACAAGTATTGGAGATATTTAGTAGAACATCACAACTACTGGCTTATGCTGCGTTGTTTTACAGATACATCCTCTTACATGCTTCCTCCACTTTCTGATGTTTTTTTCACTGGAAAAAGGAAAATTAGGCTAGAAAAACCTCCAGAGGTTAAGCCTATGCTTAATATCCTTTAGCTGAAGGAACAAATGGCTAAGGATACAAGAGGACAGTCATCAAGAAACTCACCCCTTTAATTTATTTTTCTCTTTAATTTCCACTTAGTTTAAGGAGGGTTGTTTTAAACCTCCTCATATTTTTATTTTAAAAGCTGTTTTAAGACTTTTATTTTTATATTTAAACCCTTTCATGTCTTTGAAGAAGGCGTCCTCAAATTTTGAAAGGAAGAGTTTACGAATGTTGCAATTTTGTACTCTTGATTTTTTCTGAACAGAAAGGGGTGGACCAAGTACTTTTTTTTAAATGAGCAGAGTGAAAATATACATGGTACTTTTACCCTATGTGTTATATTTTTTTTTTCAAATGAGAAATGGTTATTTGTCTTATGAGGTTTGTTTCGTGTATCTATTTCAATACAATTTGGCATTTACTCACTTTTGAAGATGTTATAATGTTATCTTTTGATACATATGCAATACAGGCATTTAAAAGTTACGATATAAGATTTATCCAATTGATTTAATTAACTATTTAATTAAATCAATTACTTCAAATAGTTTTGATACCTCTAAGTCTTTGTGTGATCTTCATTTGCATGCACTGAATGATCATTTTTATATATCACACATAAAATACATTTCATCCCGGGATACATAGTAGATAGTTATATTATTTGTTCCAAGATGTTAATACTCCCATCTACCAAGTTACAGATAGCTATAAATCCATCCATTCACCCAATTATATTCCACTGGGAAAATAGTCCCATAAATCCAGTCAAAGCCACCATTCCAAAAGGAAAAGGGACAGTTTTTAAGTCCCCAACCTGGTGGCTTCCCTGATGTTGTTGCGCTAATTTTTAGGGCCTTAACAGATTCCATAACAACTATTTTATCTACACATGACAACATTCAATTATTTTGTTTATTTATTTCAAAGAACGAAGAGGTAAACTATCCGGTCATGCACAATCATTAACTTTAAGAATTACTCAGTAATTTGTGAAAAGTATCTTTCTCTGCTTTTTTTATAAGAATTGATGTTTTCAAATATATATTTCATATACTTGGTAATATTTGGAAAATACCTATGGAATTCACCTCACATGAAAATTTAATTGTATAGATGTGCTCTCAAAGTTATTTGAAAGCTTTAGGACCTAACCACAAAAGGATAGTAGTGGATTGAAAATGTCCTTTAGGGAAAATGTGGGAAATATCATTGTATTAGAACACTTCTAACGTATATATTTTGAAAGGTGAATAGCCTAAGTAAGCATAGGCCTTTGTTCAAATAGATATATGCGTATAGTACCATGAGAAAGAGGCCTTCAACTGAGTACAAATTGCTTGTGGAAAAATTACAAAAGACACAAATTAACAAAGTAACTATCATATGATCCACAAAATATTTAGATGAAAATGATTTTACACTTTGATAATATCAAATAAACTGATAAGAATTGAATTGGAAACATACCTAGCAATTATTACATTATTTACAACAAAAAATATAATCAGTAAGAGTATGGCCTCTATGCCTCATTTGAACAGTTGCCTTAAGGGATGTAGTCCCTCCTTAAGAACATCAAAATATGATACATTAATATGATTAGAAAACTACTTTTAGTTCATTAAACACTACGAATAGACCCAAATTCATCTTCTCCTATCCTTGAAGATTAAATTTAGCTAATATTGAATTTATGAGACACTAAAATTTATGGCTAGTATAACAATTCTCAAGTCCGACTTGTTTTCCTACAAAATATTCATGTTCCATCTCTACATAACTTCCCAAGATTTTACTTAATAGAAAATTTAAAACTTAAATACGGTGCCTAAATATTGAAAATGCAGAAAGAAATTCCTATTTTAATTTTCCCTTGAATTAAAGTAGGATAAAATTGAAATTCCACATCACAAGACAACTTGAATGAGTTAACTGAGTTTTTACCACTTAGCTATCTTAGTTAATTAGAGTTTAGGGCCTAAATTTAGTTGTGTACAATGATTCCTAAATTTTAGGATCATAGGTTGATTTAATTTTAGTTGTAACAATTTAATTCATTTGAATTGAGTTAAGGTCAATTAAACTAGTTCCAACTTTTGGAGGAACTAGTGGGACATCTAGTAGTGGGGTGCATCTTTTGTGTTTAACCAATTAAATAATAAATAAACCTAAATTAGCTCATGCATGCATGAAATTATAGTTACCTATTTGAGATTCAAGTTCAAGGGTAGTGTACTATCAGTTGTAGAATTTTCCAAATTGTATAGGTGGTGAATGTAGTTAAAGAGAGGCCTAACAGAATTGTGCAATTATCAATGATAATTTTCCCTAATTAATAGGGGATAATTCCTCATCAAACAATGCAAGTAAATAGGATCTTGGAGGCTAGGAAAATGGGATAAATTTTTTCCAAATTCTGTCAGTCACGTAAAGGATAGAAGATTCTTATGCAGATTGTTCTCAATCTTGAGCAAGCATATTGTATTCATCCATATTTTTTGATTGATGCAATATAGATAGGAAGGGGTTTTGAGTAGTTTATTTTCCATAGATAAATATTTGTGTATGTCTGTTGAATCATTATGCATTTTTTCATATGTGTCTTTGAGTGAAGAACCTATAAACATTGGATGTGCCAGAATGTGCTTCTTTTAGCACAAAGTCAAAGAAGGTGTAGAGTCGAGATGCCAATGGATTATGGAATAGAATACTTGTCCATTTGCATCATGGAGATTTGAACATCATGCATTATATCACCATAAGACTCCTCAATGGAGCACTAGAGAAACATAATACATGAAAAGGGTGTACCTTGGGGAAGTACACAAAATCCGCTTCAATGATCGGGATAGCAGGGTGCATGCAATCCTTGAAAGGATGCGGTATGATGTCTATGGAACTTTCTTGACTACATACATGGCCAACCACCGGTAATAATTTATATTTGTAGATGATTTCTCACATAAGTGTTGGATTTTATTGATGTAGAAGAAATACCATACATTCTCCAATTTTTTTGAATTTAATTCACTTGTTGAGAAAAAAACTAGCATGAAAGTGAAGGCTTTCAGGAGCAATAAAAATGGTGAATATGTGTCTAATTATTTTAAAATTTTATGTGTAAAGGAAGGAATTCGACGGTAGTTGACAACACCTCATAACCCAGAAAATAATGGGGTGGTTGAGAGGAAGAACTTCAAGATATATGGTTCATCAGTTTACTACCATTTTTCTAAGGAATCGAGGAAAAATCTAGAGCCGACAGTAGAGTTCGGCATATTTGTGGCGTACAGTGATACACCTCACAACTATTGGGTGTACCTTCCATCTCTCAAGATGACAGTTGTTCATAGATATGTGAATTTCGATGAGGAGAAGGAAATGAGTTGTTCCATATAGAGGTAGCTTCAGCTACCTTCAGATGAGGAGCTTTTAGCTCCAAAGTAATAACCTCGAGAAGTTTTGGAGAAAAGAGTGGAGACACCCACTCATGTAGAGACATCCAGAGAAAGAAGGAAGCATACTAAGGAAGCTGATAGATTATTGCATGATGCTAGAGATAATGTGGGAGCACCCATATCTCAATTTAGACAAAGGAGGTCACCAGATCAGTACATAGGCTACATGTCTTTGTGATCAGAAACTGAATTGGGGGAAAAAATTTCCTAAAAATTCAAAGTTCTTTGAATTTCTCCAAACTACAACGATTGGATAGGTTTCGTCTCCAGGAATTTGGCACACTTCGTTTCATCGAAAACTGACTCCCTATGTGAATGTTAGAGATAGCCTTTTTCTTGACCAAATAGGGGAATTTAAAAAAAAAAAGGTCAAACGGGGTCAAAGGGGTAAAATTTATGGTTTTCCACTGGGAAATAGCGTGTTGACAAGTGTCAATTTGTGATTGGCCAAAATGTTTGGGCACATGGCAGTTTATGGTTGGTTTTTTAATAACAAATGGGATGATGACACGTGGCTAGCCGAGAGGCCACCATGTGCCCCTCCCAAAAGCCAAATGTTGGCTAAGTGTGGTCGAATTGCAATTTTATATAGTGTGGAAATTTTTTTATACATGTGGAAGGGAGGAGGTTAGGCACGACCCCATGACCTCCCCCACACAAACGGAAGGTCTTACCAACTATGTCGCATGGTGTATCTTAACTATAGTGGCCACCAAACATATATTTGAATTTTAAAATTGTTTTCAGTGGGGGAAAAAATGGCCAACCTCGAAGCGCCAACCCTAGCCACGTGACCTTCAAACCATAACCATCGGTAGAGGCTTATGCTAAGTTACAAATTAAGAAATTTAAACCCATTGTATTAACCTTAAACCACTGCATTAGTGCTATTCACATTTCTTAATGCGGATTATGTTAAAACATGCCTAAGCTCTAGTTTAAACTACACTTATATTTAATTAATACGACCTTTAGTCACATATTAATTTTGGTAGAGTTCATTAATTTTGGTGCCACCTTCAGGTTTTTCAGGGTTAACTGGTGTTGCTCCAGTTTTAGTGGAGTATTTTCTAGGAAAAAATAAAGAAGCCATAACTTTGGGATATTTCGACCAAATTAGGCTCAGAAAGAGTCAATGATAGATGATTTGGATGCTCTGAGCATGATGGTGTAGGTTTTATAGGTAGAGGAGCTCTTTTGTAAGTGATTTTTCTACTTTGAATATTAAATAAGCCTAGGGCCACTAGGAGATAAGGCCATATCTAGATTAAATGAAGACCATTTGCAGAGCCAAAAGAGGCTAACTAGGGGTTTTTGGGTCTTCTGAAGCCAATGGAGCAGGTTGAAGATCCATTGGAGAACTTCAGGTGCATGTAATTAGATAATTGACCATTAATAAAAATAGGGCCAAGAAACTGAAGTAGGTCCATGGAGATGTAGCCCAGGAGGGGTGAAATCCTTTATCAGCTATTGTGTAATGTGTTTTATGTGTATTACATGATATGTAATTTATTTGTTGTATATGTGACTTTAACAACTAATTTACCTCATGAATTTCTCATAAAAGACACAAACTTGACACATAAACGCTCTCATAACTAGCTATTTGAGATGATCTTTAAGCACACCTTTATTATACTGATGAGGAAGCTAGCATAGCAAAACTAGTTTTTCCATATTCAGATCAAGTTGGTATTAGAGAAAAAATTAGCCCATTTCAGCCCTGAGATGGTTTTCCAAGGTGAGATAGAGAATTAGCTATTGGTTTTGTATTTGTGCAAGGAGAATTTAACTCTATGCATGTTTATGTGTATCTCCTCTCTTCGGGGGAAGTTTAATATTTAGGATCCAATGCTCAAATAACAACAAAGAATTTTTTTATGCATTACTAGTGTGATGGAAGCTTCATCAAGCATTGTTTCTAGCCAATCTTCCTTAGAAACACTCTTTTATAAATATATGTTGCATAACCTCTACATCATGATAAATATGGTGCAAGAGATGTATGAAGATAAGAAGGAGAGCATTATACTCCATGAAGGAAGAGAAGCAAGAGCTTCTTGAAAAGATGCATGAGATGGAGACTCAACTCCATATTGCAAATGAAACCCTAGCCAAGTATGTGCATGAAAATGAGGTATTAAATTCAAGATTATCTTCAATTTCCTCTCAAGATGAATGTTTTGGTTCTTTTCAAGACACACTAGAGGAATAGGGTCCAAATTATTAATGAAGATGGGATATCAAGGTAAAGGATTGGGAAAACATTCACAAGTCATAGTTGAGCCTATTGTTGTTGAGGAAAGGCCTAGGTATTTGGGTCTTAGTTATGGACAACATGATGGAGAATGCTCCAAAATGAAGGAGGCACATGAAGGTGTTCCATGAATGAATTTCAATACATGTTGATTACCTAAATCTTGTGAAGTTTGTGTTCATGAGGAATGAAAAATTTTTATACCAAATTTGCAAGAAGATGCTCATAAGCATGCAACTAATGGAAATGGAAAAAAAGAGCATGTTGAAAGCTCTAAAGTCATTGAAGCCATTGTTGGTATTTTTAGGAGAGCCACTACCTCATTAAATTCACCTCCTCAAGAAGGAAACAAAGGTGAATGTGCAAGGTATAAATATTCCTTTAATCAAGTTGCTTTTAACTATGATAAACATGGAAAATCCTCACATAATATTTGGAGAAAGTTTACATGTTTTGTTTGTGGTTTGAAAGCCATATAGGTTAAATATGTTGGCAGAAGAAATCCATACATAGGAAACCTTCAAAACAAAGGAGGCAGAAAGCCAAAAGTCCAATGGATAATTAAAACCATGTTGAAAATAAGATGCAATTATTTTGCACCCATTTCCATAAGCAGGGTCATCTTGTAGACAAGTGTTGGACTTTGTATCCAACAAGTCATCCATGACGTTTGAAGAAGGTGGAAAGAGATCTTGATAAGAATGGAAAATAGGATTCCATAATTGATGTGGGTCAGGATGATTTACATGATGAAGAGCAGTTGAAAAAAGCGCCATTGAAGTGGTTTGGAAGGATATGGTTAGATTTATTAACCAATTAAGGCCTTTCATTCATTTTGATGATTGATGGAAATATTTTGAATTGAATGCATTTCTTTTCTCTTGAAATTATGATGCATATTGAATGAAGAAATATGTTGAAAAATTAGAGTTATGTTGAATCACTTATATGCAGTAAAGATGAAAATTTGTAGCTGCAATTTGCATGTGAATGCATTTATTTTTCTCTAGAATGAGTGTTGCATGTTTACGGTAGGAAGGTGTTTTAAGGTGGAGTATGTTGACCAAATTTGCTGCAACAATACCAAAGGTTGAATTGGGTCTAAATTTGATCATTTAATCTCATTTGAGTACTTGTACATACCAATGGGATTCTTGTACTTGTGATTGAACTTGTGAGAGTGTTGAGAGTTGTATACATGCATGAGAGTTTGTGTGTGTGAAAAGTGGAATTGTTGATAGTTTCATTGTGCTTGAACATGCATGAGTCATCACCTTGTGTTGGTTGATTTCTTTGTTTATCATGTATGTTTGTCAACTTGAGAGTGTTGATCATTTGCACATGAATGAGTGTCGACTTGTGTTACTCAATTTCGTGTCACATGCATGTCATATCGACTTGGAAGAGTTGATTTTGTCTCCAAAGATGAAAGGGATATGTTGACAAATTGTCTCATCATATGTGAATTTTTTTTTTATAGAAAAGTATCGTCAAGTGTTTTACATGCTTTTGTTTGACATTAGAGTCAGTTGTTTGAAGAGGCATTTTTTTTCGACTTGTATTTGGTTGATGAGTTTGTACACCAAGATGTAAGAATGAATTGCGATGTTAACAGGATGTGGCATTTGTTTCTTTGAAGGAGCACAAGGAAGAGGTCGTCGAGTTGTATTTTTTGCATGATGTGTTTTTCAAGTTAATGGATTTTCTTGTGACACGAAGTTTTTGGAATCTATACTTTTGTGATCCATCATATAAATTGTAAAAAATATTTTGGTAATAATCACATAAAATGGAGCTTTGTCAAAGCAAAAATCTTTCCATTTTATGTGATTATTACCGAAAGATTTTTTACAATTTATGTGACAATATGTCACAGGATTTTGGAAGGTCCACTCTTAAGTGAGAGGCTCATGCTTAGCCTTCATTCTCAAACCATGGCATGAGCATCATGTTAATACTAGACGATGATGGAATCAAGAAGCGGAAGGTGGACAAGATGCCAAAAAGTTTGCAGCAAAAGAAACATCCATTCTAAACCATTTGATGTGTTGAGGCCAAAAAGTGAAAGAGATGGCGAATGCATTCTTCCAGATGTGGAATTTGGAACCGTGGAGGTAAAAATAATGTTCAATAATTTTCTTCTGATTTATGATATTGGAACTCATTGTTGTAGTTCACTCAGATGGGCTTAACTTAGAAAAGTGGTTTCCAAGAAGAAGCTTGCATCAAATGCATGTGTGTGCAAAGGAGGAACAATATTTTCAGTGTGAAGGCCATCAGTCAGGTTTCCAATCATTGAGGTATCGCTTTGGTACAACAAGATGTTTAATTAGTCAGCAAGAAACCATCAAGTGTTGGATTGGCTCAACAGCAAAAGGAGGACATTGGTTGAAGTGTCAAGCCATTTTCAAGGCAAGGCATGTGAGTGAACCCAAGTGGTTGTCATAGATATTTTTCCAAGTAGTATCAAGTGGATAGAACTTGGGAAAGAGAAGAGTATTCAAATCTCATTAGATAACCATCTTTTATGGGTCTAAAAGCTTGTCAATGGGAAAGCGTGATCAGAAACTAAATTGGAGGCAAAAAATTTCTAAAATATCAAAGTGCTCAAAATTTGTCCAAACCATAACAACCATATGGGTCTCATCACCAAGAATCCGACATACTTCATTTCATTGAAAACTGACTTTGTATGTGGAAGTTAGAGCCTATTGTCCGCTTGACCAAATAGGCGAACTTTAAAAAAAAAGGCCAAACAGGGTCAAAGGAGTAAAATTTATGGTTTTCCACTTAAAAATAATGCGCTAATAGGTGTCAATTTATGAGTGCCGCAATTTTTTTGGCACATGGAAGTTTATGTTTGGTTTTTTGAAGAACCAATGGGATGCTAACACATGGTTAGCCCGGAGGCCGCCACGTGCCCCTCCAAAAGGGTGAATTTTGGCCAAGTGTGGTCGAATTCCAATTTTATATAGTGTGGAAAATATTTTATACAAGCGAAAGGGTGGAGTTCGGGCTCGACCCCACGACCTCCCCCACAGAAACTAAAGGTGTTACCAACTATGCCGCATGATAGATTTTTTTTTTTTTAACAAATTCAGTTGCTATTTTGTATTCCAAAAAAAGAGGAGGAAAAACTCCATGATTACATGCTAGACTGCTTGTGGTGCAATGGAGGAAGTAGCTATAGTAAAATGCTACATTCCATTTATTTCTAGTTTTCGAGAAGAGATGAAATATTGATAATGCATATATGCGGACAAACTAAAACAGAAGAAAGACAAATTTGAAAGACATGCTTAAAAGAGGAGAGCAGGTTAGTCAATGTTGATATGGCTGATATGGTGCACTATAGAATCTTTAATATTGTCTTCATTGCCAACATTCCTCAAGTTGTTGGAGCTGGAGCTTGGAGCGGTGTGCTTCTCCAACATGTATTTGAGAATTTGCACTGATTCTTCAACATGTGTACATCGGTTGGAGAGAGTGTTAAACTTATTTTGGAGAGGGGTGACCTTGTGGAGGAAGACATTAACATCTACTTCATGTTTCTCATTTAATATTTTGACATCAATATGCATATTTTCATCCAGAATATTTTGGGGAGATCTGATTTTCTCAAGATCAGCTTGAAGATTCACGTAGTGCAGGCAATCTTCATTGTGAGCCATGTTGTAGAATATTGTTGAGAATAAAGGGAGCGAAAAATCCAAAGGGTGCAGAAAAGCATAAGCTCTGCGAGGATACTATTTTAGAAGGAGAAAGAGGAGAGAAGTAGTTTTAGAGGAGGAGTGTTGAGGGCCGAGAGGGGAAGGCACTGGAGGCCCTAAATGAAGCAAAGGCCCATTGGAGACAGAGATCGTGATGAAAGAAGTTAGGGGATATGACAGCGAGGGGAGGCAAGAGTCACGTAAGGAGGGAGAAGGGGAATGATAGAGGGAGGAGGGAGCAGAGAGATAAATAGGACAACGAGGGAGGGGGGCTAGTTCGGGGGTAGAACCAAGGCAATAAGATCATGAGAAGAATAAGGGTGCAAGTACAAAGAAAGCAGAGAAGTGCTGTGAGGCTAGAATGAAGGATCAGATAGGATTTAGTGACAGACAGGGGCAGGATCATGGCAGAGGTAAGAGATTTAAAACATCATTGGAAAGTATCTGCCCCGAGATTCAAGCACAAGCTCTATTGGCTAGAAGGTCAGCTTCCTTATTGTATTTTCGGAGGATGTGAAAGAAGGATGTGTCCTTTATACCATCAAGAAGGTTGTGGCATCTGCTGAAAATTTGGAGGAGGGCTATGTTTTTAATTGGGCGATCATGATTCATCAGGTTAATGATGATGGAGGAATCGCCAAAGACCATAGTGTTATTAATGTCAAGCTTCTTCAATTGATACAAACCTTGGAGAAGTGCTAAGGCCTCCGCTCTGTTATTAGAGAGGGTGCCAAGACCCCATTCAAAAGTTGTGAGGGCATTACCATTTACACTCCTTATGATGCCTCCTACCCCAGCAATGCTCAGATTCAGTTTAGAAGCCCTGTCCAAGAATAGAGAGGGTCTGGCGCTATTATTTATCTAATCGGCGAAGTCCTGCTCTTTGAGCCGAATCTTCCATCTTGTATCAGTTTTGTAGGGCTATTTAGAGGCATGGAAAATTTTAGGGGCTAATATTCGCAAGTGGGCTAATTTTCCATGTTTTTTCTAAAAAAAAGATTCGCAAATTTCCAATTTTTTATAAAAATGATTCACCCAAATTTCACAATTTAAAATTATTTTAACATAAAAATCACCAACATTATATAGAGAGTATATAGAAAATCATTATAAATTTGAATAATTTTACAAATATATCAATAAAAATTGTATAGTTTTCATATTGGGGACTAGTGAGATTCGCCAATATTTTAAACTTCAAAATAATTTCCCATCCTTAAAATTTTCCCTGTTTAGAGGGGGGATTAATGTTGTTATTTCTATCAAAAAAATCACCAAGGAAGAGCCTTTCCTCTGCATAGAGTTCACTGTAGTCAATTTTAATGTTGCACTTAGTAGAGATTGATTCAAGTATGAGACTCCAAGATTTGTTGCAAAATTTCCTAAAGGAAGGCTCTTTATTCCTGAAAATCTTCCTGTTCCTGGTAAGCCAAATGTTCCACAAAACCACATAAGGAAGGGTGTCCCAAAACTTACTCGTAATTTTTCTCTTCTTTTTCCCCCAGGGGTAGCTTCTTTTCCAAGAGTGGAGAACTTCAGCAATGGAGCTATGCTGCGCCCAACTAGGCTGAAAGAAAGGAATGAGCTTAGTCTAGCAGCAAGTAGCAAAGGGGCACCCAATGAAAAGACGGTGGGTTGTCTCTTTAGAATTTTTGCAATTAGGGCACATTGATGGTCCGAACAAACCTCTTTGCTTGAGATTTTCAGAAGTTAAAATTTTATCTTTCACGAGAGTCCATATGAAAATCTTGATCTTGGGTATTGCTTCTGATTTCCATATTGCCTTCCAATTAGGCCAAATAGGAGTAGGATAATATTCATTGCAAATATGTTGATAAGCAGCTTTGATGGTGAATGTTGAACCTAAGGGGTCCCATCGTAATCCATCAATATTGTATTTTTTTAAGGGAGATGAGCCATAGAGGTGAGATTGAAGATTGTGAAGATCAGCTTCAAGATGGGTTGGAGCTTTAGGAAAGTGCCAACCAGTCTAGTTTTGAGTTTGGGCATCCCAATTGGAGAATTGAATTAAAAGGTTGAGACCCATATTGCTGAAGTATGAGAGTATGCGCCGCGTGCTAGGTGTTTCCATGACGGGGATTTGCCCATAATTCTATCTTTCCCTATATTTATGGTGTCACCCCCCATGGGAACTTCGAAGAGATTTTTGGCTAGGAAGGGGATGGATATTTTGCAGAGAGCCCAGATTTTGGATCAAGGTCTATTGGGGATATTGTGGTCAAACAGACGCTTCCAGGTGGAGAAAATGTACTTGACTTCCATGAATTTTTTCGACCAACCCTAATTCTCACTAATAATCCTCCAGACAATATTTCCTCTAAAGGTTTTATTTAGGAGCTTGGGAGAGCGAACTCCAATTCCTCTGTGATTCTGATCTTGGATTTCTTGTGTCCATTTGACAAGGTTATATTTCCTTTTTTCATTCTTTCCACCTGTTGAAACCTCGAAAATTTCTGCCTCAAACATTGGGGGATAACCACCCAGTCGGGACCTTAGGACAACTCCTTCTCCATTTGGTGTGGTGGCCCCGAATGGATTTATAGGACCAGTTTCCTAGTGATTTAAATGATTTGGTAATGAAATTATTGGATGGAGGAAAATGGGACTAAATGACTGAAATAAAACTATCTAATCTAATTTGAAACTGATAAAACAATTCTAAAACTAACCCGGGCATCAAATGTGAATACAACTTTAAATTGTTTCAATTAACCAATAACCATGAAAATGTATTATAGCTTAATTAAAATATGCAGTAACAAATAAAGATAACTTTGTTTAAGAAATTAAACAGAGTTATAATAACATATTGCATTCATCATTATATATCATTTGCATATACTGTAAAACATAGATATTTATACACACTCAGAAATGATATGTATAAATAAATATTGTAAAGAGAATACACACAAACGATAGAAATTTAAAAGAGAATATCATATAACATAAGAAACTAACAGTGAATAGATAGAAATAAGATATCCATCTCGATGTTTTCCAATGCAATCCGATATTCAAATCCATCAACTTCAATGTAAAATCAACTTCAAGATACAGAAATGCAATTCTTAAAGACAATTTCAAAGAGAATCACCAAATGTGATCCTTTATAAAAATATAGGAGTCAATGGAGTACAGAAATGTGATCTCCAAGTCAAAATATTACAAATTTAGGACCCCTTTCTAAATGCATGAAATGGGTTTAAATAGATACTTAATAAAACAAAAATAGCTAAAACTATTCCTACAATCTATCTAAATCAAAAATATCTAGAACATAAATGTGATTTTGAGGAAATCTGACTCATTGATCATCTATTGTGGTTGATGTGAGCAGATGGCAGATTTTAATCATTTCCTTCACTTCTTCAGTATGATTAAGCTTTGAGAGAAACTGCCCTGTATATGTGGCATTGAAGAATTCGGGAATGATGCAATCGATGGAATTTGAAAGAAATTTTATTGATGTTTGTTGACTATGTGGCTTGATAAGATAAGTCCACATTGTATCCCATGATATTCCTTGTAGTCGGCCAATTTGCTGATTTTTATTAATTATCTCTTGTTTCCATCTGTGATCAGTTTCTTTTACCCTAGGTAATTGGTCGAGATTACAATCTGAAATTAAATTGATTGCATATAAGTTATCATTCACCAGTTGTGTTACATTGTTCATTATGCCTCTAGCTCTGGATGTGGCTATTTCTTCTTTGATCAAACGATGTTCCCATTCTGCAAAAATAATTTCTTTATATCTCTCCATAATCTTGGGAAGATCAAATTTTCTCCCTGATTCTAAGTCTTACCATAAAAGAAATTTAAAGATATTTTCATCAGCTTCATCAAATTCAATTTTAAGAGTGACTCCTTCATCTACCAAGGAAGATGTTATTTCACATAGGGATTCTTCTTCTGTAATCTTTAGACAAAATTCATTTAATTGTTGAGACAATAAATTTTTTGTCTCCAAGGCTTCATTTTTCAATTGATCTAGACTAGGATAATTCTTAAACTTGTCTAATTTAGATCGAAACATCTTCTCTTGCTCAATCTTCGAAGTCTACTCATTTTGTAGAAGAGCCTGTAATTTTGCTATTTTTTTATTTAGCTGTTGTTTCTTTTCTAGGGTCTGCTGATCAATCTTGTTTTTTTCAACAGCCAGCTGCTCTTCTAATTGTTTAGATTTGAGCTCTCCATCCTGTAGACGCTCTTCTAACTGAATGATCTTCTGTTGGTTTTCTACAACCTGTTCTTTTAACATAGCTATCTGCACATCCTTTTGCTTCATCAACTGTGTAACTTCAGAGGCTTTATATATAGTAGCAGCACTATAGGCACCTTCATACTGGGATAATTTGGTGAGATCCTCAGATGGATTCACCTCAGCATTCTTATAAACAATATTCATGAATTCCCCCTGTGATGTCAAAAGTGCATCTTGATCAGTTCTCCACCTTTTCCTCTGTTTTCTTACAACATCTCTATGCTTAGGACTGTAAAATATATCCAAAGGAGGAATTTCTTCTATTTTCAACATGATCTCACCTGTGGGATTCTCAGGGATGATTTCTACATCCTGGTCTTTTGGATCACCAACTTGGGAAGTGTTCTGTTGTCCTATTTGCTGCGAAAATTGTTCATATTGGCTCAGCAAATGAGGAGAAACAATAAGTTTGGTAGCTTCTTCTCCTCCAAGTTGAGAATTTGTACTATTGTTTATATCACTTTTAGGTGTCTGTTCAGTCTTTTTACTATTTGTGCCTCCTTTTTCAATATGCACATTGGCATCAGTACCTGTGCTTTCTTTTCTTGCATGGGCCGAAGACTGTTGTACATCAATCTTAGCAATTGTTTCTATCTTTTCAATATCAACTTTGCTGCTAATATCTTTCGTTTGTATAACGATATTAGCTCTTGTTACTTCTTTATCAGATGTATTCCCTGTTTCTCTCTGTTGTGATTCATATTCCTATGTAGAAACTCTCAAATGATCTAGAGGAACTTTGAGTAACCTCTGACTTCTAAATAACAAAAAAAATTTCATGTCTTCAACCTGAAGTGTGGACTTGTCCAAATAAAAAATTTGAGACATTTTATCTATAGAAACAAAAAATCATCAAACATATCTGGTTCATGTTCGAACCGAGCACTTGAAACAGAAGTACTAAAATCATATGCCACCTTCCTAGGATCATATTGCCTTCCTGGAATTGCTGAAAGTTTGAGATCAGTTAACTTAACAACTTTTTTTCAGCATGGACAAAATTGCTAAGAGTATAGTAACCACATTTAAAAGGAAAAGTAGGCCACATAAGCTTTTTGTTGTTCTTAAAAGTTCTAGACATGCCTTCTACTATCAATTGATAAGAAATTTCATGTGCCAATAGTTTGTCTAGAACATGTTAGTCTCGGTATCTTCATCCCTACGTCAGAGATCAAATTTCTCTTGTTGCATTGCATATTAGGTGTCTCATTCAGTCAGCTGCATTCCATTAGGAGCATGGATGATCTGACGGTATAGGCTTGATCCATATGTCCCTCATGTCCTTTACCTGCTGACCTATTTCTACTCATTAAAATCATTTACAGTCATTTTTTGTCTCATATTTTGCAAAAAGTCAATTTTAGGGTTTTAGTGTCATTAGGTTTAGGGTTTCATTAATAAGGTCTTTAGAATCCTCAATAATGGTCAGCAGGCACATGAGGATTTTGAAATAAGGTTTCAGTGATAAAAATTTCATCATTAACTGCTTAATAATGTATTTTTCTTCAAAACTCAGTTTTGAAGAAAAATAGAGTTTTCATCTTTATGTATAAATAAATGTAATGTGATTTTAAAGTTTTCTCAGTTGTAATAATTCTTTCATTGGCAACCCAGGTTTCCTTTTCCAAAGCTCCATGCCATCCATTCCCTGCAAGATAGACAGAAAGCTCATCATTCAGTTAAAAATTCAAAAGGAAGCAAAACAGAGTTTTTGAAAAGTGTCAAAATTTGAAACATTACAAAGTGGGTTTTTCAAATGGAAAATCAAAATCCATGGTATATATATATTTTCTATGTTTCAAGACTTCATTTGAATGCCAAGAGAATAGTAGTGAACCAAGGATAACCCGTGAAGAGCAAAGCAAACAGTTTGAAGGAGATTTTGTGCAAAGTTCAATCGCGCGACGCATTGGGTGAGTGTCGCGATGCATCGGGCGAGCGCGACACATTGGGTCGACTCTCACCATGTAAATTTGTTCCTGCGCGACGCATTGGAAGGATGCGGTGCATTGGGTTTGTTGCGCGAGGCATTGGGCTGAAAAGCAAGTTTATTTCCATTCCTTTCAAACTCCAAATTTGTTCAGTCCTTCTTTGTTCAAGTAAGTTCGAGCAACCTCTCCATTGCCAATGAACACGTGTTTGGTGATATTTGTGAAGATTTAAATACAAAAAATAAAACCCTATTATCTTGTTTGAAGAATTCTCCTTTAGGGTTTTGAAATTGGTTTTGTGTCAATCATTCCCATTTCCCCCACCTTGTTAGTCCCTCCTCACTGTTTATCTTATCATAGCAGTCCATTTCCCTAGTCCGATATCCCTAAGTCACTTATTCCTATTCCATTCCCACTATCCCACGTCCCAATTATAAATTTTCCCAAACCCCAACACTATCCCTAGAAACCTAATGACTATCCCTAAATTCTACAATTGACAGTTTTCATTTGATAATATTCCATCATTCCCACCACCCTATCCCTCCATAATCCCTCCCATGTTATCACATATTTGGCAATATAACCAAATACATCAAACTTCTCATATACATCCAAGACAACATAGACTTTGGAAATCATGGAGACTGATACATCTTATGACTGAGACAGTGACTCCACAATTTAATTGCATGCACCTAGAAGACATCATAAGAGTGGCAGACATGTGAGGGAGGAGACCACTTCATTGGCTGAATTCCAGGCTTGTCCTCTTGCTATGGCATGTTTTCAACAATAGTCTTGTTATCAATTTTTTGAAAATGTTGCTAGGGTCCATCACCATTAAGAGCTGGCCCGTTTGTTTGTGTTGCATTTACATGATGGTCAAGTGACCCTTGCAGGTGTGACATTCACTTTAACACCTGAAACTATCTCTCAAGCAACCAGAATACCAAATGTTGGAGAACAATGGAACAAGAGGCATCAAGTTGATAGGGTATACTATGAGCCATATATTAGGCCTATTTTTGTGAGAAAACTCAGCAGAGTTTTTCCCTTCCGGTTCCTAAAGGATTCATATGCTCCTCTCATGAAACTTATCATCAAATATTTTAGTTGTGAAGGCCGGTTTTCACGTCTCTATGCTTATCATATCAGGTTGTTGATGCATTTCAATAGGGTGAGGATGAAGAGCCTTCCTTATTTCATGTGCCGGAACATTAGGAAGATGACCACTCTCATGCAAAGGAAAACCCCTGAGCAGCAGTACAGCAGTATTTATCACTTTGAACTCATCAAAATAGTGGTTACGCATCAGCTCGGCTTGCAAGGTATTTCATGGAAGGATTTAATTTCTAATGATGTCTTCACAAATCCTCAGGTACCTTCGGAGGTTGTTCATGATGAAGGTGAACCTTCGTATCAGCATGAAGGTCATGAGACGCAGACCACTAGCATGCCTGTGTTTGTCACTTCTCAGAGAGGCACTAGAGGGTTATTTGCAGTAGCCAGGCGAGTATTATCTCCACCCGGGGTGGAAGGGGTCTCGCTTCCGTAATTAGCAGCACGAGTACAGGTACAGGACAAGGGTAAGAGGCCCATGTAGGATGAGGGGCCTTTAGGAGGCCAGGATAAAGATTACATACTCATTGATGACGATTTGGGCTCTCCAGCTCAAAAGTGAGAGAGGTTGTCCAGGAGCAGAAGGCGGAAATAAACACTTTGGCCATCAAGTTAAAAAGAGCCCAATGGATCATAAATGACCTTGAGAAAAGAAATAAAGAGTTGGAAGATCAGAAAACTATCATGGAGTTGCAAAATATACGTGAGAACCGGCAAGCTGCCCAAAGGAGCCAAACTGAGATGACATCCATCGAGTGAGAGATTGAGGCTGATCGCGAAACTTGGCTTGAAAGGGTCAATATTAATTTGGAGAAGTTGTTGGATAAGGCCAACAAGGAAAAGATAATGTTGAGGCACATGAAGAATCATTAGTGGGCAAGAAATCATGTTTGCAAGGCACGAATCAAGATCCTGAAGGCTAGGTTGAAAAGGGCACTAAGGCGTCGGAAAAGGCAAGATAGACTTAAAATTTTTGTTAAAGCTTCCTTGGCCCAAAATAGTGCATGATGGAGGACACCCAGTCCAAATTTCAGGAAATTTGGGACACATTTTTCAAATTTTGTTTTTTTTGGCCTAAACACAGATTTTTCAGCCCGACGCGTCGCGCCACTTGCCGCGCGCTTATGATTGGGAGCTCCTCTTGGGTAAAAATTTGTATTTTTGGATTTTTCATGAAAATTTATGCATTCCTACACATGGACAGGAGATTTGGATAGGTTTTGGGCTTCCAGAAGGGTCAAAAACATCCTAAAAATGACCTTTATGCCCCTTTTTGGACACAAAGGAAACAATGTTGGGAAAACTCATTTTTGGAGGGAAAATGGCAACCAAATTCAGAAATTCCACCTTTTTTGGAAAGTAGACAGGCAGATCTTTCCAACACGCTATCCTGTGCTCGATTTGGACACCGAGAAGGCCTTCAAGATTGGCTCCAAACAGATGCGACGCATACAAAATTTAGGCGCAGCGCATTGGGGATTTTGGCTCATTTTTCACTCGGTAACTCTGTTTTTCACCTAGTTTTGGCCAGTTTTACTTTCTTACTTTCACATGTAAAACTCTTGATGTGATTTGATGTAATTTCAGGGCTCTTGATGTAATTTTAGCAAATTTTTACTCATTAAAGTAGATTCATTCATCAAAAGGTGAATTGCAACTGAATGAATCAGTTTCCTATCTTATAGAGGCAAGTTGTTCCACTGCCTATTTTCTAGTTCTTAGTTTAGATCTTGTTGAAACAACTCGTAAACTAGTGAGCTCGACCCCTAGAGTCATGGGGATTAGTTATGCTTGTCTATATCTTGTAGTTTTTCAGTCATTTTCCTGGTTGGACACTTGGGATTGCTTTGAGCTTCATTGTACATTTCATCTCTATAGTTTGGCAAAGGAATAGACCAGGGTTTGCAGAACTCCTTTGGATTCATGTGGCTCTTTGTTTTGATGATGTGTTTCTCTTTTTTAATGTAAGTTTACTGGTGCTTTATGTGTATCATATTCCCTCTTATTTCTTCTTAAGTTAAACAAACAAGGATAAAGGTGGAATTCATTAGATTTGCAGTGCTCTACCTTGAGTTTTGTTTAATTTTCTATGTTTTCGACTGTCTGAAGAGGATTCTTGAAAGTCTCTTTCCCTCTTCAACTCCTCACCGATCTGAGCTATCCATTTCATTCAAAATTGAAGCATCAAAACATTTTCCTACCTTGCCCCATTTAGACCCCTGCAAAACTGCTCATTTTCCCAGACCCAAAATCTACCCTTCTCTTTGATCCAACAAACACCTTAAAAAGTGAATCAAACTCTCTTACATATATACCTAGCCTAAAATAAACCTTTATTCAAGTCATCTCAAGCCTCACTAATCATTTTTTGCTGAGATTGACCTGGAGAGAGCCCTCTCCCGATCTGGTAGGGCTAGCTACCAAATTAAGTGTGGTTTGATGTTACGCTGGACTCTGCCTTTCTTGGCCTGAGGTAGATTTAGGCAGTAACATAGTGGCGACCATACTGGGGAGCACAAAATTTTTTACTTGTTAGTGTTATTTGTTTTATGAGTGACAGACGGAGCCTGAAGTTATGCCAGGTAGCCTTCGAAACACTCTTGCTTTGCGTTAGCGAAATTAGATAAATGATGCTTCAGTCAATCTTTGATCTAGTTTTATAAATGTAACATCTAACTTGTGAATTGCCCTAGTACATCAAACAATTTTTGACTTTGGGTGATGAGTCTAGAATTTGATAGACTAAACAAGTTGATTTTGTCCCTTTGATTTTTGAGAATAATTCAACACACTGGCTTCCGGACGACATACCAGAGCAAATCCGGATCATAATCCACCTCCTGTGTATGAAAATCCAAATCTTATTTCGAGAAACTCCTGTGATTCCTATGTTCAAATCTCATTCATGTCTCATTGTTTTTTAGTATCTCAAAGATCTTGAGTTTGATGAACAATTTGAGTTGTCATTGTTTGAGACTAAGTCTGAAAGTTTTATTGAATCTACTATCCTAAATCTAGAGTTTGTCAAAGATATTGAAATTGAAAAAGCTAATAGATCCATTGACAGTTACATCTTGAATATTTATAATTCCATTGTGGCAAAAATCATTCCCGAATTCATAGAGTCTGCATATGCAACTCTTGGGTCATCCGTAATTACATCTAGTTCATGAATTCCTTCTGAGCCTCCTTTCATTCCCACCATTCCCGTGAAACCTTCTATCCCTGATCAACAATCTGCAGTAGTATGACCTCCATCCACACCTCATACATGAGCTACTCCGACTCCTCCTATATCCCCAAACCCTGTTGTAAATCCACCCAGAGCAATGGCTACCTGATTTTCACCCCTCGCATTGCCTCAAAACATGGATGATATGCCTACTGATTATCAAAGAAAAATTCCATTGTTTGATGGCACTCCTCAAAGTGTTACTACTCAGCAACATGTGGATAGGATGGCATATTTCTTTGACCTTCATGATATTTATGCAAAAAATGTAACAATGAGATTGTTTGTACAAACCTTCGGAGGTGAAGTAAGAAAGTGGTTCAGAGCTTTGCCGGCTAGAAGTATTACTACATTGCCTAACCTTCAGAGACAATTCTTGGATCGATGGGAGGTGAAGAAAGACCCTCTTTCAATCCTTTCCGAATATGACAATATCAAGCGGAACGTTGGTGAGTCAGTTCAAGATTATTGTATTAGATTCAATTCTGTTTACAACGGAATTCCTGTTGATATAGATCCACCTAGGGGGTAAGCTTTAATTAAGTTTCCGAATGGTTTCAATCCTGACATGGCTTATCAATTAAGAGAAAGAGATCTGGGCACTTTAGAAGATATGCAGAAAATTGCAGTGAGGGTTGAAGCCAATTTGAATGCGAGGAGAACTAGAATGAAAGATGAAAAGAAAGTAGCAATAAAGGAAGAGGTTTCCACTTCAGATCAAGTGCTCCGTAAGATGGAAAAGATGTTTGAAATATTAACAATTGATAAGTTTGAACCACAGATCAGAAATCGTAACTTCTATGGCCAGCGACAACTGCAGTTTATAATCAAGCAAAGAGAGCAACGAGCACAAGAAACAACAGTACAACAACAAGTGAAAACACCATTACAGCAGAATTTTATTACTAAGGATGAGGAGTATTTTGAAAACTCAGTTGTACAAAAGGACGAGAATTTCATCTTGGAAAATGAGACAGCTCTTGAAGAAGACTCTGATGAATATCAGAGGGGGTACATGAATTCCTTGACAGCCCAGCAGTGACAATATTCACTCGGAAGTAAAGATGTGCCCATTAATCCAATTCAAAAGAGAAAGGAAGCTACAACACCAAATAATGATTCACCCATTATGCAAAAGAAGGGCAAAGAGACAGCTGATCCCTCTACTAGAAAATCACCATCAGCAAATGAAAGATCCAATCAGCCAAATATATCAAGGGAGAAGACTGAAAAGAAGGATGCTCCAGCTAAAGAGGTAGAGAAAACTTCAGTTTTTAACTTAGAAAATGAAATTTCTAAGTTAAAAGTGTCCATTCCTTTGACTGAATTGAAGAAAAATAGCAGCTATAAGGGTCAGGTGTCTAAAATTTTGAGTTTAGATCCATTGGCTAATATGGTGAATGTGGAAGATGATCAACCTGAGTTGATTTTTGGTCTAGCATTGGATGGTGAGTCTCCAGATAGTGATGTACCTCCTTTTTACATCAGCCTTAGATTGCATGACTATGTGCTACACAATGCTATGTTTGATTCCGGTGCCTCTCATAATCTCATGCCTAAGGAAATCATGGAGAAATTGGGATTGGATATCACTAGAAAGTATCATGACCTTTATTCTTTCGATTCTAGTAGAGTAAGATGCATTGGGCTTATCAAATATTTGGTGGTCAGTTTAGATCAGATTCCGACCAAAAATGTTTTGATGGATGTGGTTGTGGCGAATATTCGTCCTAGATTTGGCATGCTTCTTTCTAGATCTTAGGGAGCGAAACTCAAAGGGACATTGCATCTTGATTTCTCCTATGCTACTATTCCTGTGTTTGGTCAGATGAGGAAATTATATCGGCAGCAAAAGATGAAGTATATGATCACTAGCAAGGAGAAATTGGTAAATCATCAAATCAATTATGTACATAATGATTTAGAATAATTTTTTTTGTATTCAGATAGATTTAATGTTGTAAATAGTCAATTATTTGATGTAGAAGACATTCCGGAAATCACTGAAAATTTCAGAGAGGTCTTGAAGAAAGAGAGACAAAAACTCGATAGTATTGATGAGAAATCAGCCTCCCGACAGCAGCAAAATGTTGATGGATAGCAAACAGAATTTCAGCATTTGGAAGAGGATGAAGAAGGTTTGTGGACCATGGATTTTGATGGTGCAGTAGGAAATTACGGTTCTAGAATTGGAATTTGGGTATGCAACCCTTCTCCCCCCCCAAACAAAGTGCCAAGCAATGTAAGGGTATCTTCTTATAAATTGGCTTTTTATTGTTCAAATAATGAGGCTGAATACGAAGCTTTAATTGCTAGTCTGAAAATTCTTAGAAAGTTAAATGCCAAAAGGATTGCAGTGTATGGTGACTCCGAGTTAGTTATCAAGCAAGTGAAAGCTGAATATCAAGCTAAGCATCCTCGAATGCAGGCCTACCGTAATGTGGTACTAGATATCTTGAGATTGTTTTCAGATTATACTTTGACTTGTGTCCCTCGTATTCAGAATGGTATTGCAGATGCACTTGCGAAAGTAGCAAGTAATTTGAAAATTCCGATGAGCTCAAGAAACAAATTTGGAATCCCTGTGAATCATCGTCCGACTGTTCCTGATAACCAAAGGTATTGGAAAATGTTTCAAGATGACGAAGAAATTGATGAGTTTCTGCAAAATGAAGGTAAGTTCAAAGACACTTCTATTGATGTGGAACATGATGATGGCGAGGCTGATGTGCAAGTCAATCAGATGGAAGTTTTGCAGCTGAAGGATAATTTCATTCCTAAAGGTCTCATACCTTTAGAAGAGCTTTTCAACCAAGATGATGTAGCTTGAAAACCAACCTTGCGACCAACCGAGAAAGGAGTTGAGGATGTGAACATTCGATTAGTAGAAAATCCTAAAATGGTGAAATTGTCCAAAGCATTTCCCCCATAAGTAAAAGCAAAGTATATCAGTTTATTATCTTCCTTTGTTGATGTATTTTATTGGGATTATTCAGATTTGAAGACATATGATACAAACATAATTCAGCACACCATTCCAATCAAGCCAAATCAAAAGCCCTTTCGGAAAAAATTGACAAGAATAAATCCAAAGATGCTGTCCTCAATAGAGAAGGAAGTGAATCAGTTGTAAAAGGCTGGTATCATCGTCCCCATAAGATTTTCAGATTGGATTTCTAATTTGGTGCCCATGCGAAAGAAAACAGGTGAGATTCGCTTATGCATTGATTTTAGGAATCTAAATAAATTTTCTTTGAAAGATAATTATCCATTGCCCAAAATTGATCACATACTTCAGCAAGTAGTTGGAGCATCTCGCATGTCACTACTCAATGGTTATTCCGGTTATAACCAAATTTTGGTTCATGAGGATGACAGAGATAAAACAGCGTTCACCACTCCATGGGGAACTTTCCATTATGTTAAAATGCATTTCGGTTTGAAGAATGGTGGTGCGACCTTTCAACGAGCAATGGATATGGAATTTGAAAATGAAAAGGATGTTTTTCTAGTTGTGTATCTTGATGATTTGAAAAAATTTTCTAATTCAGATGAAGAGCACCTTTATCATTTGAAAATTGTATTTCAGCGGTGCAGAAAATATGGTGTGTCTCTCAATTCAAAGAAGATTTTTTCTTCCATGAATGAGGGCAGGCTTCTTGGTCATATTATATCAAAGGATGGCATTCGCATTGATCCAGCTCGAGTAGAAGCTATTCAAAAAATTGATCTTCCCTGCAATAAAAAGGAGATCCAATCATTCAACGGTAAGATGAATTTCTTACGTCGCTTTGTGCCCAATCTTGCAGAACATTTAAGGGAAATCACAAACATGCTCAAGAAAGATAGTGTAGTGAAGTGGATTGAGGAAGAAGTAAAGTCTTTCAATTTAGTAAAATTGGCTCTTTCTTCAGCTCTGGTTTTGATCAGCCCGGACTGTACTCAGGATTTTATTTTGTTTTCATTTGCCTCGGATCATACTATGGCAGTAGTCTTGATGTAGAAAAGAGATCAGCTTGAAAAACCAATTTCTTTTTTCAGCGGAACCATAAGAGATGCAGCCTTAAAGTATAATATTGTTGAAAAGAAAGCTCTTGCCTTAGTAAAAGCGTTGAAATATTTTGGAGTATATATTCTGCATTCTCACATTCTCGCTTATGTTCCTAATGCTGTTGTTAAAGATGTTTTAGTGAAAACAGATCCAGAAGGGAGACGAGGCAAATGGATTGTAGCCTTGTTGGAATATGACGTGGAGATAAAGCCTACAAATATTATCAAAGGATAGGGGCTGGATAAGCTAATGGCTGAGTCAAATTTTTATGCCTTGGACATTAATCTCATTGCTGCTATGTCCGAGGCAAATGAAGAAAGTTCGCTAATTCAGGTATCAGAAATATTTGTTCTTTCTCCTTGGTATTCGGACATTGTATATGTGCTCCAAAATTTGTCACCACTGATGGGAATGGCTAAAAACAAAAGTAGGACACTGAAATTAAAGGTTGCCAAGTTTTGTATCATGAATAATGCACTTTATTGGAGAGATCCTAGTGGTATCTTGCTAAATTTTTTGGTTGAAGAAGAGGCAAAACAGGTTATGGAAGATTTTCATAAAGGAGATTGCAGAAGTCACCTTTTTTGGAAAACAACGGCCAACAAAATTTTGAGAGAAGAATATTATTGGCCGACTCTCTTTGCTGATGCATACAAAACTGTTAAAACCTGTCATGAATGTCAGATTTTTGAAGGGAGGAAAAAATTGCAGCCTTTGGCACTCAAGCCCATTGAAGTAAGTGCTCCTTTTCAACAGTGGGGTTTGGATTTCTTTGGTGAAATCCATGCTGATTCTTCAGCACAGCATAAGTGGATCCTTACAGCGATGGACTATTTTACTAAATGGATTGAGGCGGTTCCCACCAGGAAGGCCACACATTTGGTAATTATTTCATTTCTTGAAAACAATATTTTGTCTCGTTTTGGTTGTCCAAATAAGTTGATCAATGTTAATGCAACAACCTTTAAATCTAAAAGAATGATTGAATTTTGTGATAAGTATCAAATTACCTTGGGGAACTCAACCGCATATCATCCACAAGGCAACGGATTGCCCAAATCCTCAAATAAATCTTTGGTCAATATTATCAAAAAGCTGTTGGAAATAAACAAGAAAAGTTAGCATAAGAAATTGGTTAATGCACTGTGGGCAGACAGAGTGAGTCAAAAGAAATATATTGGCATGTCTCCTTTCGAGCTCGTGTATGGTGTTGAAACAGTATTCCCGACCTCTCTCACAGTTCGAGTGGTTAAACTTCTGCAGGAAGCTGGCAGCGAAGATGATCATATGCAACGGAGAATAAATCAAATGATCCATTTACAAAAGACTAGAGACGAGGTTTTTCAAAACACTTTCAAGCTGCAAGAGAGAATCAAGAATATATATGATCGAATGGCAAAGGTGGACAAGTTTCAATTAGAAGAAGTGGTGCTAAAATGGGATGCAAGAAAAAAAGTTAAAGGTAACCATGGCAAGTTCGAAAATCTTTGGAAAGGACCTTTCAGAATTGCTACATATCGAGGCCAACATGCTTTCCTTTTGAAAGAAATGAATGGAGAAGATTGTCCAGGAGGGTCGGTCAATGGTCGGCTACTCAAATGGTACTATTTTTTAAATTTTTTCTGATGTCATATATATCACTGTACATACCGGTTTGTTTAAGTTTCATAGTAAGAATGCGTTGTCATCATTCTTTCAGTTTTGGGCCTGAGGTGAAGGCTATAAAACTGAAGGTTGATCTCAGTTTCGGTTTGATTTGATGAGTCAGGTCTTTCACTCATTTTTGGTTTTGAAATAGAGTCAGTTTTTAGTCATGAAAATGAGTCAAGAGTCTTGTTTTGGTTTGTCAAATTTATTGACTCCATAGCCCAATGGACAAAGGCACTGCCTACTTTCCCAGAGATCTATAGTTCTTGGCACCTCCAAGGAGCTACCATCCCCATTGGAGCCAATGTTAGTGTCAATATCTTCATCCCTTCATCAGAGATCAAATTCCTCTTGTTGCATTACATATTAGGTGTCTCATTCAGTCAGATGCATTCCACTAGGAGCATGGATCATCTGAGGGTAGTGGCTTGTTCCTCATGTCCCTTATGTCCTTTAAATGTTGGCCTATTTCTGCTCATTAAAATCATTTATAGTCATTTTTTGTCTCATAGTTTGAAAAAAGTAAATTTTAGGGTTTTAGTGTCATTAGGTTTAGGGTTTCATTAATAAGGTCTTCAGAATCCTCAATAATGGTCAGCAGGCACATGATGATTTTGAAATAAAGTTTCAGTGCTAAAAATTTCAACATTATCTGCTTAATAATGTATTTTTCTTCAAAACTCTATTTTGAAGAAAAATAGAGTTTTTCATCATTATGTGTAAATAAATGTAATGTGATTTTAAAGTTTTCTCAGTTGTAATAATACTTTCATTGGAAACCCTGGTCGCGTTTGCCAAAGCTCTATGCCATCCATTCCCTGCAAGATAGACAAAAATATCATCGTTCAGTTAAAAAGCCAAAAGGAAGCAAAACAGATTTTTTGAAAAGTGTCAAAATTTGAAACATTACAAAGTGGGTTTTTCAAATGGAAAATAAAAATCCATGGTATATATATCATTTCTATGTTTCAAGACTTCATTTGAATGCCAAGAGAATAGTAGTGAACCAAGGATAACCCGTGGAGAGCAAAGCAAATAGTTTGAAGGAGATTTTGTGCAAAGTTCAGCCGTGCGACGCATTGGGTGAGTGTCACGATGCATCGGACAAGCATGAGACATTGGTTCGACTCTCACCGTGTAAATTTGTTCCTGCGCAGCGCATTGGAAGGACGTGGCGCACTGGGTTTGTTGCGTCACGCATTGGGCCGGAAAGCAAGTTTATTGCCATTTCTTTCAAACTCCAAATTTTCTCAATCCTTCTTTGTTCAAATAAGTCCGAGAAACCTCTCCATTTCCAATGAACACGTGTTTGGTGATATTTTTGAGGATTTAAATACAAAAAATCAAACCCTATTATCTTGTTTGAAGAATGCTCCTTTAGGGTTTTGAAATTGGTTTTGTGTCAATCATTCCCATTTCCCCCACCTTGTTACTCCCTCCTCACTGTTTATCTTATCATAGCAGCCCATTTCCCTAGTCCCATGTCCCTAAGTCACTTATTCCTATCCCATTCCCACTATCCCACATCCCAATTATGAATTTTCCAAAACCCCAAGGCTTTCCCTAGAAACCTAATGACTGTCCCTAAATTCTTCAATTGAAATTTTTCATTTGATATTATTCCATCATTCCCACCACCCTATCCCTCCATAATCCATCCCATGTTATCACATATTTGGCAATAAAACCAAAGACATCAAACTTCTCATATACATCCAAGACAACATAGACTTTGGAAATCATGGAGACCGATACATCTTATGACTGAGACAGTGACTCCACAACTTAATTTCATCCACCTAGAAGACCTCATAAGAGTGGCAGACATGTGAGGGAGGAGCCCACTTCATTGGCTGAATTGCAGGCTTGTCCTCTTGCTATGGCATGTTTTCAACAACAGTCTTGTTATCAATTTTGTGAAATGGTTGCTAGGGTCCATCACCGTCAAGAGCTGGCCCGTTTTTTTGTGTTGCATTTAAATGATGGTCAAGTCACCCTTGCAGGTGTGACATTCACTTTAACACCTGAAACTATCTCTCAAGCAACCGGTATACCAAATGTTGGAGAACAATGGAACAAGAGGCAGCAGGTTGACAGGGTATACTATGAGCCATATATCAGGCCTAGTTTTGTAAGACAACTTAGCAGAGTTTTTCCCTTCTAGTTCTTAAAGGATTCATATGCTCCTCTGATGAAACTTATCATCAATTATTTCAGTTGTGAAGGCCGGTTTTCACGTCTCTATGCTTATCATATCAGGTTGTGATGCATTTCACCAGGGTGAGGATGATGAGCCTCCATTATTTCATGTGCCAGAACATTGAGAAGATTACCACTATCGTGCAAAGGAAAACACCTGAACAACAGTACAGCAGTATCTATCACTTTGCACTCATCAAAATTGTGGTTACGCATTAGCTCGGCTTGCAGGGTATTTCGTGGGAGGATTTCATTTCTAATGATCTCTTCACAGCTCCTCAGGTTCCTTCGGAGGTTTTTCATGAGGAAGGTGAACCTTCATATCAGCATGAAGGTCATGAGACACAAACCACTAGTATGCCCGTGTTTTTCACTTATCAGAGAGGCACTAGAGGATTATTTGCAACAGCCAGGCGAGTATTATCTCCACCCGGGGTGGAAGGGGTCTTGCCTCCATCATCAGTAGCAAAGGTACAGGTAAAGGACAAGGGTAATAGGCCCATGTAGGATGAGGGGCCTTTAGGAGGCCAGGATACATATTTCATACTCATTGATGAGGATTTGGGCTCTCCTAGCTCAAAACTGAGAGAGGTTGTCCAGGAGCAGAAGGCGGAAATAAACACTTTGACCGTCAAGTTGCAAAGAGCCCAATGGATCATAAATTACCTTGATCAGAGAAACAAACAGTTGGAAGATCATCAAACTATCATGGAGTTGGAAAATATATGTGAGAACCAGCAAGCTGCCCAAACGAGCCAAACCGAGATGACATCCATTGAGCGAGAGATTGAGTCTGATCGCGAAACTTGGCTTGAAAGGGTCAATATTAATTTGGAGAAGATTTTGGATAAGGCCAACAAGGAAAATAACATGTTGAGGCACATGAAGAATCATTATTGGGCAAGAAATCATGTTTGCAAGGCACGAATCAAGATCCCGAAGGCTAGGTTGAAAAGGGCACTAAGGCATCGAAAAAGGAAAGATAGACTTCAAATTTTGGCCGAAGCTTCCTTGGCCTAGCATAATGCATGATGGAGGACACCCAGTCCAAATTTCAAGAAATTTGGGACACATTTTGAAAATTTTGTTTTTTTCTGGCCTAAACTCAGATTTTTCAGCCCGATGCGTCGTGCCACTTGGCGTGCGCTTATGATTGGGAGCTACTCTTGGGAAAAAAATTGTATTTTTTGCTTTTTCATGAAAATATATGCATCCCTACACATGGACAGGATATTTTGATAGGTTTTTGGCTTCCAGAAGGGTCCAAAGCATCCTAAAAATGACCTTTCTGCCCCTTTTTGGATATACAGGAAGCGGTGTTGGGAAAACTCATTTTTGGAGGGGTAAATTGCAACTAAATTCTGAAATTCCACTTTTATTATAAAGTAGATAGGCAGATATTTCCAACGAGCTATCATGTGCTCAATTTGGACACCAGGAAGGCCTTCAAAATTGGCTCCAAACAGGCGCGACGCATAGAAAATTCAGGCGCGGCGCATTGGGGATTTTGGCTCATTTTTCACTCAGTAACTCTGTTTTTCGCCTAGTTTTGGCCAGTTTTACTTTCCTAATTCCACATGTAAAACTCTTGATGTAATTTGATGTAATTTCATGGCTCTTGATGTAATTTTGGCAAATTTTTACTCATGAAAGTAGATTCATTCATTAAAAGGTGAATTGCAACTGAATGAATCAGTTTCCTATCTTATAGAGGCAAGCTATTCCACTACCTATTTTCTAGTTCTTAGTTTAGATATTGTTGGAAAAGCTCCTAAACTAGTGAGCTCGACCCCTAGAGGCATGGGCATGAATTATGCTTGTCTATATCTTGTATTTTTTCAGTCATTTTCCTGGTTGGACACTTGGGATTGCTTTGAGCTTCATTGTACATTTCATCTCTGTAGTTTGGCAAAGGAATAGACTAGGGTTTGTAGAACTCCTTAGGATTCATGTGGCTCTTTGTTTTGATGATGTGTTTCTCTTTGTTAATGTAAGTTTATTGGTGCTTTATGTGTATCATCTTCCCTCTTATTTCTTCTTAAGTTAAACAAACAAGGATAAAGGTGGAATTCATTAGATTTGCAGTGCTCTACCTTGAGTTTTGTTTAATTTTCTATGTTTTCGACTATATGAAGAGGATTATTGAATTTATCTTGCCCTATTAAACTCCTCACCAGTCTAAGATATCCATTTCATTCAAAATTGAAGCATCAAAACAGTTGCCTACCTTGCCCCGTTTAGACCCTTGCAAAACTGCTCATTTTCCGAGACCCAAAATCTGCCCTTCCCTTTGATCCAACAAACACCTTAAAAATTGAATCAAACTCTCTTACATATATACCTAGCTTAAAATCAGCCTTTATTCAAGTCATCTCAAGCCTCACTAATCATTTTTTGCTAAGATTGACCAGGAGAGAGCCCTCTCCCGATCTGGTAGGGCTAGCTACCAGATTAAGCGTGGTTTGATGTTACCCTAGACTCTGCCTTTCTTAGCCTGAGGTAGATTTAGGCAATAAAAAAACATACAAAGGAAGGATGTGTGGCTCTACAATACTTCCAAAAACTCTGACATATGTGAAATTTTCCTCCCCAAACCAATCTCCAATAGAGGATAAATCAACTCTAGCTTTGTTAGAAAGTCTAGGAGGGAATCGGCCAAAAATGATTTCGTAAATTGGAATAAGAAAACCATGACAGACTCTATAAACATGACTTCTTAAATGCCCCTTCCATAAGAACTTGTGATATATATGAATTGGAACCAGTTCTTTAGGAGTCCATTTCCATCCTAATAAGGGGAATTCAGAATTCGAACAAATGGCATCTAGGATATAAGCACAAAAATAAAAAGGAGTGGAATTTCTTGAACTTTTGTCTTTCCTGTACTCAAGAATTCTATTGGCTATCTTATAAGACAGAATGGCAACCCAATCCATCATCTTAGAACTAATAGCGGAATGTATTAATGAGACCATTGGATGGAAAACCTAGCCGAGTTATCATTTCCAAACAATCTACACACCATTGCTGCGGCATAACAATATGGAGGCAAAAGAAACTCCATAGAGTACATACCTGAAGCTTCGTTTTTCAGAAACCATTCTCAATTCTTTAATTGGTTCTGACTGATTCTCATAATTCGCAGCAAATTCCTTGATGAACTCTTTGTTATAAAATTTATGTGGGTCTCGAAGGTGGTACATCACTTTAATGTCCTCTGGTTTGAATGACCTGAATATTGTTCCAAGTGCAGAAACAAAAGTTGTATCTTTGATAGCCACATTATCAATCACCCATCTAATAACATCATAATATGGGAAAATGTTTTCCCGAGCTGCAAATTGGTGTAGAAATGAGTTTGCTAATGTACCAAGAGGATTTTCAGAATCAGAGTCTAAGTCGGCTTCGTCAGGAACTATGGCTTTAGCTTCAACAACTCTAGAGTTTTCCTTTTCCAGTAAATTGTATACATTTTTCCACGTCATTTTACCAAGTCCCTAGCATGAGGTATCTATAACCAGCTTAAGCTTTGCTGGTTTCTCTTTAGGAAGCATAGTGATCACAGGAGATTTTGCAGCAATGGTGGCTTTCAATTTCATGAATCTCTTCAACATTTAAGTATCGGGCACTGTTTCTCTTGTGCTGCGAATGGAAAAATTGGATGTTCTATTGTTCTGCAATAGAGAAAAGCTTTCAGCCAAAATGAATATGTAATAATGAAAACAACTATACAAAAGGATTGTTCACTGATTTATATTTATTATATCTATGGTTAAAAACTTAAATGCCCTCTAGGGAGTCACACTCATGCATTTAATAATAAAAAAAATTATTGTTGTTCGTTTGATTTGTGAATTAATGTTAACGTGCAATTGGAGATTTGGCATATTTCGAAATAAGTGTAGGTAAATTACCTTTTAAAACTTTGAAACACGATGAATAATAATATATGGACATTTAAGTTGTATTCGCATTACAATTCGTTTAAAAAGGAAAATGAAATAAGACTTATGCCAATTTCATATTGCGAGGATCGCATCAGAGATTTTAAAATAAAATGAACCATTTAAGAACTTATCCGAAAATGCGATTGCGATGATGTGGGGTCCGTTGCATCAGAGTCTTTCACTCACATGAATACAATGTTTTAATTCTTCCGCAATGCGATTGCGATTAATCGCATTGCATTGGAAGTATGTAAAAGAAAAATAAATTTATAGTTTATTGAAATGCGATTGCGATTGAGCATGATCACATCGAAATTTTACAAAGCAAGAACAAACTTTAAAGAATTCTCCGATTTTCCGGTTTGCGATTACTGTTCATATCGAACATTGTTCATATAATATTTTCGATATGATTTAAGGCTTTGTTTCTCATCGGATAAGAAATTTATTAAAGGTTTGTACACTTTTTAAAATGAAAAATATGCAATGTATCCTTTTATCAATGAATCTTTTATTTCTAAAAAATCATTGGGATTTTTTCTAAATACTTTTTTTCTATCTAGAAAGAAAGATAAAAAGGGGTCCTATTTTTAAATGGGATTTATTGTAAAAATTAAAAATGGGGAGGGTTGTTGTATAGTACAACAATTGGCCATTCACTGGACGAAATAGTTGTCTCTGAAAAAATGAAATGGACACTATATATCTAGTAAGTAAAAATTTCTAAAGATAATGAAAACTTATCTTAAGATAATTCAAATAAAATCTAAGTGAGAAAAAGAATAAAAATCACTTACAATTTCTTTCTAATTCCTTAAAGATAAAACATTTTTGGGTTATCTCAAGCTTTGATTGGTTGATAATAATAAAGTAAGTGGATTTCTTCAAGTTCAGCTTTTGTAATATACTCTATTGTCACAGGCATTGCCTCTGCTGCCAGCAAACATTCATAGTCTCGATAGGGTTACCTTTTAACCATTAACCATCCATTATCCCATCCAACTAAGATTATGAATCTTTAAAAATAAATTCATAAGACATATTATCTCATGTTTTTGTCTTTTATTTATTTTTTCTAAATTTAAGAGCCATTGTTCTGGTTTGTTAGCCAGATAGTAACAATGCCATTCACTAGTTGTAATTAAACTTAACAAGCTGGCTCGTGATGAGACCCCTTGTCCTATTTTTATAAGCCATTACCCTGTTTTGGTATGCAGTATTGGTAATGTTAGTTTTATTACTTCTTATGATCATGGTAAGTAGGCTCGTGATGAGACCTCTTATCTCCTAAATTTTGTCATATAATTTCTTAGAATTACATTCTAAAAAAATCACAACCAAAATGGATGAAGTGAAATGGTTGTATCCTTAAGAATAAATGGATGACAATTTTCAGAGTTTTTTGTTTGCTAAATCTTGAAAAAGAATTTACTTTTTAGAGATAACCTTTCTCTGCTTAATAAACATATAATTATTTACATTTTCTTTAAGGTTTCAAAAGATCATGCAAATGTTTTGAACAGATTTTCAAAGTTTAATATCTTATTTTTAAACTATCCAAAATTGTAATAATTTCTTTGAAAATTCTTATTTACATAAAATAAGTATTTGTAACATTCCTTCCAAGACAATTTTCTAATAGTGAAAAGTCAATTAAAGAATATTAACAACTTTTATTTGAAAAAATAAATAAAAATTGCAGAAAGGAATATGTACAAGTAAGAAGGGTTTACCTCCTTATGAAAATAATTTCTTTAAGACAAGCCCATTTACAGGAAGAGATTCTCTCTTTCCTGTTAAATCTTGAAGTATGAATGTATATGAGCCTATCTTTTCAGCAATCTGAAATGGTCCAAGCCACATTTTATGAAATTTTGTATGCTTACCTTTTTCTTCATGTTCTTTATTCCATTTCAGAACAAGATCACCAATTGACAAAATTTTTGAGCCGGTGGAACTTGAATCAAAAGAAGATTTTACAAGCTGTTGATGTTTTTCATGAATATCTTTTTCTTTTTCTCTATCTTCTTCTAATTTAAGGATTTGATCAAATCTCAACTGAATGGATGAGGAAGGATTTTCTTCAATGAATTGCACTAGGGATAATGATGGAAGAGCTATATTTGATGGTATCACAGCTTCTTTACCATAAACTAAAATGAAAGGTGAAGTTCCTATAAAATCTTTAAGAGTAATACGATCAGCCCATAATGCAAAGATTAAAGATTTGTGCCAATTCTTTTGATTTTGATCAATAGTCCTTTTAATGATTTTGATGAGATTTTTGTTAGTGGATTTAGCTAAACCATTACCTTGTGGATAATAATTTGATGTATATTTCAATTTAAAACCTCTCTTAATTGCAAATTCCATTATACTATTACCAGAAAAATAAGATGGATTGTCAAATACCAGAGCATTAGGTACACCAAACCTGGTAATGATGAATTGATTAATGAAATCAATAATTGCATCAGAGTTGGCTACCTTTAGAGGAATTTCTTCTACCCACTTTGTGAAGTAATCTGTTGTTGTGAGGATGTACTTGTGTTGCTTGGAAGAATGAGGAACTCTATCACCAATAATATCAAGCCCCCATTGCTCAAATGGTTGTTCAATGTTTACTGGTTGCAAAGGAAAAGCCGGCTTCCTCTATCTTCCACTAGCAGTTTGGAAAACTTTGCATTTTCTCACATAATCATGTGTATCTTTAAAAAGGGTAGGCCAATAATACCTAGCATGGATAATTTTGTGATTTGTGGTATCACCTCCAAAATGACCTCCTGCTGGACCATCATGTAATTCCTGCAACACCTTTTTGGCTTCAGTATTTTCAAGACATCTTAATAGGATTGAATCATAATTCCTTCTGAAGAACACATCATCAATGATTTCATATTTAGTAGCCTTCAATCTTAAAGCATGTTTATTCTTATAGCTGATATTAGAAGGTGCATACCCATTTTTCAGGTAAAATATCATATCAACATACTGAGATTCAAAATCTATGACACTTATCTGACTTACCTGAACAACATTTTCTGGATATTGATTTTCTGGTATGTTATGAGCTTCTGCTAATAATCTGGAAAAACCTTTTCCTCTAACAATCTTTGTTGGTTTAATATCAATATCATATTCTTGCAAAGATGTCACCCAATTAGACATTTTTTCTCCTACTTCTCTTTGAATTAGTAATTGTCTTACTGCAGAGAATGGGACAATAACCTTTGTGTGTGTTTTTAAGAGAAAAGGCATAAAATGTTTGATTGACTTAAATACAACAAAAGCTTGTTTTTCAACATTGGAATAATTCAGCTCAGCTCCTTGCAGATTCAAGCTAAAGAAATAAATCTATGCTTCGATTTGTTGATCATTGAGCTATGTTAAAACAACAACATAAGTTGTTTCGGTTTCCAAAGTATACAGAATAAAATCATTGGAAAAATTGGGAGTATTCAATGTAGGTGCATCAATGATTTCCTTCTTGATTGCATCAAAGGCTTCTTTTTATTTATACCCCCATTTGAATACTAAATTTTTCTTAATCATATTCTGCATAGGTAAAACAATTTGAGAAAAATCTGGAATGAATCTTTTTACAAAATTAATTTGACCTAAAAATGATTGCATGGAATTTTTATTGTGAGGTAAAGAAATATCAGAAATTTCTTTAACTCTGTCAGGATCGATATATATACCATATTTTGACACAAAAAACCCTAAGAGTTTTCCTTGATTGAGAGAAAAGAAGGATTTCTTTGGGTTTAAGGAAATACCAAACCTTCTACATATTTCAAATATTTGTTTAAGATCATGTAGATGATTGGATCTCTTCCTTGAATAAACTATTATGTCATCAAAATAAATGACAACTGATCTATTAATCAGACCCTTAAAAGCTATGTCCATGGCTCTTTGGAAAGCAACTCTTTCATTTACTAAACCAAAAGGCATTTTCTGATAAGCATAGGTTCCCCATTTGGTTCTAAAAGTAGTTTTCAACCTATCATCTGGATGTACTAGAATTTGATTATACCGTGAAAATCCATCAAGGAAGGACATGAGTTCAAAACCAGCTACCTTTTGGAGAATTTTCTCCATGGTTGGCAATGGGAAATTATCTTTTTGACATGCCTTGTTTAAATTCCTGAAATCAATACAGATTCTAATATCGGCATTTTTCTTCCTGACAGGTATCATGTTGGAAACCCAATTAGAATGCCTTACAGAAAAAATGATTTTGGCTTTTAGAAGTTTGTTGAGTTCTATTTTGATTTGATCCTTAAGATTTGGATGAATCTTTCTTAACTTCTGTTGAATAGGCTTAACATCAGATAGCATTGGAATTGTGTGTTGAATTATAGAAGTATCATAAGTCTTTAAATCCTCATAACTCCAAGCGAAGACATTTTTATATTTACTCAGAAGTTTAATAAAAGCAGATCTTTCTTTTGGAGTTAAATTGAGTCCTAGATTAACATTCCGAGGTTTAGAATCAGGGCCAAGATTCACTAATTCAAACTTCGAAGTTGAACTCTGAATTTTAGCATTAGTAACTTTCTTGAATCTATCCTTAATATCATAAAGATCCTCAAGTTTAACAATAGATTTAGGAATCAGATTTCCATTATTTCCTGAAGTAATTTGCAGATCATGATCATCTTCATCAATAACTTGTTCATGATATGATTTCTCAGAAGTCAAGAAATTTAAAATATCTTAATCATGGTAGAATACTCTCCAGTTAGTAATATTATCTGGGACATATGGGCGAAAAATCAATTAAACTCAAAATCCATTAGGACTATAATCCTCAGCAGGGAGGAGTTTTGACTCAACATTAGATAACAGGTCAGCTAATGTGTTTTGATTTCTAGGAACAAAAGAGATATTAAATGCTAGAAATTGAGTGGTAAGATCCTGTACTAGGTTTTGATAATGTTTGAGATGTCTTGAAAGACAAGGAATGGTATTCCTTACTTGTCTTATGACAATTTTGGAATCTCCATATACTTTCAATTATTTTACATTTAACCCTATGGCCTTATAAAGCCCTTGAATCAAGGCTTCATATTCAACAATATTATTAGTGCACTCAAATTCTAATCTACATGATAGCATGGTTTTCTCTCTATCTGGATCTATTAAAATGCATCCTGCTCCTTCTTCGTCGTTAGATTTTGATCCATCAAAATATAATGACCAAAATAAAGTCCTATCTATAGGTTTATCTACAAATGAATCATAAATATTAACAATTATAGATGAATATGATTGCGAAAAATTTTCAATTTGAGAAACAAAAGTATTTACAGAAAACGGTGATTGTGGTGCACTAAATTTCCAAGAAATGACTCGACAGAATAACCTCCAAGAATATTATTGTTGAAAGCCACAGGTTCGTTTGGTTTTTCAAATTCAATGACAGTGTGTGTCATATGTTTTTCTCGCTCAATTTTGATTTGATTTGGTTTTCCTATATAGGGAAGCCACATATGTGAAAAATCGGTTGAGATATAGCCATTGAGTTTCGCAGACCAGTCTATACTTAAGACTAACCCATAGAATTAATGAATATCTACAATTAGAATATCAATTCTTTGGACAATCCTAGGATCGGAAGCTAGTCTAATGGTAACTAAATTTATTTCTCCTACAACTTGAACATTAGAACGATCCAATTGTACAATGTGAACTGCATAATTTTGTGATTCAATATTCAATTTAGCACAGACTGAAGAAGGCATTATATTAGAGGATGCTCCAGAATCAACTAAACAATTATGCAGATTCTTATTGTAGATTTCATAAGTCAGCAAAAATGGAGGTGTCTGGTAATTTGATCTTTCTCCAATAAGAACTGTGTCTGTTGCGTCTACTTTGTCTGGTGCCTTACCAGTCCCTTTTGCTACTTTCGCTACTACACTGCTTATTAAAGGAGCAATAGGTGTAGCATTTAGCTCTTTTAATAGCAGCTTTTGTTGATGTTTGAGTTTTTTGAGTTCATGTAGTGAGATGTTTACTCTAGTCTTTTTCATGTCCTCAACAATATTATAATCCATCAGATCCGATACTGCTAGAGTCTTAGATGATGATGTGGGAGGATTGGGAGATGATGGCTGATTCTGAGTGGGTAAGGAAGATGTTCTTTTTGTGGGAGTTTGTTCTTTGGTAATCAGAGTTGTATTTTTCTTCTTTGGAATAGTTTGAACAGGATCTGATGTAGATTTACTCCTTGTACTCACGGGCATAGCTTCTTGTTCCATCTCATTATTGGAATTAGGGAGAATGAAATCCCACATTCCATTTAGTTAAGCTATTTCTTCCCTTTCATCTTCTTCATCCGATACCAAAGGAGTATCTTCCTCTTCTTCATCCTTTGATTCTGCATTGGAGATTGCATTGGGAGGTTTTGATTCAGCTTGATTTCTCTTGAAATTTCTGAATGGTCTTTTTGTAGAAGTCTCTGCTACTTGCTTTTTTATCTCAACCATCTCATCAGACATAGTTTTAAGAACTTTTTGTAAACCCTCCATGTCATATGGATCTCTTGGTGTCTTTTCCTTGGAATCATCTTTAAAAGTGACTTTCTTTGATTTTCTTTCCTAAATAGTATTTTTCTTATCCAGAACAATCATTCGTTTTTCAACTGAAATACCTTCTTTCATATTCTCATCTAAAATCGGTTTTGCAGCTCTATCTATGAGAATTGCTATGTTTTAGGGTAAAGCATTAATATAACATTCACTTCTAACCTGTTCACTAGGTTTAGATTTTTTAGGGATCTTATTCAAGAGTTTATTGAATCGAGAGTTAAAATATTTAATGGGTTCTTTGGGTTGAGTCTTTAAATTGGAGAGATCATTAATTAGGGTAGAAATTGATCTATCATCTCCATATTTAGTTAAAAATTTCTCTTCAAACATATCCCAATTTTTGATAGAATCAGAAGGTAAGGAAAAGTACCATGATCCTATTGTTCCTTGCAAAGTATAAGGAAATAACCTAACTACAACATCTTCATGCTCGACTTGATTTAAGTTTATAGCAAGCATAAAGTTATTGATATGTTCTTCCGCTTGTATACCAGTATCTATATTAAACTCTAGGAACCATTTTTCAGGATGATCAGGTAGATCATGCAAAGGTTTAGCTATATTTACAGCTCCTGGTCTAGTCCATGGTCTTTGTGCCACTGTAATGATGATGGTAGAAGAACTAGAAGTGATAACTACTGTATGAGTAGTAACAGTTGAAGTATTGGAAGAGACAATAGATGTTTGAACAGATGTAGTTTGAGAAGATGTAGTTTGAGCAAATGATGTTTGATCAGACGATGATGAGACTACTACACTTTTCTGATTTGGAGCTTGGCAAACAGATGATTGAATATGCGATGAAGAACTAGTGCCACTTTCTATTTCCGATAGAGTTTTTCTTGTTTTGACTCTATTAGGTATAGGAAATTCTTTTGGGGAAATCCCAAGTTTTTCACTTTGTGACCTAGTGAGAGGTCTATAAGAAACAAACTGCGAGGTGACACTACCTTCAGATAATTCCGATTCTTCTAATGATAACGAGAATCCTTGAATTTTATGAACTAAAGCTTCGACTTCAGGGGATTCAAGAGTTGGATTATCTGATTGATCTGAGACTTTGGTAGTGGGTGTTTGAATGCTTTTATCAATTTCTTCTCTTGTGATTTGAGATGTGGAAGAAATTAAAGGTGATGAGGGTTATGTGCTCTTAGAATGGCTTTCAGATTTGGATTTATCTGCCATTCATAGCTTTAGCCCTCCTTTTAGTGCCAAAAATGTTGAAGCCTCGAAAATCGCTGCTTCAAACATTGGGGCATAACCACCCGGTCAGGACCTTAGGACAGCTCCTTCTCCGTTTGGTGTGGCGGCTCCGACTGGATTTATAGGACCAGTTTCCTAGTGATTTAAATGGGTTGGTAATGAAATTATTGGATGGAGGAAAATGGGACCAAATGACTGAAATAAAACTATCTAATCTAATTTAAAACTGATAAAACAATTCTAAAACTAACACGGGCATCAAATGTGAATACAACTTTAAATTGTTTCAATTAACCAATAACCATGAAAATGTATTATAGCTTAATTGAAATATGCAGTAACAAATAAAGATAACTCTGTTTAAGAAATTAAACAGAGTTATAATAACATATTGCATTCATCATTATATATTGTTTGCATATACTGTAAAAGATAAATATTTCTACACACTCATAAATGATATGTATAAAGAAATATTGTAAATCGAATACACAGAAACGATAGAAATTTAAAAGAGAATATCATATAACATAAGAAACTAATAGTGAATAGATAGAAATACCATATCCATCTCGATGATTTCCAATGCAATCCGATATTGAAATCCAACAACTTCAATGTAAAATCAACTCCAAGATACAAAAATGCAATTCTTAAAGACAATTTCACAAAGAATCACCAGATGTGATCTTTTATAAAAATATAGGGGTCAATGGAGTACAAAAATGTAATCTCAAAGTCAAAATATTACTAATTCAGGACCCATTTATAAATGCGTGAAAGGGGTTTAAATAGATACTTAATAAAACAAAAATAACTAAAACTATTCCTACAATCTATCTAAATCAAAAATATCTAGAACATAAATGTGATTTTGAGGAAAAATGACTCATTGATCATCTGTTGCGGTTGATGTGTGCAGATGGTAGATTTTAAGCATTTCCTTCACTTCTTCAGGATGAGTAAGCTTTGAGTGCAACTGCCCTGTATATGTGGCATCGAAGAATTTGGGAATGATGCAATCGATGGCATTTGAAAGAAATTTTATTTATTGCTGTTTTTTGAATATGTGGCTTGATAAGATAAGTCCACATTGTATCCCATGATATTCCTTGTAGTTGGCCAATTTGCCGATTTTTATTAATTATCTCTTGTTTCCATCTGTGATCAGTTTATTTTACCCTAGGTAATTGGCCGAGACTAGAATCTGCAATTAAATTGATTGCATATAAGTTATCATTCACTAGTTGTGTTACATTGTTCATTATGCCTCTAGCTCTGGATGTGGCTCTTTCTGTTTTGATCAAATTATGTTCCCATTCTGCAAAAATAATTTTTTTATGTCTCTCCATAATCTTGGGAAGATCTTCTTTTCTCCCTGATTCTATGTCGTGCCATAAAAGAAATTCAGAGATCTTTTCATTAGCTTCATCAAATTCAATTTTAAGATTGACTCCTTCATCTACCAAGGAAGATGTTATTTTAGATAGGTATTCTGCTTCTGCAATCTTTAAACAAAATTCATTTAATTGTTGAGACAATAACTTGTTTGTCTGCAAGGCTTAATTTTTGAATTGATCCAGACTAGGATAATTCTTAAACTTGTCTAATTTAGATCAAAACATCTTCTCTTGCTCAATCTTCGAAGTCTGCTCATTTTGTAGAAGAGCCTGTAATTTTTCTATTTCTTGATTTAGCTACTGCTGCTTTTCTAGGGTCTGCTGATCAATCTTCTCTTTTTCAACAACCACTTGCTCTTCTAATTTTTGATATTTGAGCTCTCCATCCCGTAATCTCTGTTCTAACTAAATTATCTTCTGTTGGTTTTCTGCAACCTGTTCTTCTAACATGGCTATTTGCACATCCTTTTGTTTCATCAACTGTGTAACTTCAGAGGATTTATCTATAGTAGCAGCGCTATAGGCACCTACATACTGGGATAATTTGGTGAGATCCTCAGATGGATTCACCTCAGCATTCTTATAAACAATATTCATGAATTCCCCCTGTGATGCCAAAAATGCATCTTGATTAGTTTTCCTCCTTTTCCTCTGTTTTCTTACAACATCTCTATGCTTAGGACTGTAAAATATATCCAAAGGAGGAATTTCTTCTATTTTCAACATTATCTCACCTATGGGATTCTCAGGGATGATTTTTACATCCTGGTCTTTTGGATCATCAACTTGGGAAGCGTTCTGTTGTCCTATTTGCTAGGAAAATTGTTCATATTGGCTCAGCAAATGAGAAGAAACAATAATTTTGGTAGCTTCTTCTCCTCCAAGTTGAGAATTTGTGCTATTGTTTATATCAATTTTACGTGCATGTTCAGTATTTTTACAGTATGTGCCTCCTTTTTCAATATACACATTGGCATCAGTACCTGTGCTTTGTTTTTTTGCATGGGTCGAAGACTGTTGTACATCAATCTTAGCAGCTATTTCTATCTTTTCAATATCAACTTTGCTGCTAATATATTTATTTTGAATGACAGGATTAGCTCCTGTTACTTCTTTACCAGAGGTATTCCATGTTTCTCTTTGTTGTGATTCATATTCCTGTGTAGAAAATTTCAATTGATCCGGAGGAACTTTGAGTAACCTCTGACTTCTAAATAAAAAAAATTTGTTCATGTCTTCGGCCTAAAGTGTGGACTTGGCCAAATAAAAAACTTGAGACACTTTATCTACAGAAACAAATAAATCATCAAACAAATCTGGTTCATGTTTGAACTGAGCAATTGAAACAGAAGTAGTAGAATCATATGCCACCTTCCTAGGATCATATTGCCTTCCTAGAATTGTTGAAAGTTTGAGATCAGTTAACTTAACAACTTCTTTTTCAGCATGGAAAAAATTTCTGAGAGTATAGTCACCACATTTAAAAGGAAAATTAGGCCACATAAGATTTTTTTTGTTCTTCAAAGTTCTAGACATGCCTTCTACTGTCAGCTGATAAGAAATTTCCTATGCCAACAGTTTGTCTAGAACATACAAAGGAAGGATGTGTGGCTCTACAATACTTCCAAAAACTATGACATATATGAACTTTTCCTCCCCAAACCAATCTCCAATAGAGGATAAATCAACTCTAGCTTTGTCGGAAAGTCTAGGAGGGAATCGGCCAAAAATGATTTGGTAAATTGGAATAAGAAAACCATGACAGACTCTGTAAACATGAATTCTGAAATGTGCCTTCCATAAGAACTCGTGATATATATGAATTGGAACTGGTTCTTTAGGAGTCCATTTCCATCATAATAAGGGGAATTCAGAATTCAAACAAATGGCATCTAGGATATAAGCACAAAAATAAAAAGGAGTGGAATTTCCTGAATTTTTGTCTTTCCTGTACTCAAGAATTCTATTGGCTATCTTATCAGAAAGAATGGCAGCCCAATCCATTATCTCAGAACTAATAGAAGAATGTATTAATGGGACCATTTGAAAGGAAAACCTAGCCGAGTTATCATTTCCAAACAATCTACACATCATTGTTGCGGCATAACAATATGGAGGCAAAAGGGACTCCACAAAGTACATACCTGAAGCTTCGTGTCTACGCTTTTGAGGAACCCTTCTCCATTATTTAATTGGTTCTGACTGATTCTCATAATTCGCAGCAAATTCCTTGATGAACTCTTTGTTATAAAATTTCCGTGGGTCTAGAAGGTGGTACATCGCTTTAATTTCCTCTGGTTTCAATGACCCGAATATTGTTCCAAGTGCAGAAACAAAAGTTCTATCTTTGATAGCCACATTATCAATCACCCATCTAATAACATCATAATATGGGAAAATGTTTGCCCGAGCTGCAACTTGGTGTAGAAATGAGTTTGCTAATGCACCAATATGATTTTCAGAATTAGAGTTTGAGTCGGCTTCATCAGGAACTGTGGCTTTAGCTTCAACAACTATAGGGTTTTCCTTTTCCAGTAAATTGTATACATTTTCCCATGTCATTTTACCAAGTTGCTGGCATGAGGTATCTATAACCAGCTTAAGCTTTTCTGGTTTCTCTTTAGGCGGCATAGTGATCACATGAGCTTTTGTAGCAACGGTGGCTTTCAATTTCCTGAATCTCTTCGACATTTCAGTATCGGGCAGTGTTTCTATTGTTCTGCGAATGGAAAAATTCAATGTTCTATTGTTCTGCAATACAGAAAAGCTTTCAGCCGAAGTGAAGAAGTAATAATGAAAACAGCTATACAAAAGGATTGTTTGTTGATTTGTATTTATTATATCCATGGTTAAAAACTTAAATGCCCTCTAGGGAGTCACACTCATGCATTTAATAACAAAAAAGATTATTGTTATTCATTTGATTTATGAATTAATGTTAACGTACAATCAGAGATTTGGCATATTTCGAAATAAGTGTAGGTAAATTACCTTTTAAAACTTTGAAACACAATGAATAATAATATAAGGACATTTAAGTTGTATTCACATCGCAATTCATTTAAAAAGGAAAATGAAATAAGACTTATGCCAATTTCCAATTGTGAAGATCGCGTTGGAGATTTTAAAATAAAATGAACCGTTTAAGAGCTTCTCTGAAAATGCGATTACGATGAGGTGGGGTCTGTTGCATCAGAGTCTTTCACTCACATGAATACAATGTTTTAATTCTTCTGCAATGCGATTTTGATGAATCACATCGCATCGGGAGTATGTAAAAGAAACATACATTTTAAATTTTATCGAAATGCGATTGCGATTGAGCGTGATCGCATCGGAATTTTACAAAGCAAAAACAAACTTTAAAGAATTCTCCGATTTTCTGATTTGCGATTACTATTCATATCGAACATTGTTAAATAAAAAGACTTCGTATAATATTTTCGATATGATTTAAGGCTTTGTTTCTCATCGGATCAGAAAGTTATTAAGGGTTTGTACACTTTCTAAAATAAAAAATATGCAATGTATCCTTTTTTCAATGAATCTTTTATTTATAAAAATGATTGGGATTTTTTCTAAATTTTTTATTTCTATCTAGAAAGAAAGATAAAAAGGGGTCCTATTTTTAAATGGGATTTATTCTAAAATTTAAAAATGGGGAGGGTTGTTGTATAGTAAAACACCACCTTGCCAAAGAAATTTCCTAATTATAACTTCAATTTTAAGGTGGATGATAGTAGGGGCTTGAAGAAGGGTGAAGAGGTACAATGGCAGAGATGAAAGACCAGATTTAAGAAGGATAAGGCAACCTGCTGGATTGAGCCATGTTCAGCCCCATTGTTGAAATTTTCTCTTCATTTTGTTAATGGTGACATTCCAGAATTCTGTCTCCAAAGGGCCAACACTCAGAGGCATTCCCAAGTAAATGAAATCGTCCCAATAAGGTTTGCAAGAAACACAAAAGATGCTAGCAATGCTGTGAATGGTTTGGGTAGAAGCATTCCAACCATAAATGAAACTTTTTTGGTGATTGATCAAACCTCCAAAATAGAGGATGAATTTTTCCAAGACAGTTTTAAAACACTGAGGAATTATGCTAGATGATCCTCCCATCAGAAGAGTATCATCAAAAAATTGAGAGTGATTCATATTTTTAACACCATTGTTGAATTTGATTCCCATGATGAGTCCTGCTTGCCTCATATGGTCCAGGGCCTTGGTGGAGGATTCCACCATGAGAATGAAAATGTAGGGGGAGAGAGGACATCCCTGCCTTAAATCTCGAGAGGATTGAAAGGAGGGAGTAGGTCTACCATTAATGGGAGGATATATCCATGGCCCGGAGATGCAGGAGTTAATAAGAGCAAGGAGGTTTAGATCAAAACCCATTTTTTGAAGCAAAACAAGGAGGAAGGAATGCCTGAACCTATCAAAGGCATTAGAAATATCAAGCTTTAAAATAAATCCTTTTTCTTTGCGAGAGATGCTAAAGTGAATGGCTTCTTGTACAAGGAGGATGGAATCAGTAATTTGCCTTTGGGAAATGAAGCCTCCTTGGTTTTTTGAGATGAGGCTATGAAGGTGAGGTTTGAGGTGCATGGAAAGAATTTTTGTGATGAGATTATAGGAGGAATTGCAGAGAGAGATGGGCCTAAATCTAGAGGAGGAGGGGTGATTTTCTTTGGGGACAAGGGCAAGGAAGGTAGAATTGGTGTAGCCCCCAATTTTCTTCTTTTATTGGATCCATTGTATCATTTTCATAAGATCCCTTTTAATTAGATCCCAATAAGTTCTATAAAAGCTGATAGAAAACCCATGAGGTCCAGGGGATTTATCCGGATGCAAGGCCCAAATTTCATCTTTTACCTCTTCTTCTTCAATTTCTCTGTTGAGTGCGTTGTTCATCTCTTTAGTGATCATGAGTGGAAGGTGCTACAGAATATTAGAGTAATCTTTCGGCATTCTTGTCTTTGTTAGGAGTTCTTTGTAGTGCATGGAGGCAGCATGTTTAATTTATTCTTGATCTGTTTGTAAGTGACCAGTTGCATTGATAATGGTGGTAATGTTGTTTTTTTCTTTTCGGAGAGTGGCTTGCTTATGAAAAAAAGTAGTATTTTTATCACTTGCTTGAAGCCATAGACTCCTTCACTTTAAACACCATTTCTCCTCCTCTTTTCTATTGGATCGATAGAGATGCCAATAGAGATAGAGCTTTTTCTTGACTGAGGTGTTCTTGGTTGAGACCATGAGTTTCGATGTTGTTGTGGACATTGTCTAAAGTGGATTTAATTTTAATCTTGATTTGATCAGGTTTTTTTTTATGAGTTTTGGCCCAGTCCTTCAAGGCAAGCTTAGTTTTTTTTTAATTTAGTTTCCCATATAAAGGAGGGAGAGCCTTCAAGTGTTGGATCCAAGTATTGCGGACTAGTTGGTTTGCTTCTGAGATGTCATTCTAGAGCGGACTTTATTTGAAGGGAATGGGGCGAAGAGAGTGATGATCTCCAAAAGTGAGAGTGATGGGATAGTGGTATGAGGGTGGAAAGGGGAGAACACTGGCTGTGCTGGTGGAGAATTATGAAAGAAAAGTGACAAAAAACAAGATTCTGTCAAGTCTTTCCATTATATTTTCTCGTCCAATTCCTCTGTTGCTCCAAGTGTATCTACGATTCTTTGGGGCAATATCAACCAACTCGTGGTCTTGCATTATGGCTTCAAGATGGTTCGAGAGGGGTCCTGGTTGAAGCAGCCTCCTCTTTTCTCATTTTCATGAAGAATTAAGTTGAAATATCCTCCCATTATAATGCTGCTACTGTCCTGATTGCTTATGTCTTCTTTGGCAGAGCTCCAGCAGAGTTCTTTGTACCTATAATGATTAGGGCCATAAACATTGTAAACTATGATTTCTTTCTTATCTCTGCAATTTTTTAAGGTCACTTTGATCTAATTCTGATTTACCATAGTGCCTTTTTTTTCCATATGTTGTGATTCTAAAGGGTGGCTAATCCACCAGAGGCTCCCCTTGATTTAGATAGGGTGCCTCCATATTGCTTCATTTTGTTAATTATTTCCTTCATTTCTATATCTCCTTGCTTGGTTTCCTGTAGGAGAATAATTTTCGATTTCTCTTGATTTGTTAAATCTCCTAGGGTTTCTATTTTGGAGGGATACCCTAGACCCGTGCTATTCCATGAGAGGACTTTCATCATTACAAAAAGGTTGTTCAGAGAGCTGCTTTCCCTCCTTGTTCCTTTTGTCCTATATCCTTACTATTCTGTCCCAATATGTAATTTTTGATGGGGTTCTGAGTTCCCAATGCTATATCATTTTGAGCATTTTCATCATGGTGTTGTTTTGTAGATTACTTTCCAGGGCCATGTTTTTTTTGGGTTTCAAGAGTTGCTTCGTGCTCCTTCGCAGATTTTTTTGTGATTTGGACCAAAGAGGGATATTGGGAGGAGGATGGAGGGTTGGGGATGGTGGGAGAGGATCGACGAGAGTCAGGATGGAAGAGATAGCTAAGAAGTGGGGGATCCTTGTTGGGGGGAGAGATGGATGAAAAAGGATTGGATAGGTCCAACGACGTTTTGGGAGGTGGAGAGGAAGAAGCAGAAGGTTAATGGCTTGGATCCGAGATTTGGGGAGAAGATGAAGGTATAGGATTAGGTTTAGGAGGAGGCATAGCTGGGGTGTTATTCTTAGGGATATAGGAGTTCTTCTTTCTCTTAACAGTTACCCATTACAAATCAGTCTCCAGGCTTTCAACATTAATAATTCTTGAGCAAAGATTAGAAAAGTGACCATACTCGTGACATAACTTGCATTTAAACGGGATATGCTCATAGTAGAGTTGCTGAATATGTGTCCATTCATCCACTTTTAGCTTGATGGCCTCGGGGAGGCCTTTACCTAGATTCACCTCAACACAAATCCTGGCAGAGGCTTGCATGTTGTCCTTTAGTTAACTTCGATCGATGAATTATCCAACTGCATTCCTGATGACTCTGACAAAATCATCCCCCCAACATTGTAAAGGGAGGTGTGGAAGGCACACCCAGACAGGTACAACATTTGGGACATCAAGTTTGGGATCAAAGTCTGTCATCCATTTGTTGAGGTACAAGCCCTTGGTGTCCATAAAATAGGGTCTGTTTCTTAGGAATAGATCTTTATCTTCTTTTCTTTCAAAGTGGAAGGTGAAATATCCCCTTTTGCAGAAGTGAATGGATATTTTTCCATTGATCTTGTTAGACAAATTGCATTCCACCCATCTTTGCATAGTATTCGGCGAGGGCCAAAGTACGGTGAGCTGACCAATGAGACCCTTCTCAGCAATAGAAAGGGCATCCTTATGAGGGAGAGAAGGTGGAAGAACAACCTCCTTGTCGATGAGAAAATTTGTCCAACCAACAACAGGGGATCTCCCCAGTAAAAAGTCCCAACTAGACTCTAAAACATTTGGAATAGAGATCCCGTCCGGGGTGTGGGTCCAGCTATCACTTAATTCTCCTTTCCTTGGGTCTCAGTAGGACTCTATAAATCTACAGACACACACTTATTCGGATGATACAAGACACATGATTGATGAATTAAATGAACATATAACACTATGCATAGCAAGATAAATTATAAAGCATGGGGCCAAAGGAAATGCTGTCAATAGCATATCATTAGGGTCATGCTTGTATGTTGTTCTAACCACAAAAGAAACAATTCTTTATGGAAAAATACCCTTCACTTCCTTAAATGTTTTTGGTGATAATATAAATGTCAGTAAACAAAGTTATTAACATTCATTGAGAAAGAGAAATAAACTTACCACCATTAACACATGTTTAGAAAACTATAATGCATAAATGATGTAATTGGAGACACAATTTCATTAATCAAAAGATGTTAGAAACTAAAAACAAAATACTCATAGTGTTCACACATTGACCAACATCAGATCCAATAATGGAGTTAACAAATGCTTGTATTCATAATAAAAAATGTGTAGTCCTTCTATACAATGCTCTATATCTCTTTGAGTTCCAAACTAAAGGTTCTGTACAATTTCCCGAAGGAAGTTTTTATAGAACAAAAGTTGACCTTTGGGCTTCCCCGACTTTTCAACTTCTTGACCGTTGGGCTGCCTTGTGACTTAGTAGATTTTACGACCTACGACCTCGGCCTCTATTGTGACCTGCGACCTTATGCGATCTACGACCTACGACCCTAGGAAATCCGTGACCTGTGACCTCGGGCAAGTTGTGACCTGCGACCTTGGTCAATCTATGAATTGGCAACCTTGAGCATGTCGCGACTTGGAACCTTGAGAAAATTTGTGATCTTATCTAGGTTTCGCAGCAATATTTATTTTCCTTCATCTCTACCTTGTGGAAGTGACTTAGTACCTTTGTGGTTCTTTTGAGGTTTGAAAGTATCCACCTTGCCTGCCAGAGAAGTCCCTGGCTTTGGTTCTGCACATCGACCACCTCTACTTGCAAACAGCGTAACATGGGTCACATGTCTTCAAAAAATTGATGCTAAAGAACATTTAGTTAGCTAAAGGAATGATTTATAAAATAATAAACTTTGACCCCTGGGTGGTCAACTATTCTCATATTGTAGACATGTAGATTCCCACTGCAATCACCAGCTGCCAGGCAGTCTCCATCTGCTCTAATGGAGGCTCATCTAATGAATGAAAACCTTGACCTAGATCACATATTTCTCTGCCTCCAACTATTTCTTGATAGGATCCCCACTTATCTCTGGATATATGACACCAAGTGTGTCTTTGCACAAATATTAGTCGATTTAGAATCCAATGTAAAGGCTTCGTGATGAATCTCTTTTGTGTTCATCCTTAAAACAAACTCCCATAGCCTTGTTGCTCCATCTATAACAAAGAGACCCTCTCTAGTGCCATCTTATTAGAATGTAACGAGTTTTCGGTTTCCAGCTTTTGATTTGGTAGGAGATTAGAAATATCCCATATATAGGAATTGTGTGAAAAGTATGCATAGACTCTAGAGATCTTTGAGAAATTAGGTACATCCCACACATAAAGGTTGTGATCATCCATATATAACAAAAAGTTTCTTGGAAGCTGAAAAGCTACAAGAAATGGCATCTAGAAAGTTAAAGCCTGTGGAGTTATGTGCCACATGGAAACTTGAACAAACTTTCTCAGCAGTTACCCCATGGTATCCATGTGGTGCTGGCTCAAGCAATTTTCCAACATAGAAAAGAGTGTCTTGCATGAATAGGTGAACAAAATCCTTGTCACATGCGCAAGAAAAAAACATCTCTAAAACAACGAGCCCGTAGCCTTGATGTACCTTCGAATCAACCCATTTTGTGATTGCAACACTGAAACACAGAAGGAAAAGGGTAACAACAGTTGTTCAGGTATAAAAGGATGAGGTGTTTTGACACAAATGAGCTTTATCATAGGCTTTCCTTCAATTTCCAAGGTTCCTATTTTTTATTGGCGAAATCGCTATGGTTGATCTGGTTTTAGCACCTAATGCTCCATTTCAAGAGTCCCAAAGACCAAGAAAGCCATCATGAGGAAAACCAAAAGATACAAGATGCTTCGCATTTGGTGGAAAATACACACATAAAACTCCACATTTATGCACCTTCAACTCAGTAATACAAGAGCTAGTCAAAAAATCCCTAGCATTTTTTGCAATTTCACAATCATAAATCTGCATATTAATGTGTCTATTGTTTTAGTGCCGAGGTAGCAGCAATTGTTGCTTTCGCTTTCCAAAACATAGAAAAAAGGGAACCTTCATGTTATAATAATCAGAAGCATGCACTATCAATACTGAAAAAGGTCGCAGGTCATAGTTGCCTCCTTTTCTTTCTCTCTCACGAAGTGGTGCAACCTCAGCGGAAATTCAATTCATTAGAGGTCGCTAAGTCACATATCATAAAATATTGAGATTTGGGTTGAGGTATTGTAATGGGACGCAACGATTCAAGGGAGACAATGACCTCTTTTTAGTCAGAAGGTCGTAGCGGTGGATAAATTTGTCGAGTCTCCGACTCAGCGACTCAAGGAACCTGCGACCACTTGTCAGTCGCAAGGTCATAACAGTGGAAGACTATGTCATGCTTGCGACTCAACGAATGGTCTCATTTCTACAAGGATCGAACCTCCATGATGTATCCCCACCACCCTGACATTTGCGACTTGTAGTGTTAAATGATATTGACAAGGGGAGGTAGAGAAAAACTGTATTGCTACTCTTCAAACCACGAAACAAACTCTCGTAAGTCACATCTCTGGTCCATCTTTCGACATGTGTGACCCAGAAACCAGTCGCTCCGGCCACCTTGATCTTATTCACAACCCACCCTCGGCGGACAGAGTCATAACAATTTTGGAATGCCACAGACGTCTGGTGAAAAGAGTCTCCATGCATACATTACTGTGCAAATACCATTGACCACACTGCTCTCTTGTTAATAATATTCTATACGCATATGTGCCACATTTCCAGGCTTCACGAAATGTGACTCCTTGGTCAGCCAATAAGGCATGTAGTTTGTGGAGACAAATGTACACCTATGTCGTGCCATGACCCCTTTATATTCCACAATGGTCGACTGCTAGAATCTTTCTTATACCATAATATAAAATGCATTCCAGCTTCTAGCAGTTGAAAGTTTATGAGTTCAAATTGTAATTCCATCGATTGCGTATATTGAAATGCTTTGGATTTATGAGATGCAGAGATCGAGCTCACAACAGCACATTGCAGAGGACTTTAATTATAATTTTGGTGGCCTTTTAAAAAAACAAATGATTTCTTGGCTCGAGAGATATGGATTAGGGGGTCCACACCATCTCGATGAGATGTTTCTTAATGCTTCTTTCTATCTTTACACATTTTCTGGGACGTGCACTTTTACTGCCACTTTTTCATCATTCACTTCTCCACACATTTCCTTAAAGTGCACCGGCCTTTCGTAATGCTTCCCATGTGGACTCTACAACCCTTAAATGTGATGAACCATTGGATTCATCCTGAAGTTAAAAATGTTGCTCGTGCTGTAATAAAACTTTTCATCATGCCTTCAAGTGGCTTTATAAAAATCCTCACATCATTTTTAATCAAATAAATACAGTGATCTTTGTCATGTATGTCCTCAAATTTAATAGGATTCTGCCAGATGCTATGAAGATGGAAATTTGGAATGATAAGCGTTTCTTTCAAAAGACCTGTCACAACTACCACATTTCGATTTGATGTTGCTAGTTCAAGCCATCATTTGCTTGAATAAATATATAACCATTCGAACCAGGTAACCCTCACTCTTAGGAATGAAACTATGCATTAGTGCACTCTTTGTTCCCTGCTTATAAGCGATGCATATCTTCCACTTCCATATTTCAGCTTGAACTACTCTTACCTTTGTCATCCACCTTTACATGGTCTTCAACTATAGCCCTAGTTCTCATCCTCATATGGACAGGGTACGAAAAGTGTCATATTTCACAACTGCACCCTTGTTGTTTTAGTCGCAGGTTCCTTCCCTTGGTATGGTCATGTCATTGATGGGTATATCATCTGTGGGATTTGAACTGTATGAGAAATTATAACATCAATTAGTTCACAGTTACCTTGTAGGGAATGATGCCCTCAAACAATTTACATAATCTTGGTGAAGTATCCAAACAGAATTCCTACATGATCGATGATGAAAGGGCTTCTAATGAATATGCTTAATGCACAGAAAATTTTCCATACATAGCATGGCTGCGATGAAAGAATCTCGTCATGATGGTGAGAAGGTTCAATCACTATAGGCCAGGTGAAAAGAACCCTAATGGCTAAGTGAGCAGGGGGACCTGAAATTTTAAAAATAACCAAAATTTTGGGTGGTGTTGTAGTGCCTACAACACTCCTGTACTCCATTAAGGTTTTTCACAAATTTGGAGATCGCAGGCCTAGGTCAAGGAGGGGCCAAGGAGCTGACAAGAGAAGAGAAGGCTTGGGCCTGGGATAGAGACACGACCACCTCCAGGGAGGGCCATGTTGAAGCAAAGCAACGACCAATTGCAGGGCACTAAGGGAGAGCACAACAACGTTCAGGCTTAGGCAGAGCGTAGAGAGAGAAATTTTTAATAGAATATCTGTGGAAATTTTTGCCACATGGTAGATCTTAACTATAGTGAACTCCAACATATATTTGAAGTTTAAAATGGTTTTCAATGGGGGAAAAAGGGGCCAGCCCTTACGACATGAACTTCCAACCATGACCATTTGTAGAGGCTTATGCTAAGTTTGGAATTAATACATTTAAACCCACTTTATTAACCTTAAACCACTGCATTATCGCTAATCACATTTCTTAATGCGGAGTATGTTAAAACATGCTTAAATTGCCTAAACTCTAGTTTAAACCGCACATAGATTTAATTAATACGACCTTTAATCATGGATTAAGTTTGGTGGAGTTTATTAATTCTGGTTCCACCTCTAGTTTTGTCAAGGTTAACTAGAGTTGCTCTAGTTTTAGTGGAGTTTTTGTAGGAAAAACTGAAGAAGCCATAACTTTGGTATATTTAAACCAAATTAGGCTTAGAAAGAGTGAATCCTAGATGATTTGGATGCTTTGAGCATGATGGTGTAGGTTTCAGAGGCAGAGGAGAAATTTTTTATGTGATTTTTCCATTTTTAAGAATAAATAAGCCTAGAGCCACCACGAGAGGAGGCCATGTCTTGATCACCTGAAGACCATTTTCAGAGCCAGAAGAGGCTACCTAGGGTTTTTTGGGTCTTTTGAAGCCAATGGAGTAGGTTTTAGAGCCATTTTTGCAATGTAGGTTAATTTAATCATAGAATTGACCATTAATCTGAAGAGGGCCAAGTTGTTGAAGCAAGTCCATGGAGATGTAGCCCAGGAGGGGTGAACCCCATTATCAGCTACTGTGTAATTTATTTGTTTTGTACTACATAATATGTAATTCACTTGTTTTATATTTTATTTTAAAGCTAATTTACCTCATGAATTTCTCATAAAAGTCACAAACTTGACACGTAAACCCTCTCATAATTGGCTATTTGAGACAATCCTTAAGCACACCTTTATTATACTGATGAGGAAGCTAGCACAATAAAACTATTTTTTCCATATTCATATCACTCTGATGAGTGATATAGTAGATACAAAACCATCCTCATTTTAGTAATAAGTGCAGTAACCAATGTGCGTTGATTCTAGGGTAGAGGAATATGATTCCATTGTCAGAAATAGTGGTTGGTAAGTGGTCCCAAGACTAGAGAACAAGTCATTGGTATGTTCGAGATGGATCTACAAGTTTAAGTAAGCAATAGGTGGAAGCATCGAGAAACACAAGGTGATATTTGTGGCCAAGAGGTTCTGTAAAGTGGAGGGAATTGATTATGAGGAGACCTTTGATCCAATAGGAAGGTACTCTTATATCAGATCCATTCTAGCACTTGCAGTGTATATGGGATGGAATATCCATGAGATGGATGTGAGGACATCATTTCTCAATATTTTCATTAAGAATTAGGTGTACATTGAACAACCAAAATGATTCTATACCTTTGATAGAGAGTTTCATGTGTACAAACTCAAGCGACATTATATGGATTGAAATAAGCACCCAGTGCTTAGTACACAAGGATTGACAACTATTTGACTAGATTAGGATTCACAAAAAGTGAAGCAGATGCAAACTTTTACCATATTATTGTTGAATATAAATTATTAATTATAATATTATATGTCAATGATTTGATTTTAACTAGTGATAATAAGTTAATCAATTATTTCAAAGAGGATCTTGCAAGAGGATTCGAGATGAAGGAAATGGGATCGATGCCTTGGTTTGGAAACATGACAAGGGGATGAGGAAATATTTTTATCTTAGGGAAATTATGCCAACAATATACTGAATAATTTACCCATGGAGAGAAGAAAACCCATGGACACTCCTCTAACACGTAGTTGGAGGAAGGAGGATGCCAGTTTAGGTGAGGAAGTGGAGGCCACTATTTACAGGAAGTTTGTGGGTTCACTTATGTATTTGGTGAAAAAACGAACAAACATGTGTTATGAAGGTAACCGACATATTCAAGAAATGGTAAAGGCAACCAAACTATATTGGAAGGCCAAAAAACATGTGCTTACATACTTCATAGGCACTACTCACTATGGTCTTTAGTAAATATGAATAGAGGGAGTGAAGCTTCAAGGCTTTACATATGAAAATTTAGCAGGAAGTCCATCAGATCAGAAGTCCACTTCAGGAGAAATTTTTAGTGCTGGGTCAAAAACAGTTTCTTTGAACAACAAGAATCAGAGATTAGTTGCACTCAACTTAGAAGAAGTAGAGTACATGGTTGCGAGTCAAGAAACATATGAATATTTCTAGATGAGAAATATTATTGTTGGGTTATTTGGTTAGATGATGGATACTACTGTGATTTACTGTGACAATCAAATTTGTATCAAAGTCTCTGAGAATCTAGTTTTTCACGATCGATCCAAGCACACTGATATCCAGTTCCACCATATACATGATTGTGTGCGGAGGAATATAATATTGTTGGTATACATTCCTATAGAGGAACATGATGAAAATATTTTGACAAAATATTTTTCAAGAGGAAAATTCAAGTTCCTTAGTGGCATGATTGGGGTATCTGATAATCCCTTTCTTGCTAAGAAGGATTGTTGAATATGCATCAAGAAATTCCAAATTTAATTTTCCCTTCAATTAAATTAGGAGAAAATAAAAATTCCATATCATAAGACAACTTGAATGATTTAAATAAGTTTTTATCACTTAGTTAGACTCTCTAATTCAAGTTGAGGGCCTAAATTTAGTTGTTTACAATGATTCCTAAATTTTGGGATCCTAGTTTGAGTTAATTTCAGTTGTAACAATTTAATTCAGTTAAATTGAGTTAAGGTCAATTAAACTAGTTCCAAGTGTTGGAGGAACTAGTGCAAGGTCTCTTAGTTAGGTAAATATTCATTTTTTAACCAGTTAGCTGGTCAATCAACGTAAATTAACTCATGCATGCATGAAATTTGAGTTATGCAGTTGAGATTGGACATCACGAGAAGTGTATTTTCAGTTGTAGAATTTTCCAAATTCTATAGGTGGTTCATGGATTCAAAGAAAATACTGATAGAATTGTGGAATTTTCAATGAGAAATTTCCATAATTAATTGGGGGATAATTCCTCATCGAACAACACAAGGAAATAGAAGCTTCTAGGCTAGGAAAATTGGCTAAGTGTTGGCCAATGTCAACTAGTTAGGAAGAGGACAGAAGATACTTATGTATATTGTGCTCAAGCTTTAGAAAGCATATTTTATTCATCTATATTACTTGATTAATGAGATACATATGTGAAGGGGTTTTGAGAATTTTATTTCCCCTCGATAAATATCTGTGTATGTCTGTTGAATCATGATGCATGTTTTCATATGAGTTCTCGATCGTGAATTTTCTTCTGCATAGTAGTAGAGTAGATTTGGGTCTTATGTTTTAGTACATTGCATGAGAAGTTTTGAATCTACAATTAATTTCTACACTACCTACATTAATAGAATAGTAACTTCATTTATAATATTTCCATGTGACATGCCCATGAAAACATCTTCATAGTTTAGACTATGGCACTATTCAAGAAGCTATGTTAGTAGTAGTTTTGTTCTTCCTTTACCATTTTTAATAAAGGAAGAAAACACATCCATTTTTAGATACAAGGGATACTTTTTGAATTATTTCTACCTAAAAATAATATTGTTATAGCTAAGAATAATTCAGAGCATACATTTCCTTATCTTAACCTTTCCTATCTACCTAGTTCCATGCTTTGTTGCAAACTTAAATTTCATATGGAGCTTTGTTATAAATTATGAGAACTAGCCACCAATTTTATTTAAATTTAAGCTTATGAAATAGTTTAAGGTTAAGATTAATTGAAATAAATATAGAGGAAATCATGTACAATAAAAACCATATAGATTTTATCTGGAAACACATATTTTTTACATAACTACATACAATAGGGAACAAGGAAAAGCACCTAAAATGATCTCTTAGAGACATTTATCTATCAATAAACACCTAAAGATAAAATTTGAAATTCAAAATAATGTAAGGACAACAATCATTAAGATCACTATTTTTTTTTTTTGGAAGAGATAGATATGTTATCTCTCACTTTAAATGTACAAATGGTCATTTAGTAGTTTCCAAAAAAATAATTTATAAGAAATCCATTTATCCAATATAATGGATAAACCCTTTTGGTTTGACCCTAGATGAATATATATGTCGAATTTGTTTCTCACTGCTGAAAGAGCATCCACCCTCTGAGGACCTGCAACCACCCCCTTCTGAATTTTTGAGACACGATCACTCTATATATCTCAGTTATATTACTTCTAGAGTTTGGATTAACTTCTCCTCCATTGACATGTGATTCCTAAGCCACAAGCTCGAGTTCATTTTCATCATTAACTACTCCCTCTATGTTGCTTCGTGGCTTTGAATCAGCTGGAATTTAACTAATAGGAATTTGAGGGATTTCTGATACACTTTTTTTTTTATCTCCATTTCCCTCCACAAGATAATTATCCACTTCCTGAGTGTTATAAATTTCCATGAAGAAAACACAAAACCATTTTTGTGCATGATAACACTCCCTACGATGACACTCCATAACATAAATCTTGAATACTATATGAGTTTAATGTTCATGGAAGTTCACATGAAATCATTGTTTAGAATATAATTCTTGATACATCTAACCACATGAGTTTTCCAAGAGGAAAACTAGCCTTGAGTTTCATATCAGTTCACGGACACCTAAAAAGAAAAACCTTTTTTTCTAAAAGAGTTAAACAATTAGGATATTTACTTTACATATATATGATACAATATTCACTTGTTGGAAATTTTAGGAACCATTAAAATAAATATCAAATTTATTGGGATAAATTTTCCACACATTCAATGCCACATACTCTTGCAATCACTCCTTTAGTTGAGCTCCAATGTAAGCTTGCATGCACGAGACCCAAATACATGCATTTAAACCAACCCTGATTGGGAAATTTGAGCTAATGATATTTCTCATCTTCCATACAGTCTATGGAGAGTACCTTTAGAGAAATTTAGTTCAGGGCGTTAGCGTATTGGACATCCATAGTATTCATTCTCAAATATTCATTGCTTATGATTGAATAGATTTCATGTATGGCATCTAGACTAGTTTTCTTTCTTTCCTCAACATATAAGGATAACTTTGACATTTTCATAAACCTAAGGGATTCATCTACATCACCTTGAGCCACTTTTTATAAGAATCTAAGAAGACATAGGTCCTATGAACAATAAATCCAGAGAAAATAAATAGGGACATAAGCTTTTGTCAATAAATGATTTTGTGAGATTAAAAGGCCAAATTTGTATTAATTGTATTTCTTAGACACAACTCCACTCTAGTGTTGAAAAAATGACAACTTAAAAAGTCATTTCTCCTGGAACCCACATGTAACACTAGGTAATTGCACAAAAGAGCATATAAATTACCATTGAGATGCGAAAAATAATTAGAAGTGTTTTCGTAGTGGTGTAAGAATGTGGTGCATCAATTTTTTCTTGCACTTGTCTTGTGTAAGAATAAGAACTAGCAATATATTTAGTAAGGTCCTTGGGAAAATAAGGTGATACACTTCTTGCAGATACTATTTAACTAGAAAATAATAACCATCAGAATATTACAAACTACTCATCATTATATTACAACAGTTCAAGCATCAATATCTAAAGAAGAGGTGAAAATAACCCACCCAAGGATGGAAGACTCGAGAGGAGAAAATTATAAAGTTTGTGGATGACACTTTTGATTCATGTATAACACGTGCCTTTCCATCTAAAAATCACTATCCATATTGGATTTATCAAGTATCATCAAGAAGAAGTCAACATGAGAAAGAAATGTTAGAAGAATATTGATATTCTCTGCAGGTGTTATCATAGATCATACTAACCCTTGTGATAATGAACAATATAGTATTAAAAAAAAACTCAAAATTAAAGTTCCATCGCAGAAGTAGGATACTGTGTACACTAAAATACCATAAATAAAACATGAGCCATACACTCCTTTCAAGTGAAGAGTATATAAGTGTTGTCATTGCGACAAAAACCCTCCAAAATATTTCTCACACTTAAATTTTGGAGCCTACTAAGGATATCATGATCTATTTCTCTATGGCCACTCCATGATCATTTCATGTTTGGAAAACCACTTAAATCGTCAAGTCACTTTCACTCACATGCATAGTTTTTGATCAGTTCATGAGAGAACTTCCTTTATGAAAGATTGAATAGGTGCAACACTATCCATTAAGATATTTACTATGCAATTTTCAAGTCATGAATATATCTAGTGCACACTTTCGTCAAGAGTCTCCCTTACATTGGTTACATTTGTATTGGTATTACATAAAGTTTTCTCAACTGAAACATTTGCGCACTTTCTCTTTTACAAGTGTCATTTTCATATTTGTGACTTTCTCTTTTTATTGTTTTCACTTTGATAAGTGGAATTTTTGTTTTATTTTCACTTTGACATGTGTTTATTTCAAGGTCATTCACATTTTTCAAGTGTCGTCTTATGTTTCCTCATGTGATAGGTGTCGCTTTTGTGATTTTCACTCCTCTATGTGTCACACATTTTCACATCACCAAATATAGTTCTCGTGCACTCTTATACATTAGATGGTCTTACATATCATTAGAATATGTGCTAGACAAATTCCTATCTATTAGCACCCTATTTTTCCACAATCGTCATAGTTGTCATAAATTGTGTTCATAATGTTGTAGTGTGCCAATTCAACTATCACACTTAGAGGTAAGTGTCTCTTCACTATCGTTTCAAGGTGTGATTTTCATTCACAAGTATTGTGTATTTATTCTTACTTGTGTTGATGGTTTTATATGAGTGATCCATGTTTGATTCATGTCTGGATGTATTTCTCACTTTTACAAAGTCGATGCCACACTTGGCCATTTTAGAGCCCTTCTTGGTCCTGTAGCCTAGTGAACATTTTGAAGTATTTTTCACTCTTATTGAGTGTGGATCTCAACCCATCCATAGGACTCAATGACATAATCCTACACCCAAATATTTGTGTAATAAGTTCCTATCAAGATTACCCAAAATCTATTGCACATTATGAACCTCCCAAGGGAATATACTTGACCCTTCTTGCTTATATTGACTCACTTCAGTGAGCTTTTGTCAAATCTTCCTTACTTGACACTTAGATAATTCCTATATAACAACGTGTACCTCTTTGACATTTTTTCAAAGGAAAATATTGTAATAAAAGTATCCTCCTGTCCTCCAAGTGTAGTGAAAACCCTCCTAGGCTAAGTGGATTCATCCCAATGGATTCCTCAGTGAAAAGAGCACTCTAAATGGTCATGCAACCACTTATTGGTCAAAATATGCGATCCTAGGATGGAAAGTGCACTAAAAATAAACAATGAACCATTTTTGAAGAAAATTTCACTCTCTCTCAAGCCTCCTCTTCCTTTGAGTGAATGAAGCACTACCAAAGGTTGAAGCCCCACCCTTCCCCCTTACCCAATATACTCTATGCCAAAGTTTGGATTAACATATTCCTCTAGAGTGCATGGAATATTAGGGAATGTTGAAGTAATATTTCTATTGTTTTTTACCATTCAAACTGCACCCTCCTTGAAGTTTCCTTTCCCTTTTAGCACATAGCATAGTAATAAAGGTTGAACCTTTCACCTTCCCTCCTTCCCAATGTGCTCATTCACTCTATACCTCCTTCAACACTTCCATTGATCACATGTTGTAGTAGGTGAAGTGGAAGTATTCCTCACCTCACCTTTTACTGGTAAAATTGGGCTTTTAGGCTTTCCTCTCTTTTCTTTGGACCGCATGGTGCAACCATGAAGCATGAAGCTTTCTGCCTTATCCCTTCGACTTCCCTCATTAGGATGTACCAAGGAAATATCTTCCTCATAGTGCATGGCATAGTAAAAATGGACAGTGGAGCCATCCTAAGCCACTAATTATTTTGATTTCACCCTCTTGATCAAGCCTTCCTTTGTTGACCCTTTCACGGGATTATCATAAGAAAATCATTCCATGAGCTAGGTAGTGATAGAATACATGTTTTTAAGACTAATAATTCCCTGTCATGAATTATTTTCATTGGAAGGAGTGCCTTCTAAGCATGAAAAAAATGGAAAAGCAAGAAGAAACACCTTTAGAGGAGAACCACTAAGAGAACGATCATGAGAACCTAAAGAAAATCATCGACCAAGAGAGAAATAAGACACTTCAACATGACTGAGAGGATTCCAATATTGATCAAGGACCCTTTGGAGGGTGAATATGAGTGACAAAGTATTTTTTTTGTAAATATGACCCATACACCATATCTATCAACAAGATGCAATAAGAAGTAGCAATCAAGACAACTTGGCATTGCAACTTCATCATGAAGTCTATGTCACTAATGCTGAGTTGTAACTTGTACAAGTGTCTTCATAATATTCAATGTGTGTCTATGTATCATGCCACATAATCATGTGAAAATTAATGATGTATATTCAAATAAAAGGAAAAAATGTAATGTGTGGAAGTCCAAAAATCACATGTGGAATATGAAGAGTCACTTAGTCATATATGGAAAAATGTCTTTCAAATAAGTCCAAAAGTCATATAGAGAAGTCCAAAAGACACATTAGAAGTCCAAGAGTCTTGACGGTAGTCCAAGATTCATGGGGATATAAACTATTATTCCCATTATAATAAAATAAATCTCATAACTCAAAAAAGAGGATTTTCAAGGCTTAAGTTTTGGAGATCTAGTCTTGGCTTCTCTACTTGGCATAGGAGAGAAAAAACATTCTTTGGAGAATCAAGAAGTGATTTAATGTTCCACTATTGGAAATTGTGCTCACCATTGTAGTTGATGTACCTGGATATTTCACCTTATAATTGAAGCTCTATGAGACAACATCTTTCCATGCATGTATCTAAAATGTTTTAAGACTATTATTGGGATGTTTATGGTATATGTTATGTTCATATTTACTAGATAAATTGATTTATTTCATTGGCTTCAATAGTTATCTTGTTGAATGAGTGGTATTATACTTAATATCGTTGTGTGAACTATTTCACTAACGAATATTTTCATGCTCTCGTGTGCCTATTCTAGTATAGTACTATTACTTTCCTCTTAAAGGCTCACTTTTTGTCTCCCCTCATGAAGGTTTCCTTCTACATCCTACAATTGGTGCTTCACAATGTCATCTTACTTGCTTATTCAAGTTTTATGTATATAATTTGTTTTTTTATCCATTGAAACTAAGATGAAACTTTTTGTTATCATGGTTGGCTCGATACTATAGATGGGGCTCCTACTCCAAACATTTTGAGGTATAATTGGGACTTCAGATCAGGGAGACCCCATGTATGTTGATGGTATCAAGAATCATAAACAATAAGGAATTGTTAATTATCCATGGAAATAAAAGTAGGAAAATAAAGTTGAGAACACTATAGATGTTAAATATTAAATAAAAAACTACTAACTGAAAACAAGTAATGTAGAAGAAAATTTTTCTAAGAGTAGGGAAACAAAATCACAGTAAAAGTAGATTAATCCTTTTTTACCAATTCAAGTTCCTAAGTAGGATCAAAGTTTTGTGCGCTAGGATATTTGTGTAAGTGAATATAGGAGTTTAAATAGGTTTCAAATTTCTCCATCCTCCAATGTATCCTAATGCTTTTGCAACTCCAAAAATGAAAATCTACGTTATACTTTGAATCCAAGATCTAGAACTGAAGAGAAAATAACAATTTTAAGAAGGTAAAGTTAGAATAAAAGGCACACAAAAGCTTTAATTTCAAAAAAAAAAAAATATGAATCAACCACCCAATAATCACAACATTCGAAATACATATCACTTCTATAAAATCATTGATAAAACAAAAACCTTTGCTTCTATACAAGACACCTTCCATGCATCCCACTAGGTTGACACAACTCCATGAGATCTATCTCTAGAATTCAGGACATTTAAAAACTTATATTCACGGTAGGACCTCATATGAAGCTATCTTGAAATTGAATTATAATAATACATCCTGGGTAGGATTAGAAGAAACCATAACAATCATTTGTGCATTTAGAGAGGATTTTATGCCCACCTTTGCAATGCTAACAGTCTGTAGCTCCATCATCTCATGAATAAAATAAATTTTGTCTCATCCATCTTATCAAATTAATAAATATCACATATACCCATGTCAACAAGTGCTTGTTTCATAACATACAAGATCCATTATTTCGGTCACTGCTCCGATGGTGCCCAAATTTATATGTCAGTAAAACCTCTAATGCATTCAGTTTAAAATAAAACAATTCCCAACTCCAAATAAACGAATAACTTAAATATTGGAAAGAATAAAGCTCAGAAACATACTAGTAACCCGCCTTTAAGGACCATTTCGTTGGTGACCAAATCCCTTTAAATATTTGTTGTCATACCAACACCACTGCTTCCCCAAACTGTGGTTTAAAATTTTCGAGGTGCCATACTAATCATGTTTTCTAAAAATTGAATATTTTCAACTCCAACATATCCCATCAAACATACATGGAAATGACCTCTTATCTACAAGTAAAATAGAAATGTGAGCCATAAATATAAATTTTCCTTTGTAGATAGAGTATAAAGACCAGATAAGTGACAATAACAAGGATTTTTTCTTGAATATTCACCGATGGGATAATAAAGTTTCTCTCTAATAACTCTTCGGTAAATTAATTATACCTTCATTTAATCCTTGAGTTTTCTAGGCAGGGAACCAACATGAAGCAGAAGTAGGGATTTCTTTACATCCTCGTGTCCAAATATTTCTAGACCTAAATAATGCACAAGCTTGATGTAGATTTCCCTATCCACAATAATTTATTCTATGTGCTCTTGTTCATCACCTTGTAAAATTTACCTATAGTTGTTTGAAATCAATGAATAAAATAAGAAATATAGATAAAACATGGATAAAATAGAAATCCTTCATCCATAAAAGCATGATCAAATCAATTATGAAAGTAGTGAGTGGATTGTATTCATTTTTATTGTTATATTATTATACTAGTTTCAAAATACAAACATTTCAAATTAGATTTTGACAAATGAGGGGCAGTGAAAAATAATCAATAAATGCTAATGATTCAAAAAGGAAGGATTCACAAAGAATTTGGACTTATTTCACTACTAAGATAAATAATTTTATATGCGAATACCAACAATCTCTAATTAGTGCTTAATGTTTGGCTATCACAGAACCCTTCACTTTGACTTTAAAACAAACTAATTCTCATTCATGAAAAATGATTTAGCAATAACGGTTCAAATAATTAAAAAAAATTGTAGTTAGTCTTAACCTTAATTCAAATAAAATATTAGACTCTCAGGTCTGGAAATTGAGGCATGTCAAAATTATACTTGAACTACAGGAAAATGAGGAAGATGCTTTTCAAAAAGAGGAAAATGTACAATAGAACTTACTCTTCATATATTTTATTAAAACAAATAATCATCATTGCGTCAAGATATGTATCAACCAAAAAAATTTATGTACTGCTCGAAATCTTGTTTAAGGAATATGAAGAAATATTCTACATATTTGCACTATGTCACCCGAACCAACCCGAAGAACCCATTTTCAATTGTTAATGGATTTTGATGTTTTTAATTGTAGCAAAATCCAAATCTGATGAAAATAATAGAAAAAATACAAATACTTGACAAAAATAACACACCTTCCTTATAAGTTCTCCACTTACGTGTATTTTCATTGATCTAGGTATATGAACTTTTGTCACATGCTCTCACAACTTGTTGGATAATTTAATTGTTAGTTAAATTACTTGACATTAAATTTCAAACCCAAAGTTCGTGAAGTTGCGAAGTATACTTGCACAATATATGCTAGGAATAAACTTTTAATTTCAAAATGGAATCAAGACTTGCATCTTTTGAAAACGTATTCTTTATCTGAAATATATTTAAGTGGCATCTCTTATGGTTGGTTCTTGTGTGGAAACCATAACTATTTTAAGTGTTGGTTCTTGTCTAGCAACAATTTTCTTTTTTATTCTTCTTCTTGCTGCAACAAAGAATAATTAAGAATGTATTAAAAATGAAGATCTATACATATCAATCAATCCTTTCTCATAATTTGAAACTTTTATAAATCATATCCATATTTAAAGAACAAACAAATTAGCAACAACATTCAGTTTGGAAAAGCATATTGTTCCAGAATGTATAAGGTTATGGAATGTGGAAATAAAAAATGATAATTAATATCCTCTCCCAAACTAAAGGTTTTTTTTCATCTGAAAATAAGAAAATAAATTTCACACAGGAAATTTCCAAACACATGTATTTTAGCATTCAAATAATTAATGATTAAATATTAGAAAACAACATACCTTCACATACCTGAAAATTCAATAACCTATGTATTTGTGAGATCTTGGTTGCTACTGTTGGACCATGGAATGTGAAGTTAAATAATTTTATTTTCTTCTTCATCACTTGGTTGCATTAATAGTGGATGAAATCTTGAAAGAGGAATTTTGTTTCCTTCTTATTGTTGGAACTTTTGCTACTTTTTCTAAGCTTTGAAATTGAATCTTATTTTATTGGAACAATGTTGCAAGTTGCTGGAATCATATTGTCCTCATTCATATCTACATCATGGAATAATTCTTTTCTATGTGAATAAATTTTGCCGATGTCGAACATAGAAAGAAATTGTTGGATTACCAACCATTAATGAATGTTGTTAACCAACACAAAACTAATCACCATTAATGTCAACGGGAGTTAATATGCCCAAGTACATCTTACTAGGTAAAAATAAATGACTTTAACTCGAGCCACCTAGAATATCCAACAAATAGGGGACATTGATGTATTCCCACTATTTACTGGTGAGAGAGCTTGTCATTAATGCATGTAGACCTCGAGGTACTAAAAATAACTCGAGTCCTTAACCCAAATATTGTGCTAAAGTAGATGGATCAAGACTTGCTAGAAGGATGGTCTTAATGAATCCCTCATCATCTAACACGATCATTAAAAAATGATTTGGAGGACCATAGATGAAAGAATTTCATTTATGAAGCATGTTTTATTTTGCAAAAGGAAAATTACAATCAAGAAACTCAAGATTGTGAGTGAGTTGTACGATTTTATTCATGGGTCAAGGATAAAATGTGGGACAAAAAAATCTGAAATTTTCAAAAGGAAAATGGTTGCAATCATAATCTAGTAGTAGGAAGATGGAAATTCATGGATGGGTTGTAAGGTTAGAATGAGGAAATTGAATAAGTAAAAATGTAATTATGGATGTGACTTGATATGGACTTGACTTCTTCGTGTTCTTCAAGAAAAATAAATTTGTCTTTGAGAACCACTTGTGCATAAATTGATCTTCTCTGATCATCTGAGAACCTGTAAAATTTCAACACTAATCAGAAATAAAATGTAATATTCTCAATTGGGAGAGGTGACCAATCTCTCTTCATAATATATACAAACAAAAAAATTCATAAATAGTGTTAATAAAACAAATTCAAGGAATATAAAAATGAAATGAACTTTTTACTTCGCATAAAGTGGTAACTTAGACAACCTATCAATATTTTTTTGATAATTTATTTGTTTGATGCCCAATTTCAATGATTCAAAAATGAGGTTAAAGAAAATTCATATTGGAAACATGTTTTGGTGATATCATGATGTTTTACAAGTCCAATTGTTGTAGAAATGCATAGAAAATAACCATTTTTTCTTGTCTCAAATGTTAATGAAATCCATCTTGTTACATATATCTCGTCTATGTATTTCCAATGATGCATGAATCACCTCAAACATACGTCGTATGAGAAAGTTATGTTTGTTTGAAGTTTTAGAAAAACAATAAAAAATGGGGTGCATGGTTGCCATGTGGCAATGCCAGGGAGTGCCACGTGCCAGTACAGATGATCATGTGACATGATTAGTTGGCAGAATATGTGTGAAGTTGATGTTGGAAAATTGGACAATTGAAATGGACCAATGATATGTTGCCACGTGGACCAATCACAAGCTGCCATGCGACAACAAATTGTTACATGGTTAAGGTCAAAATTTTGCATTGTTAAGAAAACAAATGCCCCAAATTTGAACTCATGACTTCTAACACCCAAGTCATATGACTTACAATTAGGCTAAATGAACCACTTGTGAATTTAAATTAAAACAACTTTATTTATATTTTCATATTCTAACGGTGCAACAAAATGCAAACTGTCTGCTAACTGATCCAAGATGTGTGGGAAGGAAAAAAAATTTCCACCTATTGTACTCCATACATTAGACCGTTATGAGTCCACTAAAATATTTGACATCAATTTAGACTCATCCTCTCCCCTACAAAAGCGTATCTACAAACTCAGAGCCTCCCCCTTATCACTCTGTAAATCGATATCAATCAAGCGCACACAACCAAGTTTTTTATTTGCAGGTTTAAAGGCTGACACCCAAATGGTGAATGGAACGCATGTTTCCCTTTGCCAAAACCACACATTTCACCAATGTCATCATGAAATTTCCAAAGCTTCACCTAATTGTTATTCCTCCGTATTTTTTTTATGTATGCCATGGATTTTTTAACATAAGGCTTTTGTTTTTAATATTTATCGATTATCATTTATTGTTATTTAATTTATTTATTTTTTTAGATTTTGTTTTGTTTTTTATGTTTTATTTTGTGGGTACATTTGGTTGGTTTTTTTAATCTATCTTTAATTTTTTGTTTTTGTTTTAAGAGTTGTTTTTTTACAATTTCGTTTGTTTTTATTTTTTTGTTATTGTATTTATTCATTTATTTTATTATGTTTTTTTTAATATAATTTAATTGAATTACTTTTATTTTAAATGGTGTGTATATATATATATATATATATATATATATATATATATATAACTTAGGATGTAACTATGTGTGTTTTTGAATCTATTAGTAATTTCGAGGCCTAAGAAAATTTAAAAAATAAAAAAATAAATTATTTATAGAAAACTCTCTTTGGATGTTTTCAGAGAAATCGATTTGGGAACTAGAGATCAAAATTTAAGTATTTTTTTAAGAATGAATAATAAATTTATATCTCCTTTCCATTTTTCTAGATCTATGGATTTTTATTATGATATTCCAAATCTAATTGATCCAATTTTCCTTTCTAATCTTTCAGGTCGCAAAAAAGCACAAGAAGTGAGTGTTACACGTTATTTTGTCACCATGACATTTTACTGTCAATATAGGTTCATCATTACCTGTATTACACTCGCTTAGAAGTCAAAAAAGCGTAATGTTCCTAAATCAAGTCTTGGAATTGGAGAAAATCTCATTAAAGCCCTAAAAAGTCTAACTCCGCACTTTTCCAGACCTTGCTTGCAGATCTGCAGATATTTGCTCTATAGCCTGAGGCAAATCCCACACGTTTTGGATATTAAACCTGCGGACCACCGTAAACAGTCAAATATAGGAAAAAGTAATCTCTAGAAGCCCAGCTAGTCAAATATTCTCCCAACTAGAAGCTTCTGGAAGTGCGTTCAATTCAAGATTTATCCTATACTCATCAAATATATCCCTTTACTCACAGATTCTATCCCTTGGTATATGGAGCGCAAACCCCTTCATGGGAGGAATCCATCCACCCCTTCATGGAACTAAAACTACCTCCATTTCTCTATAAATTGAGCTCATGTCTCAGTATCAAGGGTAGATTGTAGCTTTTAAATGGTAGACATCCATATTAGTTGGTGAAGAATTTATTAAAGAGAGCATACTCTCTATACTAGCCATTTTTGATATGAGAATGATCACACACTCATATCCATATCTTTATGCTAGTTCAGAGAGAAGAAGGCTTTCCAATCTGAAAGAGAATGAATGCTCAAGACCTTGAAGGAACCTATATAACATCAAGGCGAAAGGTTGTAAGGTTACCTCTTATTATACAAGTTAATACAAATCGATTTAATTTTCTCATTGAATTGTCCATGTATCTATTTGAGTATTTCAATTCTTGGATTCCTTGATCACTGAGATAGATTAGTGTTTTCTCAATTATTATATCTTGGAGGTGCTTTTAATATTTTTATCTATATTTGATTGCATGTTTCACATGGTGAAGTGACCTCTATTGGAGTGACTGGATAGAAGATTTCGGCAAGAATTTCACTTCAAGTAGGGGCATGTCCTCGTACTTTGTTATTAATAATTCTGAATCACAAATGATCTAGAGAAAATGGTTTTCATTTGGTTGTTTGTTTCTAGATATCCTTAGGATACTAGGGAGATCATTCTTGTCTGCAATAAGGATTTATCCACATAACAAAATGGCGACTCCACTGGGGATAGAACTTAGTTTCTCTTTTTACTTTTCAGTTTCATTTTTGGGTTTTTATTAGTATAAAACTGGGTTGGGTAGATAAATTTCCAGAATCCCCAAAAAGTAAATCTGAATTTTTATTTTTTCTGTTCTTTTCCTGGCCTCCGCGGTCTTTATTTAAAAACAGTGCAGTAGCCTCCGCATTTTTTAGTTTAGAATAGTGTGGTACTGCACTATTCTCTATTGAAACCTGCGCACTTGTGGAAATTTTTTGAAAAATTAAAAATTCTCTCCTCATGAACAATATTACCAGATTCTTTATGTTTGCCCCAGCTTTTCTTGATTGGCAAAGTCTTATGGGTGAATTTCTTTAAGAAATTCTTGTGTGTGAGTGATTTTTCATCTAATTTGCATTTTCTAAGTAAGTGTTTGCCCTAATTTCTTGTTGCTCTTTATTTGAAACCATCATATACCTTAGCTTACTGGAATTCTGTTGTTTTCTTGCTAATCCATTGAAATTATTGCAACCCTTGCTTTTATGAAAATTGAGTTCCATTTTCATTTGCAAAATTAGAAAAGTCTTAAGTTTACTAAGACATGAATTTTACTTAAAACCATTGTTGAATTTTTTTGATTTTTTTTAAAGATAAGCATAAATTCTTCTTGGTTTGATCACAAACTAAGAAAAACACCCTCAAAAATTTCTAGATAGAGTTCAAACATTAGTGTTTTCTTTTACTTTTGAATTTTATGGTTTTAGGAGTTTTCATAAGGTTTTCTCTTTGGAAAACGTTTGTTAAAATATTTGTAGTTTCTGATCTAATTGATGAAGAATTTTATTTTGAATGAGTGATTGATCATTATATGAAATTGAGTTCTCAAAGGAATATTCTTATTTTCAAATATTTTTGTCTATAAGCAAAAGAATTGGTGCTTTGAAAGTTATGTAAATCTATCAAATCTTTCCTTTAAACAAGTTTCATTGAAAATAAAAGATTTGCACTCTCATATTGATACATTTAGCGTATTTTTGAGTTGGGTCATTAAACATCATTAAAGTTTCACTTCCATACCTTCTGTCTTAAGAAACAGGAAAACTAAAAACAATGCTTTAATTAAAATCAATCTAGATATTTTTACATTTTCTAGGGCTCTTTTTACCAACATAGCTTAGGCTAGTGTTGTGGAATAGGTTGTAATTAACATTCCAAGATAGTTAAAAAAAACAAGTAGCAATCTTGCGGTAGGAAAATCCAATTGTAGAATGTATGCTCTAGGAAGCTCTTCTTAAAAGAGTCAAGCATGAGATCACGTTCAGACCAGTGAGGTAATCATACCTATCTCATTGGGAAAGATAGCAGATGTGCACGTATTAAAAATGGTAAACCTCATATAGACCATTGTTGAGGAGCCTGGGGTCACCTGTCGGTAAACCTTGGATTATATCAAGGAGCCTTCAAGGGGATTGAGCTTGTTACTCTGCCCTTGCATATATATCAGATTGTAGACTATTCTCCCAAGTATATTTGTTCTCGTTGATGACAATAGTGGCTATAAACTTTAGGATTCTTTCCCAAGGTGACGTTGGAGGGAAGGTCCCACTGTACCTAGAACAGACGTCGAATAGACTCACTTGGAATTTTTAGAGGGTTCTCTTCACTTCGAGATGGTTTAAGTGGACAAACTTGCACCAGACTGTTTCATTAAGAAGGTTGTCGGGGTAACTGTTCCAACCTTTATTTCTGCATTAAAATTCTACGATGTTGGATTTCATCACCAACTAGTGTTTTTAGTGCAGGAATCTACTGTTTGTCTTTAAATTGATCTCTTATATTTTGTAGGCATGTGATCAATTTGATTGTTTCCTTAGAGACTTTAGGACATTTTATTGAAATTTTCTTTGATTTCGTGTGTTAAATTTTTTTAATTGTGGCAAAATTACCTAGACAATCATCTAGAATGCAGGGGAAACCCCCTGAGTACACACCAAACCAGTTAGAAAAACTTAAATTTGAGAAAGGACAAACATCAAGGACTAGATCAACTGAACACGAAGAAACATCAATAATCATTCATCCTGAATACGAAGTAGATCAACCTCGAACAATAGAAAGTACGCCAAGAAGAGTTTCACTTTCTGAGCTAGCTGAAATTTTTTCTACCACTAGTGAATTATCAGCTTCGGATCCTGAAATTTCTGAACTAGAAACTAAAACTGTTATATTTAAGACTACTTCTGAGTTCATTAATCCAACACCTCGTCGTCCTGATTCACCAAGAGTGAAGTATCATATCACTTGAAATCTTCCTCCTAGTCTCATTAGTATTGAAGAAGTTACTGACACTGAAGAAGAAGTTGTTCTTCCTCCAAATCAGGACTCTTTAGATCTTAGGCCAAGTGAATTGATTTACTATATCCCTTTCAAAAAATATCATTGGTATTCTCAGTTGGTAGACTTTATACACAATACTGTTCTAAATTATTTTCCACCCTAAATTCCTTTTTACACTATACCAAGAGGTTATAGACCTCCATTAAACATGTCTGGTGAGTCATCCATGTTTTTTGCATCACCAGAAAAATATTTGTATGGTGGTCCCTCTGTTCCAGTAGGATACCATTCGCTCTCTCGTACTTTCTCAGGATCAACTCCTTCGCTCGACAAACATATACCATCATTTGGTCCAAATGAATCAAATACCAAAAATTTGAGTGCAGAACACGTTTACATGATGTATGGAAACATTCCTAACCCTGACCCTCAAGGCAGTAATTTACCGCCTGGAGGGAAACCTCAAAGTGGTAATTTACCACCTGGGGGGAAACCTCAAGGACAGTGATACCTCAAGTACCATATCAACCGCAAGGACAGTACATATCTCCAGGTCAGTAAATACCTCCAGGTCAGTACATACCTTAGGGTCAATATCAACCTCAAGGTCAATACCCAACTCAGAGTCCGCATCCTCTTCAAGGACAATACCCTACATTAGGTTAACCGTCTTTCCAGCGACAACAACTTCATTTAGGGCCATATTTCTACCCGGAACAACAATTTCTTCAAGGAAGTGGGAATTATCCAGCTAATTATCAAGCATATGTTCCAAATTATCAACCTGTTTATGGTCCTTCTTATGCAACACAACCTTCAATGGGACCTTCATACCCCAGAGTAAACACAGTGTGGGATTCATCACAAGTTCAATAGAATTTGCAACCTAATGTGCAAGTACCTTATTATCAACCTGGTTAGCCAATGGGTTACAGCCAAATCCAACAACTTGTCCAACCTGTTCCACCTACAGTTCAGGTACTTGCATCTAGTACAATTCAGTAGCCTGGTCCAAGTACACCTAGAACTCCAACTCAAACTATTGCAGCAACTTTTTTTCAAGGTACTACACCTATTCCTAGAGTTTTTGCAGCTTCTGTTTCTACAGCCCCTCAAGTATCAGAACAAATCCATGTAGTCTCTGCACCACAACCTGGACCTACAATCGAGACTACCGTTCAATTGCCTACGAGACAACCTCAGTTTTTTTATCAACCATATCAATTGCAGTATCAATATGGGCCTGCAGTACAAAATCCAGTATACTAGCATCAACCGTACCCTGGTTACACGTATCAGATACCAGCTCAACCCCAATATGGTCCAGCTAATCATGGTTACCTGGGAGGTATTCCAATCCCAGGTGCACAGGCTATTCCAGGATATCTTGGATATCCTCCTCCTGGTACTAGTATAGTTCCACAAGGTTATCAATTTTCTCAAGACCCTAACCGTCGATTGCCATTCATAGAAAATTTGGATTTACCTGATTTGTCATGCCTAACGAATGATCCCATATATTATCTTCCGTATTGGCTGCCAATGCCAAATAAGCTTCCCAGTGATATCCCTAAATTTGAAGGGAAATTAGGAGAGGACCCATCGAACCATGTCATGACTTACCACCTCTGGTGGAAATCCAACTCATTTATTAACGATTCTATTTGATTACGACTGTTTCAGAAACCACTGATAGGCTTAGCTACTAAATCGTACGTTGAATTACTGTGTGGCTCATTCAACAATTTTAATGCTTTAGCAACTGCTTTCTTAACACATTTTCAGTTGCCAGTCAGATACGACAATGGAACAAAATTATTGACTTCATTAAAACAATCTACATCTACGTACATATATGATCACATACATGAATGGATACATAGAAGATGTTTGGTGAATTTTTTTATTTCGGATCATATCTTGGCAGAATTTTTCATCAAATCATTACTTCCAAAGATCACTGACGATGTGACTAAGGGAGGATTTGTTACTAAGAAACAGGTCATTGCATAAGCTCAGTACTTAGACCTTCTATATACACAGTCTGGTACTTTGTATGAAAAAATTTCTGATTTATCATGTCCTCATAAAATAACTGCAACTCCTTTAGGGTCTCATGCTGCAGATGGTGAAATTAGTTTAGTTAACATAAATAAAAGTAAGAAGATGTCTCAAAAATTACTTCTCCTATAATAACTTTACCTTATTCACTGAAAGGAGATTATTCCCTTGAAACTTGTGCTGACATTCACGTTGTAGATTCATCTACAAATAAATCCAAAACTGGTAATAAGAATAAAGGTAAGAATAAAAGAAAACAGACTTCGTCGACCAAAGAGAAAACTGAAAAAATGGAACCATATGATGATAAACAAAAACCTTGTTATCCTTGTCTTATTTGTGATGAGGATCACTTCACTAAAGAGTGCCCACTTCGATCTAAGGTCTTTAAATTCATCAAATGTTTTCCCACACTGACTGTCTTGAAGGATCCTTTTCTTACTCAAGATAGAAAAATGATAGGATATTCTTCACACTCATTAGCAGATATTTTAATGATGTCTGAGGTTATGGTTGCAACACGATCACAAGACTATGGAAGTAAAAATCCTGTTACTAGTAAAGAAGTAGAAAATTCTAATTGAACACCAACTACATCTCCTTCGGTTTTTGATCCACTCCATATCGGGAAACCCAATCCTGATCTAGTAATTAAATCACCTGCTAAAGGTGTATTTCGAAAGTCCGCTTTCAATCCACATGCGAGAGCTTCTCATAACTACAACATTGTTGAAGACTTGGTGATTTCCCCTACAGCAATGTCGGCCTTAGAAGTGTTGCAATCACGTCTAGCACAAAGGAAATTACTTTCATCGGCTATTGGAGCTATATATCCTTAGGATTCTAACCTTATGGTCTTAGATTTAGAAAATTTTACACCAATACTACCCCGTGAGATGGCTTTTCATATTCCGGTATTAGTAAAAAACAGACGAATTTTTCGTATTATAATTGATGAGGGGGCATCCATGTGCATTATGTCATTAAATTTTTGGAAAATTCTTGGTTCTCGAATGATCAACCAATCTCCGACAATCCTTAAAGCTTTTGATGGAAGAGGATTCCATCTATATGGAATTTTACAGGATCTACCTATAGAGGTCGAAGGTAAATATGTTAATCTAGATGTGGAAGTAGTTTATGCCCCTCTGGATTACAACCTTCTTTTGGGTCAAAGTTAGTCTTATGTTATGAATGTTGTTGTGTCTTCCATCTTTCGGTTAATCTTGTTTCCCTATAAAGGAAAGATTGTGAAAATCAATCAGTTGTCATATTATTCATCTGACCCAGCCTCCACAGATAGTATTCAGCATGTTGGAAAATCGACTATTCCTTATGAAGATGTTAGAGTAGGTTTAGTAAAAGATTATGTTTTGATGGGAACTTATTCTATGCCTCCACCCTGTTGTCGCTCCTAGAGACAGCCTAGAGTTGTGATAGACCAGTGCCTAGGACATCTTAGCATAGCAAGGAGCGTATAATATAATGTATGAAATTGTAAACTTCAGCTCACATGCTATCTCCTGTAAACAGGGAAATATGATTTAAATGGTACCAAGACCCTCATAAAGTGTCACAGGGAAAAGAATACTACAGAGGCAAGATGCAAGATTCCAATATAAAGGCATCAAACAGTTAAGAGACAATTTACTGTAAAGAGGGCCAATTCAAGTAATATGTCACAGAAATCGATTATCAGAAGGGGTGAGCTTGTGAAAGAAAAATCAATAAGATACTAGTTATCATCGGGCTGATATCCAGATAAAAAACATAGCCATGCATGGTCTTACCAATCTAAGAATCCATACACAACAATGGCGTTTTAAAAACACCCTCCCAAAGAAACTAATATAGCAGAAATACGGTTTAGATGAATAATGGAACAGTATATCATGCATGAGCCATATTTAAAGAGCTTCACTGATCCGAGGATGGGCATCAACTAGGATGAATCCATACCAAAAATCAGTGAGCCACTCGCATTCCAAAACATGATACAGGAAACATGGATGAAATGAAATGATATATTAAAATAACACATAAGAGGAAGTTACAGACTGTGAAATACCAAAGGCCAGAATCCTCTTTAACAGATGGAACTCCTCCTCACTAAGACCCTATGGGCTCTGAGCCTCCATACAACAGTTTTAAAAAATGTATGCAAAAAAAATCCTTTCACTCCATAATTTTCTGATAAAATTTGGAACACTGAATAATCTGTTCTTCGGGGGTTTTATAGAGAAAAAGAAAAATTAATAAATGAAGTAGGTGATGAACCATCAATTTGCCTCATAAAGACAAGATGGCGGAAACATGCACACCCATACTACTTGATGAATTTGTGTTGTTGTATGTTCTCCGTAGCCTGCTTTCTGAAATAAATACACCGTGTGGAAAACTCTTCAGGAACACAGTGTAGAGGTAAAATCGTATGAACATTTTGTCCTTTCGTGAAGGAAAAATCCTGCTGAAATGAAACCTCGAGGATATTGTTTCTTGTGTATGGTACCATCTATCTTGAATTACGACCTGAAAACTTCAATGCTGATCGTAGAATTCCTTAATCATCCATTGATTTGTCTCTGTTGCTCCATTAATATCTTCATCTGCAAAATCAGCGCCTTGAATGTCCCTACAGGGTTTGACAGATTTTAACCCTGCTTCATTAATGGAAGTCTTATCGATTTTCCTTCCAGGGACATTCTCCATAAATTTTGCCTATGCAAAATGGTCCTTTCTGTGATCTCCGCTTCTATAATGGAGGCTATGAATCATAGCGGTTTTCATCACCAGACAAACTTGCAAAACCTGAAAACATGTTAAGAAAAGCCATGCATGGATATGGAGATGCAGTGGGGATGACTGTGTAGCAACACGACATGACAAGATGGTGGAAGGATGAGATGTGATGATGAAAAATTCAGTGGAGCGATGGCGGATGGGCTAGCCAAAGCTACAATGTGAAACAAAAAAATATAACCTATGAATGGAATATGTGAATGACGGAGGGAAAAATGTGATAAACACGTGGGATGATGACATGGAGGAGGACCGAGTCAATGGGAGGATATGCAGATGATCTGGACCGTTCAATCCCAAAACGAGATCGACTGTTGAAAGCGCATCGGAGGGGAATGAGACGGTGGGCCAGGGGCATTGTTGACACAGACTAACCCTCGTGCAGCTTTCGAGCGCGACGACCATTGGATGAAGACCTCCAGATCAGACGGTCATCATGAATATCGCGCCGTGACTTTGATCGAACAATAATACGTGATGGAGGGTGGCTTTGGAGCCGTACACAGAGACACGCAGCAAGCGATTTATGGAATTTCTCTGATTTGAGGAATACCACCTACCTCTGAAAGGTGGTGCGATGAAAACCAGTGGGTTTTGAACAGTGTTCGGGCGCGGGGACCACCAGGACATACAGGCTGCGGACCGTTGATTTAGCGGTTTGATTGGATAGTAGTCGGGCGGTCTATGGGCGCGATGGAGATGAAAAAACATCGTCTGATCTTGTACAGATTTGTGGCTCAAACTGCACCGGATATTAATTTGATAACTGCTTATAGAGATAACACTTGGTTCTGGCTTTTGGTCAAGTGGATTAAAGAAGCAGAGGCTTGGTCGAAGGGGCTAGGCCTGATAGATTCTCGGATTTACGATATGCGGCCTTTTATAATGTAATTTGGGGGTGGGAGAGGCAACGATAGGCATGAAAATGACTCCTTTAAGGCTGAAAGAGGGGATTTGAGAGGTTTAAGCCATATTTCTTGTAAGAATTTTATAAATAGCTGATTATGATCAACAAACCCAACATACCGCATACCATTGCTAATATCAATATGATTTCATCAACCACTATTCCATTTGATGATCCTTGGATAGTGCCTTTAGAGACAGAAATGGATTCTTTCAATGGCAAGATGCCTTTGAGTCCTTTTGAGATAGCATATATAGCGGTACAATCATTTTCTAACCCACCTTCAACTAACCTTGATCCAATGAATCTGGTCACTGAATAATCTTCTTCACTATCAAGCTCAGCCTTGACATCTATTTCTGATCCTTTTCAACAAGTGTTTTATACTGATGAAAGTATTCATGATATTTTATCTATGGATGAATCACCCTCGGATGATATACACCATAGATGTTCATTTTTACCTGAACTTGATAGATTTGAAAATTATTTTTCGTCAATTTTTAGAATTGATTATGTCAAGGAACCACAAAACCCAATCATGATTACAAATTTGGATTCTGATATTAATTTGGGAAACATTTCTACAATTGTTCCTATTGACATATCAATTAACCCTAGAGTTGTTGAAAATATCCATATAGGATCTTCTTGTACGATTGATGAAATTAGTACATATTCCACGACATATTTTCGTACTCCCACGAAGAAATGCCAGGAATTGATCCAAAAATTGCATTCATGAAATAAATACATACCCAGATGCAAAGCCTATTAGACAAAGTTTATGTCCGATACATCCACGAAAATTTTCTTCTATTAAAGCTGAAGTTGAGAAACTACTAAGAGAAAGATTTATTTATCCAATCCCATTAACAGATTGCATATCTAATATAGTTCCTGTTACCAAAAAACAAGGAACTATACAAGTATGTGTCGATTATAGGGATATTAGCAAAGCCTATCCAAAGGAAAATTATTCTACCCCTTATATCGATCAAATCATTGATGATTGTGCTGGAAATGAGATGTTTTCATTTATGGATGGATTTTCTGGATATAATCGAATAAACATACTTCCTACTGATCAACCAAAAACAACTTTCATTTGTCCTTGGGGAACATTTGCTTATTGTAAATTACCTTTCAGATTAAAGAATGCTGGTGCAACTTTTCAGACGGAAATGTATTATGCTTTTCATGAAATTAAACACATTGTGCAACCTTATCTGGATGATTTACCTACTCACTCATTACACAGGGAAGATCATCCTACTCATTTACGAGCAATTTTTATGACATGAAGGCATTACAAGATTCATTTGAATCCACACAAGTGTGTTTTTTGTGTGCAATCTGGATGATTATTGGGATTATTTATCTCCAAAGCCTGTATTCATGTTGATCCCTCAAAGGTTGAGACTATCATAAATTTACCTCCTCCTTCCACACTTTGCCAACTCCAAAGTTTGCAAGGGAAATCAAAATTTCTACGTATATTTATCCCAAACTATGCTGAGTTAACAAAAGGTTTTACTAGGTTGTTGAAAAATAATGTTCCTTTTAATTGGGATGAGATTGTCGATCTATATTTTGATGCTCTAAAACAAGCGTTATCCCATGCACCGTTATTCCATCCACCCAATTACAATCAAGACTATTTTTTATAGCTAGCAGCCTCTGATTCCACCATTGGAATGCTTTTAGTTCAAGAGGATGAATTTCAAAATGAGCATGTGATTTATTATCAAAGGAATTTGAATCAAACCGAAATTAAATACTCACATGTGGAGAAATTTTCCTTGGTAGCCATTCAAGCTGTCCAAAGATTCTATCATTACATACTGTTACACAAGACAAGGGTAATTTATAATTGCAACCCAATGATGTATATTTTGACAAAAAAATTACTTGGGGGAAAATCATCTAAATTGATTGTTATCCTATAGGAGTTTGATTTGGAATTTGAAAAATAAATCAAAGAAATCGCTAGCGTTTGCAGAAATTATGTGTGACTTTCTCAATATTAAGATGGAAATTGTGGTAGAGCATCCCATTGCAGATGAATCTATATTTCTTATCAGTACATTAGATCCATGGTATTGAAATATCATCATTTATCTTTAAAACCAAAACTTTCGGCCTAAGCTTTCATGTTCAAATCGACGAAATATCCATTACTAATCCTAGCAATACAATATTATTGGGGACACACTTTATCATCATGGTGCAGATTCTATTTTTCGACATTTCATAACTCATGAAGAGGCTGAAATGGTTTTGAATGACTGCCACTTTGGAGCATGTGGTGGTAATATGTCTGGGTATGCCACAGCCCAAAATATATTGCACGTTGGCTATTTTTGGCGATCATTATTCAAATATTGCATTCTTGCGGTTCAAAAATTCCACAACTGTCAAATATTCGATTGGAAAATGCATGAACCACCAACTCCTCTTCACCCCATAATTTTTGTTGGTCCTTTTACAAAATGGGGCATTGATTTCATTACATGTAACCCTCACTCGGCCGAGGGGCATGGGTATATTATTCTCACAATAAATTACTTTACCAAATGGGATGAGGTGATGCCTACATTTGTGGTAGATGGAAAGACTTCATCTACGTTCGTATTCAATCATGTGATTGCTCGTTTCAGTGTACCCTAAGCTATTATCACTGATCATGGGAGTAATTTTTGAAATACAATGATGGTCGAACTTTCTGATCAACTTGGCCTGCGCCATGATAATTCTACTCCATATTACCCATAGGCTAATGGTCAGGTTGAAGCTGTTAATAGTTTTTTAACCACCATGATCAAACGGACTATTGGAACTTAGAAATAGAATTGGCATACCATGCTTTTTTTGGCATTATGGGCATACTAAACCTCCGCAAAAGCTGCAACATGGTTCACTCCTTTTCAACTACTTTATGGTTTAGAAGCTATGTTAGCCATTAAATGTGAAATACTGTCACTCCAATTAGCCATAGAGTTACTACCAACTACCTATGAAGAGGAAAAACTCTTTTTGTACTTAGCACAATTAGATGAGACTCCGTGCAATGCTGCATTAGTAGCCAGAGCTCATAAAAAACGTGTTAAAGCATTGTACGATCAAAGTGTTACACCTCATGTTTTTTCAGAAGGTGACCTAGTCTAGTATATGATCAAGCTAATGATAAGCTAGGAGCTGGGAAATTCGAACCAATGTGGCATGGTCCTTACATTGTCGAGTGAGTGCTTTCAAAAGCAGCCTATGAATTGACTGATTATGATGAGATATCTTTAGATAAGCCCAAAAATGGTCTTTATCTGAAGAGATATTATGCTTTATTCTTGTGTGAAGATCTCACTTGTATATTAGTTATTTTTCTAGTTAGTGTGCCTTAGATTAGATAGGTGTGAATAGTTTTTACAACTATATTTGCTTATCTTGATTACTCTTGATATTGCAGATGTCAACATCCCACCAAACATACATTGGTCTTGCTGATGGTTCCTGTCATAGTACACAAAATATTTCTTCTGCAACTTGGGTTATCTATTCACCCACTGATGAGTTAATTTCTATGCATGGGGTAAGACTTGGTCAAACAACAAATAATATCGTAGAATATAGCACTCTGATTGAGTTATTATCTGATGCCATTTCATTTGGTATTTGAAGATTGATCATAAGGTTGGATTCAGAACTCATTGTATTACATTTAAACAGAGTATACAAATTAAAAATCTAGTGTTATTAAGATTATTTTTGAAGGTTCTTCTCTTAGAAAGACAATTTGATTACATCGAATATCAACAAATTGAAAGAAATTTAAACACATTGGCTAATGCATCAGCTAATCGTGTTCTAAATACACATTTGCAATGTTAAACGGTAAACCAAAACAACATTTGATACATGTTGAACAAGATAGTCAGAGAAAGTAGTAATATCATAGATAAAAGTTTTTGTTTTCAAAAAATATTACATTGTCCGTGATCATAGGTTTAAAACACTTTATGTTATGAAAGATACTGATACAAAAAACAAAATATTTCAATCCACGATGATCATCCACTATCTGTGGTGATGATCATGGTAGTAGACTATTGCACGTGCCACCTTCTGCAAGAATCTCCTAAACTGGCCTAGAAAGCCAGTAACATGTCTCTGGAGACGAAGAGGAATGTCATATATCGATGTCTCAGGGATATTTATAGTCAACCTCTTTAAGTTCTGTTCTATGTCAGTGAGGATTTGTGATGCCTGATCCTGTGGCTGTGTTATGGGCTCTGTTTGCTGCCTTTAAAAGTGGTAGAGTGTAGCTAGCCGTCGTGGAACAACATCTACATTTAAAATTTTGTTATCAGTATTGGACGATTTAAAAAATAAATAAAAATTAGAGTTAAAACACATCAAAATGGTTCACCTACCTGATTCATCGCTTTGTTCCCCTAGAGGTAAGGACATCTCGGGATCACTTGTAAAGTATATACCCGTATATGGGAAATATTCAATTGTGAAGATTTGGTTCTGCAACCACATAAAATACGCAAGATTAAACTGAACCACCATACTGCCATCTCCACCATGGCAGGCCATCAATGCAAGTTGCAAGCCATCGTACCATATGAGACTCTCTAAGTTCACCATGATGAACAGGAATAAGCTGAGGGGTAAGTAGTAAAATCCTCTCGAAAGAAAAAGAGATCAAGATGGTGCCATACCCAAATTTTTTCAACTTTTCATTTTTTTCTCTCGTCAGTTGGCCTTTCATATTGACCAATATCCTTTCACACCAGTTCAAAATGGTGCCTCTGAAACATTCAATTGCAGTTTACATCTGAGACTTGGTGGCCACATGTGGAGCCGTGCTTCCACACAACCTAGTTACTGTGAATGCAATAACTTTAAGATCAAGTTGCAAGATTGTTTTTATATATATGCGGTTATCTTTGGGATCTGCTTCATCACTGCAAAATTCTTGTTTGTAACTAGCAAAGGGTAGGCCACCCTGACTAGCTCCAAAGAAAGAAATATTTTCTCCTCTTTCGGATAATCCAATGAGGAAATAAATATCTTCAAGCTCAATTTCAAGCTGATAATCGCCAATGATGAAATATTTATTTTGAACATCCCAATTATTCACTAGCCATGTCATCAGTTCCACTTGTGCCCTCATACCTTGAATTGCCCAGAATTTATACAAACCACAATTTTTAAGTGCACGCATTATGGCCTGATCATTCATAGCCACATTTTCTATACCTTTATTCTCACATTCTCTCTACTCTAACATTGTGGAATAGTCTGCAAATGGACGCATTTGAAGATTAGAAACTTTTAGTGTGAGAAATTTTAACCATTTTTTAGAGAAATTATCAAATTTCATTTGGTCACAGCGCCTCCATAGTTTTCATGCTCAGACAGTGCAGATGTTCACGCACTCTACATGAAAACTACGGTAGCCCGATAATTTTCTTTTAATAAAATTATCGGGGTCCGCAGGTAACACATGTATGACCCGTAGACCCCCGAGAAAAGAATTTTAAACCTAATTTCTCCTCAAAAATTGATTTTAAAACCTAAAAGAGAATTTAATTGGATAGAAATGAAGAGAACATTGTGGATTACCTGGTTCTAATGAATGTCAATTTGAGCGGTCGGTTCTCCCGTTATCAGCTCCAAAACGTTTCTGCCAAAAGCTCTCAATTTACAACTCAGAGGACAAAAGGTGAAAATGACTTTGTTAAACTCCTTTTTATAATATTTTTTGAATGAATAAAATATTGTATTTTATTTATTTTCCACTTTAAAAAGTATCTTTCCAATGTTATTACTTATTGGAAATAGGTATGTTTAATATTTCGAGTTTTTGTGCAGAATATAGATTTTTTCGGTGCAAAGAATTATTTTGATGATGAGTAGACTTTTATCACTTTTCAGGCCCTTGAAAAATTGTGAAAAAGTGAAACCCTAGAGTTCTCGTTTAAGCCCTTTTCAGACTCTGGAAATATGAAAATATCGTTGAGTACTTGACTATTCAAAATTGTTAAAGGAAATGAATAGTCGTCCTTTCAGTATAAGTTTACCCCTTTTCTGGACTAAAATGGACTATTTACGAAAAAGGTATACGTTGACTAATCATGGTAAATAGAGTTTTCTCTTGTATTATTTTATCCTTTTTTCGGCTTGAGAGACGAAATTTACGAAAAATAACAACCAAGGAGTTTTCTTATGTTTTTCTTCTAACTCCCTAAAATTGAAAAACACCAAGTTTCACCTATACTGGACTCATTAAAATTTAACAGTAGAGGACCTGTCAACTACAAACATGAATGAACCACTCCTTCTTAGGGTTATATTTTAATATTATGTTGGAATCATCCCAAGGATGAGCTTACACAACAATCAAATGTTATCCTCCTCAAGCTTGTCAAAAATAAAGAGGTACTTGCCAGAAATGGCAGGGGAAAAGAGAGAAAATGAATCCAGTTCTCACCCTTGTTTTGAAAAGAAGTATACCACTCTTGAACAAGACACTTTTTGTCACACTTGTACCTGGGTTGGGAAAATCCTTTGTCTAACAGTTAATCAAACCACATTGAAAGCCTTCAATCAATTTCTAGGTATTAGCTTTAGGTCAATTTTTACCAAACCATCTGGAGTGTCATTATGTGTTCAAGAGATAGTTAAAATAAAACCATTCATTGCAAACATTTTTCTCCACTTGTTTTGACCATCCCTGAGTCAGACCTTGCTAAAAAATTCTTCAAAACTTGGTCTAATGGTTTCATGTCATAGGCTTTCCTATGACAGGTCACTTTCTATCGATGAGAGCTCATCATCTAGAAATTTGATCTAGAATCATATCAGTACCTTAGGATCTGCATGCCCTAATGACAAGTTTCTCGCCTTCGACGATAGGTTGTATCATTGACCTTTGGTTGAATGATTATTTGAAGTGATCAACTGCAAATCATTTATTCACACTTTGTGGATTATACTGAGTACTTTGAGAGCCATTTTCATTATTGGTGGTTTCTCTCACACTTGTTAACATTTCACATCATTGACTAGTAATCAAGTGGTTTCTACCATGTTCGACTTGGACAAAATCAATTGCATGGATAGAATCGTACTAGTTCAGGAAGCAGAAATCAAGAACGTGGATCTAGTTTCCACCATCCAGGATACGAGGAATTTTATAATTCATGATGCAGTAGACTACTTATGAAAGATGGATATGTCCATCTTGTGTCTACTATTGATGTAAATTTAAAATCATTTATGTACTAGAAAATGTAGTTAGTTTTGATCCGAGTATGGGAAAGCCTACCTCAGCAATGATATACATATATATTTTTGCATTGAATGTTTTTACAGGCTTTCAACTGGTATGTCCGCAATCCAATCCTCAGAAAGATAAAGCACTTCACTCTTCAAAAATACCTCAGACTTTGCACTTTAGGGGGAAATCTACTACACGTTATTTTGTCACCATGACATTTGATTGTCAATATAGGTTCATCATTACCTTTATTACGCTTCCTTAGAGTTAAAAATACTCTAATTTTCTTAAACGAAGCCTTGGAATTGGAGAAAAGCTCATTAAAAGCCTAAAAGGTCTAACTCCGCACTTTTCCTAGCCCTTGCCTGCGGATCCGGAGATATTTTCCCTATAGCCTGTGGCACATCCCATATGTTTTGCATATTAAACCTGTGGACCCCCGTAAACAGTCAAATAAAGGAAAAATTAAGTTCTATAAGCCAAGTTGGTCAAATATTCTCGCAACTGGAAGCTTCTAGAAATGTGTTCAATTTGAGTTTTATCTTATACTCATGAGTTCTATCCATTCACTCATGGAGTTTATCCCTTGGTATATGGAGCTCAAATCCCTTCATGAGAGGAATCCATCCCCCCTCTTCATGGAAGTGAAACTACCTCCATTTCTCTATAAATTGAGCTTATGTTTTAGTTTCAAGGGTAGATTGTAGCTTGTAAATGGTAGACACACATATTAGTTGCTAAAGAATTTCTTAAAGAGAGCATACTCTCTAAACTAGCCATTTTTTATATGAGAATGATCACACACTCATGTCCATAACTTTATGCTAGTTCAGAGAGAAGAAGCCTTGTCAATCTGAGAGAGAACGTTTGTTCAAGTTCTCGGAAAAACCTGTATAACATCAAGGTGAAAGGTTGTAAGGTTACTTATTATTATACAAATTAATACAAATGGATTTCATTTTCTCATTAAATTGTTCATGTATCTATTCGATTATTTCATTTCTTGTATTCATTTATCACTGAGATAGTTTAGTGTTTTCTCAATTATTATATCTTGTAGGTGCTTTTAATATTTTTATCTATCATTGATCACAGGTTTCACATGCTGAAGTGACCTGTATTGGAGTGACTGGATAGAAGGTAAGCGTTGGACTTCAGGTAGGGGCATGTTATCATACTTTGTTATTAATAATTCTGAATCACAAATGATCTAGAGAAAATGGTTTTCATTTGGTTGTTTGTTTGTAGACATCCTTAGGATAATACGGAGATCGTTCTTGTCCGTAAGAAGTATTTATCCACATAACAAAGAGAAGCACAAGAAGAAAGCATACTCAACAGTTTTTTATGTAATTGAAATCTTATATTTGAAAATAAATATAAGAAGAATTTCATTTTAGACTTCAAATTTTAGCTTTTGACACCAATGGTTCTCTTTATTCACATGTCTCTCTTGTACTGTAAATGTTCCTGCCAATAGTTAGTGAATGAGGTGGCTCTTACTGCACCACAAAATTAAAATTTTCAAGAAAATTAAAAAAAAAAAAACATGGTTTTATTCCTTTATTCTATCATATTCTATTTTGTGCAAGAAAACATTTATCGAGTGTAAGAATACTTCCAATGGAACCATGTGCATAATAGGATGACATGTTTAACGAAATTTCTGTCATGGCTAGTAGGGGTCCAGTCAGGTCATTGATTAAATTTTTGCATTAGTACCTTTGTATCAATGTTATTTATCATTTCTCAAGATTTCATGAAGTTCTTGGTAGTCGCCTGTGTCCTAGCCTTGAAAATTTGCACAAATCCTAGGGTCATTGACACAAAACTAGCTAAAAAATTCCACAGTTGTTGGCTTTCCCTTGTTGTGGGAATGATTGGATTCCTATAGTCACATGCATGGCTTTTCAAGGGAGAAACTGGGGATTTATATCAATGAAAAGCTAAGTTTCCTGATGGGTTGGTCACCTGGAAAGGTTCGTTCGCGTCTGGAGGTTTTGTAGCATGTGTGGAAGTTTAGTTTGGTTTTGTTTGTCTGTTCAACTTCCTGAACTATATGTGGGGAGTCAGATCTCATAATAGTAGCCTCTCGTCACATGTTTACCCTAGTGGAACCTTTAGCTTGGGTAAATGTGGGAGGAGGGTGCTACATCATCCATGATCCATCACATCATATTTAAGAGAAAAATATAAGGTTCAAGTAGTGGAATATCACATCGCGCATCAACAACAAGTTATTCAAATCTTGAATGATGACCTCACTCTAAAACAAAATTGAATGAAATAACAAGCATATCAACATCATAATGAAAGAATTTTTGACATAGTTGATTGGGTATTTATATAGCTACAATGATACAAACAAATGTCCCTCAAGCAAGCTAAGAAGGATAATAAATTATCACCCAAGTACTATGGTACTTATAAGGTGTTGCAAAATATTGGTATTATGGCATACAAATTAGAGCTATGTGTATCTTCCTCAGTAGACCTATTTTTCTATGTTTCATGCTTAAATAAGGTTATTGGTGACAATATACCAGTTCAAACAATATTTCCAGAAGTTGATGAGGAAGGAAAAATAATATTTGAGCTTGAAGCAATCAAGGAAATAAGAACCTGATAGCTACAATATCATTCAATTTAAGAGTATCTCATTAAGTGGAAGACATTACCCGCCAAAGATTCCACATGGGAGGATGGGAATTATAGATAGAAGCATATAGAACTAATCAAGCATAAAGGGAAATACGTTTTTGAAGGAGAGGGGCATGCTAGGCTCTTATAATACTAGTGTAGGCCCCATATTGTTATTTTTGTGATCCAGAAAAGCCCACTATTGTTATTATTGTGCCATTAAATTATTATTTTTACGTAAGCCTTGACTATATTATGACCCTTTAGACTCCCATATATACCAAGAAGGTCATGTCATTTATATCATCCAAGAATTATTCATTTATGTGATGTTAAAGGAGGGTACCCCCTCAAAGAGGCTTATTTCAATCCATTGGTCTATCTATTCTTTTTTTTTGTAATATGGTTACATAACATTCTGTGATTTCACCACAATGCTTTTTTTTCTTTTGATTTCCAAAGGGGTTAACTACAACCTCACTAGGATTTAATTCCTGAGATGATGTGTTGATGAAAATCGTATTCGCATAGGTGTGAAAAGAGTGTGATCATGTAATTGGTTAGGATAAATTGAAAGTGGTGGGTTGCAAAGTGGCTTATCCACATAACTTGGAGTCCACATAACCCCGACAAGGTTTTCCCCAATAATTTTAATGGTGGACGACAAAATTTCCTGTTGGGATTCTATTCCCTAGGTGATGTGGCCTTAGAGGGGCCCATGCCTGTGTGCAATTTCTATATTGTCCATAACTTATGTTTGGCCTTACGAGTTGTAGAGAGGGTATTAATATGTGGAACAACATGAATTAGTCAACAACTGTGTGGAACTAAAACGTGGTTTGTGACATGGAAAACAATTAAGGTAGCCATGTGAGCGCCATGTGGCGATGATGTGGGTGTTATGCGGCTAATCAAGATGATGTGGCCTGCTCTTATCAAAAAATATTTGAATGACCATATATTTTGATCTAGGAGTCAATGGTCATATCTAAGAAATTTTATATTAATGGAAAGGTATCATCGAGACAAACGTAACAATGTCATCTATTTTAGGTTTTGAGAAAGTTGAAAAAGGTAAAAAATAATTAGACACCATTTCCATAATTGAACTATGAAGGTTGGGATGGCCTAGTAACTGCCTCCTTCTACCCTTATTTGAGGCTAGCGATAATTGGGAGTAATTTTACAAATATCAAGTTATAACTTTTTGTTTTTCAAATATAGTGACTTGATTAACATTTATACTTTCTTGAATCATAGTTGTTAAATTGAATTTCATTCTTTACTTAAGACATTCATTAACATGCATTGTTAGTCCATTGTACCACATTGTTAAAGCTCATTTACAATTTTCTAGAATATTCATTTTTAGGTAAGCTTATTATTCGTTAAAAATGACACAATAGAAGAATCTAAGCTAATTATTTCATATATATTAAGTGTTCAACATTATACAAATATCAAATTAATATAATGATGTCTTAGCCTATATTAGTAATTTATATTTGAAACTTAATTTGAGTATTGTGATTTATTTAGGAGATGGATTGTGGATTCAATTATTTTTACATATATTTCCTCTTATTAGCTAGTTTGAAATCAAGAGCATATTCGTGCAGAAAATTCAACAATTGGTAATTTTGAGTATTGTGGCATGCATTTGTTTTAGGATTTTGAGGATATTGATATGGATGTCGTTTTGATGCATGGTTTATCATTTTTGGAATTTGAGGATTCATAAACATATTGTAGGCTTATGATTAGCATAGTTTCTTGTCCTTTGTAATCAAATAGATTTTGAGGATATTGATATGGATGCCATTTTGATGCATGGTTTATCATTTTTGGAATTTGAGGATTCATAAAAATATTGTAAGCTTATGATTCGCATAGTTTCTTGTCCTTTGTAATCAGATAGTTTATTTTCTTACACATGAGGAAATACTGGCATTTCACTTGTTCTACCTATTAGCAATTTTTAACAGGAATTTCACTTGTTCTACCTATTAGAAATCTTTAACGGTATCATCCAACATAAGGTAAAGTAACTTGTGGAGATGAATGTTAAAACAAAATTGGATGAAGAGAAATGCTCGCGTATGGGACAAAATAAAACATTTCAGCTATTCCCGACGCCACCTTTTTTGCGGTCCAATAGATTGTAAAGTGATATATGGAAAATACATGATTAAATAGCACCCCTTTGCCATCGAGTATAAGAATGAGTAGTAAAATAACATATTAAAAATTCATTTACAAACCATTATTCAAATCATGAAGCCAATACATATTGTCATCTTTATCTAAATCACGAGGCCAAGATAGATTGGCTGCATTTCATTGTCCATACAACATTTCTAACATTTCGGCGCCGAAGCATTTTGACTCATTTGGACAAAAAGTTTTGATCTATTTGTTGAGATATTAATCTCACTGTCAGTTAGGTGTAGTTACATTTAATTTGCTTGTCTGCTAGGTGTCGTATATAGTTCAATTTAATTTATTTTTACTTCAGTTTACTTTAGTTCTACTCCAGTAATTTATTTTTGATGTTTACAATGTAATCTATTTAAATATATTTGAATATTGAGAAGGGAAATCTGTTCTCTAGTTATATTCTCTCATTCTTTGTCATGGTATCGGAGCTAGTTTGCATAAGCCTCCCTAGAGAGCAGCAATAGAGCCAAGTTGAAAAAGTAGAGAGAAAAGGCAATTGAAGACATTTTTTTTAAAATATTTTTTTAAAGAAATTTTGCACTAACGCTCTGTTTGAATAGCTTCTCAGCGTTAGTCTTAACGTGGGAGACAAAGCTAAAAATCGCATTATAACGCGGGAGAGAAAGCCAATAGTCACATTAAATGTCAATTACCTACACGGATTGCAGCCAACGCGGAACCAGTGTGGATCACCAGCGTTAAGCTACACGCGGGCGTAGAGTTGAATCACCTGAGTTAAGGTATTTTTGTTACGCAGGTCAACGTATTCAAGGGTTTTAAAAAGAATGAATGGCATGAATGCATGTCCATGATTCGAAGAAATTTTTGTTTAATGCCATTTTTTCAAGCTCTACGTGATACAAAAAAGGAGAAAGCACGATGGCCATGTAAGTGTTTTTTACACTTCATGTAATTTAAAAAAGAGAAGGCCCTTTAAAAGAAAGTTTTTTATTTAAGTTTTTTTTTCTATAAAAAAACTTGAAATTTTTCAAAGGTTTTTGTAAAGAGGTTACGAAAGTGCATGTGATGAATTTTTTTTAAGGAATTGATTTTTGGAAAATGAAATTTAAAAGAGGGTTTTAGGAGATTTTTTTTAAAATCTTTAAAAAAGATTTAAAAAAAAAAGTCTTTAAAGGAGATTTACAAAAAGGTGCATATTAGCATTTGAAGAAATAATGGCCTCTTCAAGCTCTTTGCCACAAACACCAAATCTTCTTGGCAAAAATTATTAATTTTGGAATTTGAGAATGAAAAATTTTCTACAAGCTCAAGATTGTTGGGATACACTTCTGATCGCCTATGTAGAGCCAACCCAAGAAGCATGGGTGGCCATGACCAATAATCAGAGGACTGCAACTATTGAACTTAGAAAGAAGGAGCACAGAGCCAAATGCTAGATACAAAACTCAGTTGATGATTCTATCTTTGACAAAATAACTAGTGCGACAACAACAAAAGAATTTTGGGATATTTTGCAAGCTGCGTATCAAGGAAATGATATAGTGAAGAAAATTAAATTACAAACATTGAGAGCTTAGTTTTAAACCCTAAAGATGGCAGACACCGAGAATGTGGATTAGTTCATGACTAGAGTCATGGGAATAGTCAATCAGATCAAACTCATTGCCAAAACCATTAAATATTAGAAAATTGTTGAAAAATTTCTTCGAAGTCTACCCAAGAAATATGACATGATTGTGACAGCCATTTTGGAATCCAAATACTTTACAAATATCTCAGTAGAACAGTTGACTGGATCACTTCTGGCACACGAGAAAAGAGTCAACCTGACAGAAGACTCCACGGAACAAGCCTTCAAAGAAAAACTCTCATTTGGCAGAGGCAGAGGTAGAGGATATAGAGGCAGCAACAAGCGAGGCAGAGGTTGAAGAAGTGGCAGATCAGATCATCATCATGCAACAGAGCAGTGGAGACCTCCACAAAATTGAATCCAGAGACGCAGAACATGGAACAAATCGAGTGTCCAATGTTACTACTATAAGAATTTTTTCCACTACGAACAAGATTGTCAAAAGAAACAATCAGATCAGCAAAGAGGCAATATCAATCTCTCCAACAATGAAGGAGAATCCTCAAAGACCATGTTTCTTTCATTTCATCTTTCAGAAGACAAACACATTGAATATATTTGGTCGTTGGACAGTGGATGCAGCAATCACATGACAGGCAACAAGAATCTTCTTTCTTCTCTTGATGCTTCCATAACATCAGACATATCGCTTGGAGATTGTACAAGTATTAAAGCTGAAGGAAAAGGTATTGTTCCTATTCTTACTAAGAAGAATCAGAACAAATACATCCCTGATGTTTATTATGTTCCTCAGCTAAAACATAATCTCATTAGTGTAGGACAACTAATGGAACATGGCCATGATGTATTATTTCGAAAGAACACATGCTATATATATGAAAAGGATCCTCATAAAAGATTAATAGCCAAAGTTGAAAAGACCAAAAATAGGATGTTTCCATTGACTCTTAGAAGCCAAAATACTAGACAATATTTAGTCCACAATATATCAAGAATAGATGACACTCATCTATGGAATTCTAGGTATGGCCACATCCCAATAAAGAGTTTAAGTCTGTTTCAAAAGAGCTCTATAATCATTGGTCTACCTACTATCAGTGAAAAAGTTTGTAATTGTGAAATTTGTGTCCTATCTAAGCATAAAAGAGATAGCTTTCCCATATCATCCTCTAGAGCGAAAGAGCCTTTAGCACTTTTCCATATAGAAATATGTGGTCCAATGCAGACATTGTCAATTGGTGGTAGTTTTTACTTTCTGACATTTATTGATGACTTTAGCAGGAAGATATGGGTGTACCTTTTAAAAAAAAATCGAATACCTTCTCTAGATTTCTAGAGTTCAAGGCAGAAGCACAAAAACAGAGTGGAAAACTCTTGAAAGTACTCAGATCAGACAAAGGAGGAGAATACATCTCAAATGAATTCAAAACATTTTGTCGACAACAAGGTATCATAATGCAGTACACAACCAGATACACTCCACAACAAAATGGAGTAGCAGAAAGAAAGAATCAGTCGATCATGAACATGGCGAGATGAATGCTAAGGGAGAAGAAGTTATCAAATAACTATTGGGCTGAGGCAGTGTCGACAGCAGTGTATGTTCTCAATAGATCACCAACATCCAGCCTACAAGATAAAATACCTCAAGAAGCATGGAATGGAAACAAGGTAAATGTGTCACACTTTACAATTTTTGGATTAGTAGCTTTTTCTCATGTTCCTGAAAAACTAAGAAAAAAGCTTGATGATAGGAGTGAAAGATGCATATTTGTAGGATACAGTGAATAGTCAAAAGCCTACAGAATTTACAACCCTATTACCAAAATGTTCTTCTCAGCAGAGATGTGAAATTTTTTGAAAATAAATCTTGGTTTGATCATGTAGATGAAACTTCAAATCAGATTTTTTATCCACCACAGTCTCCAATATTGCAGGTTCAAGAACAGCCAGACCATTCTAAAAATGGTACATCATCAAGCAGTGATTTAGCCAGTGATCAATCATCTTCAAAAGAGGGACATAAAACAAGAAGTATTAGAGAGATATATGAACAGGAGCATGAATTTTACCAACAGAATATGTTTGCATTTCTTTCAACTCAACCGAATCATTTTGAAGAAGCAGTTAAAGAAAAGCATTGGGTTGATGCAATGAACTAAGAAATTGCTGCCATAAAGAAGAATGATACTTGGGAATTAGCTGATCTCCCAAGAGAAAAAATCGGAATTGGCATAAAATGGGTTATAAGACCAAGCTAAATGAAAAAGGAAAGATTGAGAAACATAAGGAAAGGTTAGTTGCCAAAGGATTCTCACAATAGTTTCGTGTCAACTATGGTGAAAAATTTTCTCCAGTAGTAAGCTAAGGCACTGCTAGAACCATTTTGTTCACAACAGCTCAACATAAATGGAAAGTCTATCAGCTTGATGTAAAATTTTCCTTCCTTAATGGTATATTACAGGAAGAAGTTTATGTAGAGCAACCACTTGGTTTTGAAGTTCTAGGACAAGAACATAAAGTATATAGATTGAGGAAAGATTTATATGGTTTGAAACAAGCTCCAAGATCTTGGTAAAGTCGCATCAACACCTATCTCATCAAAAGTGGTTTTTCCAGAAGTAGCCATGAACCCACTTTGTATACCAAATCTCATGAAGGTAAAATTATTATTGTATGCCTTTATGTAGATGATCTTCTTTACACAGGAAATATGATGTTAGAAGACTTCAAAGCAGCAATGCAAGCAGAGTTTGAATTGATAAATCTAGGAGTCATGAATTATTTCTTAGGCATTGAAATTCACCAATCTGCTAATGGAATTTTTTTTGGTCAACAAAAGTATGCCACTGATGTCATTCAAAAGTTCACAATGACCAATTGCAAATCATCTTATACACCAATTTCTCAAGGTACCAAACTCAGCAAAGAAGATGTAGCACCATCTGTTGATTCCACATTGTATAAAAGTATAGTTGGTAGTTTATTGTATCTAACTCCAACTCGACCAGATATTATGTTTGCAGCAAGTTTTGTCTCCAGGTTTATGTAGTCACCAAAGATTACTCATTAGAAGGTTGCAAAAAGGATCTTAATGTATATTGCAGGGACCATAGACTATGGTTTGTTTTATACACATTATGAAATTTTTTCACTTTTAGGTTATATAGACAATGATTATGCAGGGAGTTTAGATGATCGCACAAGTACCTCAGGGTATGTTTTTCATCTTGGAACCAATCTGATTTCATGGGCATCCAAGAAACAGTCAATCATTTCAATATCTTCAGTAGAGGCCGAATATGTAGCATCAAATACAATAGCTTGTCAAGCAGTATGGTTGAGAATATTATTGAAATATATTTCAAATTTTCAGAAGGAGCGAACTCCAATATACTGTGATAATAGTTGAGCAATATTTTTATCAAAGAATCATGTTTTTTGCAAAAAGAGCAAGCACATTGACACACGTTTTCATTTTATTCATGAACTTGTCAATGATGGGGACATAACACTTTCTTTCTGTGGTTCCAAAGATTAGCTTGCAGATATTTTGACAAAGCCATTGGGAAAGAATGTATTTCAATTTCAAAGAGAGAAATTAGGCATTATTAGTGCTTCCACTTGTAACAGTTGAGATTAGGAGGGGATGTTGAGATATTAATCTCACTGTTAGTTAGGTGTAGTTACATTTAATTTTTTTGTCTGCCAGGTGTCGTAGACAGTTCAATTTACTTCAGTTCTACTCCAGTCATTTATTTTTTATGTTTACAATGTAATCTATTTAACTATCTTTGAATATTGAGAAGGGCAATCTGTGCTCCAGTTATTCACTCTCATTCTTTTTCATTATCAACCTTTTGGCTCCCACCTACGATGAAGCCTGAATCATGAAGCCAAAATGTAGAGGGATCTTTCTTGAAATAATGAGGAAAATATATATTGGCTTCATCGTTGGTATTATCAACCCAACATTTCTAACATTTTGGCACCGAAACATTTTGACTCAATTAGACAAAAAGTTTTGAATTATCAACATTTCCGGCCTCGGCGACGATGAAGCTTAAACATTTGACTCAAGCTGTGAACTTCATGACATCGAAAATAAATTCTAAGATATTAGTAATGGTTTTCCAATGATGCGATCCAACATTCAGTGCGAGGGGAAATGGTGAATCGTGGTTTACCGATAAAATACCCATCCCGGTCTGCGTTTATCTCAGCAGACTTTGAGTGAGCATTCTTTGGTTTGTAATTAGATTCGTGATAAGGTATTTTGGTTTCACCATTCCTTTATTAAATTCGAATTGCAGGAAAGCCATGGGATATAAATACGATGTTTTTCCAAGCTTTAGAGGGGACGGTGTTTTTAAACTTTAAGCACGCCAGGTATCAAGAAGCCCAGGTGAAACGTGTGGTTGAAGAGGTGGCTAAACATTGCAAGATGGGCCGCTAGTTTTTCCTTCCAATTTAAAACCATTGCTCCACCGTGGTCGATTAAGAAAATGTCTACTGCAATTGTGTAATTAAAGCTAAACTCCATATGTAGTTTCTCTAGTTTGATTGATGGAGAACCATATCTGTAATTTCTCTGGTATGATATATATACATATGATCAAACTGGCATCAAAAGTAGTCTTCTTTTGTTAATATTAACCACTATATCTCTAAGTCCTACTACTTGTGCTCTTCTATGTAAATTTGGTAGGGGATTTGTTTTGGATAGCATAGAAAATTTGAATATTGCATCTCTTAGTTTATGACAATAGTTCAACATACTTCAGACTTTTATCAATTAAACTCTGTACTGAAAAATATTATGATTGTGTTATTTGAAATATAATCTATACCTTTTAATTTGGATGTCGAGATTATTATTATATTTTTCCAAATATAATTTATTTCCTTAAATATTATTATTGAGTAAATGGAATTTATTTAATCTCTTGATAATTCCTCTTTCTTGTCTCAATAATTTCACTTAAGTAAATACCTGCTTTTACAGCCTTGGCCCACAAAAAGACATACTTTTTAAGCTACTAATGTCAAAAAAATCCATTATAGTGTATGAAATTCTGCTTTATCAACCATAAAGATATAAAATTTTACTTCACCCATTATCTATTGTCAAAAAAAAATGATTTCATTCACTTTTACATTTTTTTCTTGGTAGATGATAATAGTTGTTTTGAGTGTCTATTCCTGGTTTAGTGACAAAAAAAAGTTTTAACCTAATTAGTTTAATTAGGAAAAGTCTTTCCAACTCCCTAGCTCAAAGAAACTAAAAAAATTTGTTATCTTCCATGCCCAAACTACCAAAATTATGATCAATACTATGTATGAACAAAAACCATAAAAAAAAAAAAATCGCCTAAACAGATACCACCTCTGACCCATACCAACTTAGTTCAGTGTGATCCAAATACCTCGATCTCCCCTTCTTTAAAGGAAAAGTCCTCTTTCATCTCCCCTATCCCCATCCCCTCTCATTAATTCTCCAACTTCTATGTCACTTCCTCAAACAACCAATCTCCAGTTTCATTTGATTTTGTATATCCTATAGTATTCAAGCGAATTAATTTAAAATAAACATTAAAAATAAGTGTTAATTTTATTGTTGTAAATGGAATATTTTAATTTAATTTTAATTTTATTTAATATCAACTTAATAATATAAATTAAATGGTTAGTAAAAAAAGATAGGAAGTAATCCATGATAAATATCAAAGTACTTACTTCATGATTGCATGTCATTAGAACATAAAAAAACCTAAAAATAACTAAATTATACCTTTATTTTAAATTATTGTTATACCTTTAAATTATTGTTATACTCCTATTCGATCTACAACCCACTGTGGGGGTAATGTTCCTCATGATTGCATGTCATTAGAACATTAAAAAACATAAAAAAATAGCTAAATTATACTTTTATTTTAAATTATTGTTATACCCTTAGTTGATCTACAACCCCACTATGGGGGTAATGTTGTAGCACAGTACACATTTGTAAAAATTTAACATCTTTATGTCAACTCATTTAAAAAACAACAAAAGGTTAAAAGAAATGTAGTGGGGGAGATGTTGTAGTGTCAATAAATGAGCGTAAATATTTAGATGATGGCTCAATTAATAATAGAAAGTTAAAGGTAATAAAAATAGTAAAATTCAATTTGTTATATTGTAATTTTGTTTTGCAATGCAACTTAGTCCTTCCAACTCAAGTTAGAAATTATTCTTTAGGAACAACCACATAAATAATGATAACTTACATTGGTCAATGATAAAATAATAGTGGTTGATTATTGTTTTACTCCTAAATAGATATAATGGTGGGAAACAATGGATTGTAAACATGTTATTTGCCAAAGTAGGAGCTATTTTCAAGGGTTTTATTTTTTTAAGATTTTTGCAAAGCTTAAGAGTAAAAAATCACTACACAAATATATACAAATCTTGCATGAATGTTGCACTGATATCCATAAATTATTACATAAAATATGTAAGACAATTATCCACATGGAATTATGTTTTACAAATGTTGCAATAAGGCCTTCAAGTTATGGTCCAATCAAATGTTTGAAAATTAGTTTTTTCAATAATATTAAAAAATAAATATTTATTTTTTAAAGTTAAATGTTATAATTTGCATTGGTCGATGCCAACAAATTGATTTCTAGAGTATTGCCTTTGCAAGGACTAATAATTATTTTGTAACCATATTTAAATCTAAATAATAAGCTTATAAAAAATTAATGCTTACAATAAATTAACAATATAACAAGATCCTTAACTAAATATATTCACCCAAACTTGATCATGGATATTATTAACTAATAGGTTTTGTCACAATTTCTAGAATTATTAACTTTATTATTTCTACAAATTTATTTCCTTCCATTGTCATCCAATATGTGGCAGAAAATTTTAGACCATTTTTGTATAGTTTCATACATTCAAAATTATCATACCTATAAGAGTTGAGAATAGTGGTTAGTACCCCAAATGAGAGTTGACTTAGGCAATCTGCAACGTCATTGGTGCCACCCTTCTTATATTTAATGCACAAATGGAATTGTTGCAAATATGTGGACCATTTATGATGGTAATAATTTTGCAGGAGGGCTTGACTCAATGAAATGCTGGCATGGCACGTGTGTTCATGGCATACTAAACAATACCCTTAATTTAACTACATATTGAAAAACGACTCTAAAATTCACTTTATATAACCCCCTACCAATATGAGCCCAATACACCATCCCAATTTCAAAAACCCCTTATTTAACTATATATTGTAGCTATTCATTCTTTCATTAACAATTTTTATACCTCTTTATAATTATATCCCTAGTATAGTAACATTGTGCATCTCTTATGACCCCACATGAATTCTACAATGCACATTTCTTCTTTTGGTATACATTGCAGATGCATATTAGTTCTCCCACAATGCAAAATTGCTCAACCAACACTCAAGCACATCTTACTATAATTTGTGGCATTTAATTGTCTAAGGCACACAAATATCAACCATGTTTTAGGAAGAATTATTATGTGCATGTATATAAAATGACACATAAATTGATCTAGATGATGATGAAAAATCAATTGATGAGTCTTTATGAATATGTTTTCACCAAATAAGGTGTTCAAGAATAAGTCTAGGTGTTCCCTATGGATTCCAAAGTCAATATGTCCAAGGCTTATGTTCCTACATAAGTTTTAGGTTAAGAACGAAACCCATGAACAAAAATTATAAAATGGATATGCCATGAATTTAGACTGTAGATAATCATGAATTCTGGTTCACGGGTTCATCTTATGTATGATTCCAATGCAAGTTGTGAAAGAACATTTTTTCTACGAAAGAGATTAAAATTTTTCAATATAATCATTTCCTTAGCCAATCAACTTAACCCAAAAGGGGCATGAAGGAGAAAAATGTTTACCACAGGTAACCTCCAAAATGGTTGTCGAGCAGAAGACTCGAGAGATTTTACAACCAAGTGATGGAGTTGTAACATGTAAATCATGATCATGGGGATAAGCCTTGTGGAGAAAGAATAAAGGTTAGGTTTAGGTGCAATATTTCTATGATATACAATACTTTGGATTAGAGCATGGAGCACAATTTTATAATGCAGGCCATATCTCTATGATAAAGCATTCACAACACAAAGAAATGGATGTGCCAAGGACTACATAGAGAAGCATAAATTATGCATTCATATTTTATGTGTTGAGAACAAGGTAAAAAAGGGTTTTCATGATGACAACCTACAAAGGTATTAAAGAAACTATCAATATCATCCCATATTTTTAGTTTTTGTAGTGGACACATAAACATTTATAATGACATGGTTATTGTCTAATTGGTACTTGCCAATAATATATTTTTTTTGTATTTTGCATATAAAACTTACCATGCATGCTTTTATCTTTGACACACTATCATACATTTGTGCAAAGGAAACTATGGTTTATAAGATATATTAAGTTTTTTTTATGAACATAGAAAGAGACAGAGGTGAAAGAAAAAATTCGTACAAGAACTAATGCAGGGAACTAGAAGTTTCTAAAGAATATGTTAGTAAATGGGAATATGTAAAAATAAAGGTTTTGGACATGTATATTCATGCCTTGGAGAAGAAAACAAAAAGAAAAAGTTTGGGATTACAAACTAAAAAAAGTATTGAATTGTTTTCAATCTGGTTCCACATTTTATTTTTGTTAGTGGAAAAATATAAATTATTTAGTGACCTAACTTTTGTCTAATTAGTTCTTACACTTTCTCGTTTTTTGTATTTTTCGTATCATTGAATTTTTGCATCGGTCACACAGACTATATTTATTTCAAAGATAATTATGGTTTTTAAGTTCTATTAAGTTATACAAAAAATAGATGCAAGAACAAATGTGCACAACTTCTATTGTAGGAAACATGAAGCTTACGATGAAAATATTATTGAGTGAAAATATATAAAAATAATATTTTTGAACATGATTGTTAGTGATGCTCAGGTAATATAACTCAATGGAATTATATGCTTCTGCATAAAAATTTCTAATATTTGGCTCCCTTCAAATGCAGTGAAGAAATATTTTTTTTTCAAGAATAATTAGGGGCAAGAGAATTTAATATATCAACCAATAACAAAATAGATATATCATGCATGTCATTTCACAATCACTAGAATGTTGGTGATCCCCATTTGAATTATTTATTAATTTGAAGGAAAACGGATCACCTGTTGAATGTCATATGATTAAATGAAGACGCTTCTAGTAGCGAGTATCATAGGAAATTGCTTTATTCTCATATTTCTCCAATATTTCTTACATTAATAACATTCCATTCTCTTCTCTATGCGATATGAAACAATACGCTTAACAATTACAATGTTGTTTGCATTATTTTTCCTTCTTAAAGAGATTGTAGGTTCTAAGACAAAAGTGGGCTCTCAGCTATTCAAACATAATACCATTTCCTTGCTATGCAACTCTAAAAATTATCATAATTTATATGGATGGATAATTTTCTCTTAGGTTTACTAGTAGAGAGAGAATAAAACAAGCTTATATCTATCTTAAGTCGAGATATACCAAGTACCGAGAGGAATCAATTCTCATTTCATTGTTAAAAAGGTTTTGATATCAAGAAATTCGATCCCTCTCAACACTTGGTAGATTGGGAGTTAAAATGGATCTAGGCTACTTTAATTATTAATTATAAATATAATTATTAATTTTATGTCTTAATTTATATTTTATTTGTAATTTAATTTAATTTTAGTTTTGTTTTATTTTGACTAAGTAAAAATATTAAACAGGGAATTACAATACATATTTGGCATACTCAACTAGAGAGAATGTCTCAACAGAAAGAAGACATCACTTTCTAAATAAACGGTTTGGCCTCTTAGTATTTTATCCCACTTAAATAACTATAAATTTCCCCAAGAGGTGCAAAGAAACATTGATAGGATTATTAAAATAGTAATTAAGATATTAAATTTATATATTAATAGGAAAAATAAAAAAATATGCATTGAGACAATTATCAAGAAAAATAAAAACATGTTAACCACATTAGGAAAAACCCTTAGAAAAAAGAAACACTTAAACCATTTTAAGAAAACCGCTTAACAAAATTTAACTCTTAGAATTTGTCCATGATAAAAAATGATAAAATATTTCCTTTATATAAAAAAGAAAATTCTTTTCCTTTAAAATATATGAGATCCCTAGACCCAGTCTAATTTCTCGGGCTAACTAATTAAATAAAATATAAAAATTAGAGGAAAAGTGGCCTTTCCTGTGCACTCAAAAGTACCTTCCATGCAACACTTCCTGTACCATTATTTTTGTTTCTATTGCAATGAAATTCTATTGTTGAGACTCATATTATTGTTGGGCCTTATAAAGTAATTTCAATTTCCAAACCAAACTAGATTTAACTTAAAGTCATAATTAACCCACTTTTTCCTATCCCTCCTCAACAGTTGATCACCTAGGGTATGATTCATTTGTTGGTAATTACCATAGTAATATATAAAATACTATTCCCAAAAATGGAAAATTTGCATCACTTGAGAGTCCAAAATATTTTTTTATCTATATATGATCATATTTGATTATTTTGGTTATTTATTTCAAATAATAAAGAGGTATAATCATCCAACCATGTATAATCATTAACTGTTAGGTCCTTATAATACTAGTATAACCCCTTATTTTTATTGTTAGTGTAACGCCCTTATTGTTGTTGTTGTGCCCATGTAGTTCCCATATATGTTATTATTGTGCCCCATAGAAGCCCATTATTATTATTGTTGTGCCCTTACATTATTATTTTTATGTAGCCTCTGATTATATTTGGGCCCCTTAGAATACTGTATATAGAAAGTAGGTTTTGTTATTTGTATCATCCAAGAATTGTTCATTTATGTAATGTAAAGGAGGTTTCCCCTTCGAAGAGGATAATTTCTAATTCATTGATCTATTTTTTCTTCTATTTTTGTGAGCTGGTTTCATAACATTTGCTAACCGAGCTTTGGATTTTGGGATTTTGTTCCTCCAAATAGGTCATCTTGGAATTTTCGCTATAATTTTTTTTCTACAAAGTTTGAGAATATAAAAAAACACCCATGTGATTCAAAATCAATAGGAACGTCATGTAAAAATTTCAAATATTGGTTGGCCATATTTGTAGAGATATGAACTAAGGAACTTAGGATTTTTTCAGGATCAAGAATTTCATCTCAAACAGGTGGCCGAGGGACAATTGCCATAACTTTTGTTTCAAACATAAGATTGGAATTATGTAAAGAGTGGTTGAAACTGCATGGATTGTAGTTTTTTTGTTTATCGAGTTTAGAGCAAAAGGTCAAAATAGTGACATGTTACACGTCATTCAAGTTTTCGCTGTTGAACCAACCCATATTTAGGCCATTGCGAGAGATTGGGAATACATTTATCTTGAAGAATCCAAATTGGGTATGACCTATGGAATTCAAAATAATACTAAGAGCGATACCACAGGACAAAAATTAAGAGCTCAGATATCCTAAATTAAAGGGTTAAAACCTTTTCAAAATCGAGATCCTAAAAGCAAGAAAAATGTGTGTATTTTTTAAAACAATTTTGCATAACTTTTGTTTGAAAAAAATAAGTTTAAAGCGACTCCAAGGGCATATTGAGACATATGTATTTTTATTGGGTTCTAAAACGCCTCCAAAAAATAATTCTACACCCATTAAGCCCACAAAAAACTCTTCTATAAAGCATGAAGAGGAAGAATTGCAACACGATATGTCAAAATTACAAGACCAAGTGCAACAAATTTCACTCTCATAAAGAGAAACCAAAGATGAACTAAAGGGTGACATGGATGGTTTAAAAGTAGAAATGGAAGCTAATATGGATGTCATGGAAGCCAATATCGATGGTATAGAAGAAAAAATTGAAGGTTTGAAGGAAGGTTTGAAAACGTTTCTACAAGAAAATCTTCCTAATGCTAAAAAAGGTAGTAGAGGAAACTCGTGATGAGAAAAAAAGAAATGCTAATCATGATTTCATAGACTCTAACATTGGATCAAAAACCCACCATATTCAAAATATCGATATGAGTAAGTTTTATGGAAAGGATATGATAGCATGCATACTACAAATGGAGCAATACTTTGAAATCCATAATATGTAACCCAGACAAAAGGTACACATTGCAACTTTATATTTAGAAAAAAATCAGTTTGTATGGTATCGATGGCTTTGTTCTCATAAACCACTTGTCACTTGGTCAATTTTGACGGAGGAAATGATACCACATTATGAGGATACAAATAGCAACACCTTCTTTAGCCAATCGATAAATCTCAAACAAAAGTGTTCAAAGATGGAGCACATTCAGGACTCAAAAAAATTAATATCAGGGTAGTATATATTCCAAAGGCGCATATGATTGATTTCTTCACAGGGAATTTAGAGGATAACATCCAACATGATTTTCACCTTTAGGAAACTAATTCATTGGAGAAGGAATTCAGGGTGGCAAGAAAATTTGAAAGAAAAATTATGGCAACAAGTAAGTCTACCAATAACAACTATAAATATGGGAATGTTTTTTCTCCTAGCCTTCCACAACCTACAAGTTTGACACCACAACAATTGGAGGAAAAAAGAGAAAAAAGCCTGTGTTAAAGTTGTGATAGAAAATAGACTAAAGGTCATAAGTTTGTTGAGAAGAAATTAATTTACATAGATTGTGAAGAGGAGGAAGAAAACTAATAAGAAAATTCAAAAGAAAAGGATATACACCAGGAACCAACCCTAGAAAAAGAATAAATGAATATAACGATATCTTGTAAGGCATTGGTAGGAATTACCACTCCTCAAAATCTCAAGATTGAAGGACATATCAAGAAGAAAAAGGTAATAGTATTGATTGATTCATGTATTACCCATAACATTATTCATTATAACATAGCCAAGGAATTAAATCTCTTCCTATATCCAGTACTAGAGTGTCAAGTGATGGTTGAAAATGGAGGAATTGTAAATTTCTCTCGAAAGTTCCATAATATCAAGCTAACCATGGGGGAAAATGTATTGAATAGTCCAATGTTTTCTATTCAAATGGGTGGTTCTGATATTGTACTAGGAGTCCAATAGTTACAATCCTTTGGGGTTATGACTTTTAATTTTCAATAACTTTCTTGAATTTTTTTTGGGAAGAAAAGGAAGTTGAATTATGGGGTATTGCAGGGAAACTAGGAAAGATAATCAATTATAATGTCATGAAAGAGATTATGAAGAAAGAACAATAAGGTGTAATTGCACAATTATGCTCACTACAAGTTCAAGCAATGGAAGATCACATCAAGAATCAACAACAATTTGTCTAAATCTTAAAGGATAACCTCACTTTGGCACAGAATCTAATGAAACAACGCAAAAATCAACATCATAACAAAATAATTTTTGATGTTGGAGACTGGGTATTTTTATGGCTACAACCATTCAAACAAATGTTCCTCAAGCAAGCTAAGAAGGATAATAAATTATCACCAAAGTATTATGGTCCTTCAAGTGTGTTGTAAAATATTGGTACTATGGCATGAAAATTGGAGCTTACGACATCTTCAAGAATCCACCCAATTTTCCATGTTTCATCCTTAAAGAAAGTTATAGATGACAAGATCCTAGCTTAGATAATATTGTCAGAATTTGATGAGGAAGGAAAAATCATAGTGGAACCTAAAGCGGTCATGGAAACAATAACTCAACAACTAGGAAATAGATCAATTTCAAAGTATCTCATCAAGTGGAAGAACATACCAGCTAAATATTCCTCGTGGGAAGATGAAATTTTCTATAGAGAAGCATCAGAAGCTACTCAAGTGTTGATAACAACACTTGTTTGAAGGCAAATAGCATGTTAGGTCCCTATAATAAGAGTATAACCCCTAATAGTTATTTTTAGTGTAACCCCCTTATTGTTATTGTTGTACCTATGTAGTTCCCATATTGTTATTATAGTGCCCCATAAAAGCCGATTATTGTTATTGATGTTCCCTTACATTATTAGTGTTATGTAGGCTTTGATTATATTGAGACTCCTTAGACTACTATATATAGAAAGTAGGCTTTGTCATTTGTATAATCCAATAATTGTTCATTTATGTAATGTAAATGAGGTTTCCCCCTCAAAGAGGTTGATTCCTAAGTCTTTGATCTATCTCTTCTTCTATTTTTGTGAGATGGTTTCATAACATTCAATTTATGGAGTACTTTGTAATTTGTGAAAATTACCTTTCTATACTTTTTGTCTAATAATTGATTTTTTCTAATCTAAATTTCATATACTTTGTAATATTTGGAAAATACCTATGGAATTAACTTCACACAAAAATTGACTTTTATAGATGTCATATCAAATTTATTTGATGGATTGTTGTGAACAAAAAAGAAAACCTTTGCTTCTTAGTGCATAATTAATCATGGCTCTAACACTTTCATATTGGTTAGAGTAAAAAAAAGGAGTCATACTATTTTGGAAGTGAAATGACCTTATTTATCCCCATATGTCAATATTGGCACAAATTTATATGTATATTGGATAGAAGTTGAGGGACCCAGTGTTCGTATTTTTGTAAGGGAGGGTGACAGATCAACAAGTTAACTAAGGAATGAAGAGAAACTCCCTTCATGGCTTTAGAAACAATGCTCCTATGTTATGTTGGGATTCATTTGAAACTAGAGCATATCCTCTCTAACTTTGTCCAACTAAAAATCCTTGGCAAATAAGGCTCATTGATGCTTAGTATGATGTTATATCTGCATCTGGTGTGACAGGGTTCATGAACCTAAGGATAGATAGGCTTCATATGCTTAGGAGGAGATTCTAATTGATATTGTGGAGGGTACATTGATTCCTATGTAGTTAAATAATATATAAATTATGTTTTTTCTTCGGAAGTAGATGCATTAGTAATTATTGTTACATACATAAAAAAAAATTTAAAAGTGTTTTTAAAGGTGGTCATGAGAAGTAGTTCTTACCAAAATAAATGATAATAAATTTAATTACATGATTTCACACTGGAGTTGGCATGAACCCAAATGTATATGAATAAATAAGGAAATAAATATACGAAGGGTATAACCATAGAATTTGGTTTATTTCATAATAAAATCATTGCATTTTCATGGTAAGTTTCTCTACCAATCACTCGTAAGTGGTCAAACATGTAAAAGCCTCTGAACCTAACCGCAAAAGGATAGTAGTGGATTGAAAATGGTCTTTAGGGAAAATTTCATTGTATTATAACACATCTAACATATATAAGTGGAAAGGTGAACAACATGAGTAATAATAGGCCTTTGTTCATCCATATATACATGTACAATGCCATGAGAAAGAGGTCATGAACTAAGTATAGATTTTTGGTGGAAAATTTACTAAAAACACAAATTAATGAAGTAACCATCATATTATTGATGAAACATTTATATGAAAAATCACATACACTTTGAGAATATCAACTGAACTTATCGGTATTTAATTGGAAACATAACTATCATTGTTACAATATTTGCATCAAAAAATATAATCAGTGACAGTATGGCCTCTATGCCTCATTTCAGTAGTTTCCTTGAAGGATATAGTCTCTGATAAAGTAAATAAAAAAATGATACCTTACTATGATTAGAAAACTAATTTTTCTTCATTAAACACTAAAAATAGACTCAGATTCAATTTATCTTGTCCATGAAGATTAAATTTAGTTAATATTTAATTTATGAGACAATAAATCTATGTAAGGATTCTCGAAGATTGACTTGTTTTCCTACAAACTTTTCATGTTGCATATCTACATAACTTCCAAACATTTTACTTAATAGAATAATTAAAACTTACATAGGGTTCCTACCTTTTGAAAATGTATCAATAAATTCTTAATTGATTTTTCTGTATAATTAAATTAGGATAAAATCGAAATTACACAGCACAAGACAACTTGAATAAGTTAAATGAGTTGTTATCACTCAGCTATCTTAGTTAATTCGATTTGAGGGAATAACTTCAGTTGTGTACAATGATTCCTAAATTTTAGTATCCCAAATTGATTTAGTTTCACTTGTAACAATTTAATTGAGTTAAATTAAGTTAAGGTCAATTAAACTAGTTCCAACTGTTGGAGTAACTAGTCGAACATATCGCAGTGGGATGAAACTTGAGTGCTTAATGATTTAACTGATCAATCAACCTAAATTAAATCATGCATACATGAAATTCTAGTTACAAGGTTGATATTGGGTTTCAAGGGAAGTGTACTATCAGTTGTATAATTTTCCAAATTATATAGGTGGTGCATGCAATCAAAGAAAATCCTAATAGAATTGCGCAATTCTCAATGAGAAATTTCCCTAATGAATAGGGGGCTAATGCCTCATCAAATAATGCAAGGAAATATGATCTTTGAGGCTAGGAAAATTGGCTAAGTGTTTTCCAAATTCAATCAGTCAGGAAGAGGATGGAAGATACTTGTGCAGATTCTCCTCAAGCTTGAGTATTCATATTGTATTCATCCATATTATTTCATGAATGAAATACAGATAACAAGGAATTTTGAGTAGTTTCTTTCTGCTAGGTAAATATTTGTCTATATGTGTTGAATCATGATGCATGTTTTGATATGTGTTCCTGATCGTTAATTTTCTTCCACATATTAGTAGAGTAGATTTGAGTATTATGTTTTAGTACATTACACAAGAATTTTTGAATCTACAGTTAATTTCTACATGGTACCAAAGCTACATTCTCAATAGAGAAGAGAATTCGAAGTTGTCATTCCAGGAGGTTCAAATTTCAAGATCATTCTTGCAAGTTTGATCCTGGACTAAGAAGACGGATTTCATGGACTCAGGCTTCAGTATGGCTTGAAAGGAACCAAAAATTTTGTTGCATGGAATATCCACATGGAGGCAATATTGGATGAAAATGGGCTACTACAATACTTCAAGACAAATGTAGGAAAACCACATCATTTGATTCATAGGATCTGGCATAGTGGAAGAAGGATGTGGTTAAAGCGAGGATAATCATATTGGAGGGAGTTCGAGATCATATTGTCTCCAATATTCATGGGAAAGAGACTCCATTCACGATGTGGAAAAGATAGACTTATTTTTTTGAGAACAGTAGTGACCATAACAAGTTGTCACTCAAGGAAAATCTTTGAAGTATCAACAAGCAAAAGACTAAATCAATTCCATAGTAACTAAGAAAGTTTACACATTTTCGTAATGAATTTGGTGGGGTCGGTGTTACTGTCCGTGAGAAGAATTGGTAGCTCTAGCTCTTTTGGGCCTTACCAACAGCTAGCACAATTTTCAAGATTTCGTAAATGGTAGAGAGAAACTACCAAGCTAGGAGAAGTTATGGTCCTATATATTGTAGGAAGAATAAGGCAGAACAATAGATAGAAGTCCTCATCCAAGATGAGGATAACCATCCGTTGGCTAGAAAGGAAAAGAGAGGCAAGGGGAAGAAGTCCCAATCCAAAGGAAATTTTGGTCAAGGGGGAAAGAAGAAGGACTTGTCCAAAATCAATAGATTTCACTGTAATGAACTGGGATACTATTCCATGAAGTGTCCACAAAAAAAGGTGGCCATGAAGCCCTCAAGAGGAGCAGTTGGTGAAGCTCTAGCTTCACAATATGAGCTTGATTTTACCCTCATTGTATGCATGAAAAGCACATTTATGGGTAGTGTGTGGTATCTGGATAGTGGTGCCTCATTCTATATGATATGCAACTTATAATTTTTCAGTAATTGGAGGAGAAATACCTCCTGATGCATGTAGAAATGGGACATGATGATAGGTATAGCACGACTGGTATCGGTACAGTTACTTTTCAGAGGGATTCTGACTCCCCGCTTAGTCTCAAGGATGTGACGTTTGTTCTGTTTCTAAAGAAGAAAATAGTTTCCATTGTGGTGTTGGAAGACCATGGCTATGATGTGATATTTATAAAAGGAAAGGAGTTCCTAAGGCACATCACTATAGGATAAGTGAAGAAAACTAGGCTTCAGGTGAAGAACCTCTATAGGTTGGATGTAACAGACTGTGCTTCTTTGAGAAGAAAGACGAAGAAGGTGTAGAGCCAATAAGTCAAAGAATTATGGCATAAAATAGTTGTCCATTATCATCAAGGAGCTTTGAATATCATGTAAAAGATCACCACAGGGCTCCCCAACAGAGCACTAGAGCAGTAGAATACATGCAAAGGGTCTACCTTAGGGATGTACACAAAAGCAACCTTCAATGATCAGGATAGTATGGCATATGAAATGCATCAAAGGACTCACTGCAATGTCTATGGACCTTTCTCGACAACCTCCGTGGAAAACTACATGTATTATGTTATATTTGTATATTATTTATCATGTGAGTGCTAGATTTAATTGATGGATAAGAAATACCATACATTCTCCAATTTTTTTGAATTTAAAGAAACCGTTGAGAAATAAAATAGCATGAAAGTGAAGGCTCTCTGGAGTGATAATGGTGGTGAGTATGTGTCGAATCAGTTTAAACATTTATGTGAAAAGGAAGGCATTCAATGGGAGTTGAGAACACCTCATAATCCACAACATAATGGGGTCAATGAGAGGAATAACTTTAGGATATTTGGTTCATCAGTTTATTGTCATGTTTCCAAGCAATCAGGGAAAAATATAGAGCTGAGAGTAGAGTTGGACACATTTATGGGGTAAAATGATACACCTCAAAACTATCCGGTGTACCTTCCATCTCTCAAGATGACAGTTGTTCGTAGAGATATGAATTTCGATGAGGAGAAGGAAATGAGTTGTTCCCTTGAGAGGGAGCTTTAATCGCATTCATATGAGGATAATTTAAAGGAAGAACCTCAAGGTGTTGTGGAGTAGCCACAAGAAGAGGAGAAGAGAGTTGAGAAAGGCACTAATGCAAAGCCATCTAGATATGGAAGGAAGTGCACTAGGGAAGCTGACAGATTATTTCATGATTCTATAAGAGATAATGTGGGAGCACCCACATCACAATGTAGACAAAGGAGGTCATTGGGTCGGTACACATGCTACATGGCTTTGATGAGTGAGGTAGTAGAGGAAAAACCATCCTCATTCATGGAAGCAATGCAACAACCAATGTGGGTTGATGTTATGGTATAGAAATATGATTCCATTGACAGAAATAGTGGTTGGGAAGTGGTATGAAGAGTAGAGGACAAGTCTTTGATAGATTCAAGATGGATCTACAAGGTTAATAAAACAACATACAGAATCATTGGGAAATTCAATGCCATATTTGTGGCCAAGGGGTTCTCTTAGGTCGAGGGAATTGACTATAAGGAGAACTTTGCTCCAGTATCAAGGTACTCTTCTATCAGATCAATTCTAATGCTTGCAGCATAGATGGGATGGAAGATCCATGAGATGGATCTGAGGACATCATTCCTAAATGGTTTGATTAAGGAGTAGGTGTACATTGAACAACCAGAAGGACTTGAGACCTTTGATAGAGAGTCACATGTGTGCAAACTCTAGTGAGCCTTGTATGAATTGAAGCAAGCAACCCATTCTTGGTAGACCAGGATCGACAACTATTTCACCAGGTTGGGCTTCACCAAAAGTGAAGCACTTGCAAACTCTTACCATATGTTTCTTGAAGGTAAATTGTTGATTAGAGTATTATATGTCTATTATTTGATTTTAACCAATGATCATAATATGATCAAATATTTCAAAGAGGATCTTCCAAGAGAATTCGAGATGAAGAACATGGGACTCATGTTTCAATTTGGAAGTATGGAAATGATATTGGGAACTGTGTGACTCTTGGGGCAAGTATCCCAATGTGATATTGAATAATTTCTGCATGGAAAGCAGTAAACCCATGGAAACCCCTATAGCAGACAATTGGAGGAAGGACGACGCCACTTCAGGTGAGAATGTGGAGGAGACTATTTACATGAAGCTTATGGGTTCACTTATGTATTTGGTGAACACACAACCATAAATGTGTTATGCAGTTAACCAACTTAGTCAAGAAATGGTTAAGCCAACCAAATTATATTGGAAGGCATCAAAACATGTGTCGAGATACCTCAAAGGCACTACTTAGTATGGTATTTGGTACAAACAAGCAAAGGGAGTGAATTTTCAAGGCTCCACATATGCATATTGGGTAGGAATTCCATCAGATAGGAAGAGCACTTCAAGATGATTTTCTAGTGTTGGGTTAACAACAATTTCTTGGTATAATAGGAAGCAGAGATCAGTTGCACTCAGCTTAGGAGAAGTAGAGTACATGGTTTCCGGTCAAGAAACTTGTGAACCTACCTAGATGAGAAAGATTCTTGTTTGGTTATTTGGTTAAGTGATGGATCCTACTGTGATTTACTATGACAATAAATGTTGTATCGAACTTTTGGAGAAATTATTTTTTTCAGGATCGATCCAAGAACATTGATGTATGGTACCACCATCTACAAGATTCTGTGCAGAGGTGGTTCATGATGTTGGAATCATAGAGGTGTCACTTAATTAACCTATGACATAGCATGTGCATTCATGGAACACTAAAAAATAACCTTAATTTTACTACATATTTCAAAATACTTCTAAAAATCACTTTATTTAACCCCCTACCAATACGAACCCATTACATTTTCCCAATTTAAAAGACTCCTACTTTCACTAGATTTTGGACGTATCCATTTTTTCATTAACATTTTTTATACCCATTTATATTTATATCCTTAACATAATCACATGATGCCTCTCTTATGACCCCACATGCATTCTACGATTCACCTTTCTTCTTGTGATATACATATGAGATGCATATTAGTATTCCCATAATGTGATTACTCAATCCACACTCAGGCACATCTCACTATGATTTGTGGCATTTAATTGTCTAAGGCATACAAAGGTCAACCATTTTTTAGGAAAATTGATTATGTGCATGTCTATAAAATGACATATAAATTAATTTATATGATGATGAAAAATAAATTGATCAATCTTTATGAATATGTTTACACCAAATAAGGTGTTCAATCACAAGTCTAGACCCTCTTCCCTTTGAAATATTCTTGCTCAAAAATCCAACTACAACCCCGTGTACTAAAACTAGTGTCTTATTAAGGTGGAACAACAAAAGTTACCATTTGGGAGAGTTATATAGAGAAGAAAAGGAAAGGTGAGGATGAGAGTTATAAGACCCTCCCTTTTCTTTAATGAAAAAAAAACATTGCTCTCTATTTTTTTTTAATTTAAGTTTTTTAATGAGAGCCCCGTGGTGTATTTTATTAGGAAATCATTTGGAAACAACCCATGTTGATGGCATTAATGGTTTTTTAATCTTGGAAATGTGATTTAAAGAGCTCTTACTGCTATATTTCTTATTTTCAAGATTGTCAAAAATATTTTATAGACAATTTTCCCCAAGTTCAAATGGATGGTATTATGTGGCTATGTTTTATGAACCTTCCCAAAATAAACATGCTAGGTAGGTATACCCTAAGGTTTTTTCAGTAAGCATCTTTCAAATATTGGATTTCATATTTGGGGGGATCTGTGGGGTCACAACACTATCTTGGTTGTATTGGAGAAGATTTAATAAGCCCAATATTCACTAGCTTAAGACAAGAATGTGTTTTCAAAATGATACCAGAAATTTCAAGGCCCATTTGGAAGCACTGGAGATGTATTCATAGTTACTGTAACAACTATACTCAACAACATCAAGATGAATCTTCAACAGTGTTCACAAAAGGGGATGATTGTCCCCATGTCACAGAGAATATTTCTGCTATATAGATGTCAAGGTTATTATGACAAAAGAAAGATATGTCATGTTGTCATTAAACATTGGTATACAAATCTGAAACATGGTCACTCATTGAAACAAAGGTGACAGTCTATAGATTACTTCCCTTGACAATCTTATTATTATCTATCCACAAGGTTACTATAAATGCCATTTTCAAATCAAGGTTCACTTATGTCACCAAAGGTGTCAAGACATCATGATTATATTAAATGCTCAATCGCCATGCTCAACCATACGACCTCAAGAATCAAATATTGCAGCAACTAACTAAAGTTAACTTTTTTAATAAGCTTCATAACATCCTATCTATGATACATAGATACAATCAAGACTTATTTTCATCTAGCTAGACAACTCAATACATAAAAATCCTAGATAATTGTATACTTTAAGGCTTGGTCATTAACGCACAAGCACATAGAATTCCATTAGTTCTTTCCAATTCCACAGAATCCCTTGATTTAGAAACTCAATATGCAATCTATTGCATGATGACAAGACTATGATGGAGAGGAAAAATTATGTTGTTTATGCTACACAATGATTAATCACCTGAAGAGGAAACCTTTACTGCATCTTCAAATGCCAAACTTTTGATTTGGGAGTGATAAAACTCAATTTTAGTTTGATGCAAAATTCTACCTTCTCGGCTCAATATCTTCACTATAGAGTTTAGGATGACCATGTAATGAATATGCCTAGATCAACAGCACTTCCTACATGAACAAGTGCATATGAATTCAAGGTGCTGAAAAACACATCAAAGTCTAAAAACTGGCAATTGAGCATTTTTGCGTTCATAATAATCTATGACAATCCACTCTGTCTATTAATTAAAATTATTTCCATAGATGTTGTGAGTCTGAATAGGCCTTTTCTTATCAAGTTTTTAAGCTAGAACAATTTTCATGGTTATATAATTTCACAAGGTTTTCAAGTTGATGTTGCCACACAAAATGTCAAGTTTAGATTACTATGACTGATTTACAAAGGTTCAGTATAAATCATATGCTTTACTACAAAGGTTACTAGTTCTTTGTCAAGAAGGTCACTGTTCAATTATTCCAATGAATAGCAAAAAATATGAAAATGCAACCTGATAAAATAACTTTCTCTGCAAAGGTAAATCTGAGTATATATTTTAAGTTCATTGTTGAAGATGCAAGGCTTTCCACTGAATTTCAAAATGTCACAATGCATATATCTATTCTCTGAAAGAGAAATCCATTATAGATATTTTCTTACTACCTGTAGCTTCAATCTCATATTCACATAAGTCAACTTATATAGTTATCTATATTTCTCTGTAGATGATAATGTTGGAGTAGACATGACAACAACCATTATGATTTCAAGAATTGCAAGGTGACAATTTATAGGGTTTTGTGGTGAAAACGTTATTCCAAAAGGGAACTCATCAACCTAACATGGCCACATTTGTTGTGGGTTTGCATTGATAAATGTTCCCACAAAAGAGGCCAAATGCCAATGATATTTGGAAACCACATTGTTTTTCTTACAACTAGTGCTACACGGGTATGTGTTCCCCATCATCCCAGGACTTGGGTTCTCCAAAGGTTATTATTTACCCACATTCTCTTTTGGGGAAGATGCAAGGAGACAGAACATGGAACATCCCCCTAAAAAAAACATATGACCCCATGCTCCCTTTTAACCAAATTCATTTTTTTGAGTAAAAAAAACCAAAGAAAAGCATAATAAAAAATAAAATGAGTGTAAACCTATTTCATTGTTAGATGAGGAAGAACGTAAAGTAGAACTCGAGTTGGTTGGTGTGCCATTGATGAGTATTCTTGAGAATGAAAAATATTTTACTTCAGATAGTGGCAATCCATGTTATATGGTAGCTCAGATAATAGGGTTTTCTCATCAATAGTCTTAGGCATTTAAAATGTTTATCCCGTGGATAAAAGGAATTTTGAAACATGGTATTGCAGCCTTTGAAAAGAATAAATTACATGCCAATAGAGAGGCTTGAGATAAGTGATGGAGAGGAGAATAATGTAGCATTTTTTTTTATGGGGAAATTGTAGACATGCATTTAAGGTAATGAGCTTTTCTTTTACGACACCTTTCCTATGGTGAAAAGGGCCAAGGTTTTTGAATGTCCTAAGGTAAGAAGGATGTTGCTAGATTAGGGGAATTTCAGGTTTGTGATTTGGTGATTCTTGTTGGCAATATGATTCATATGTCTTAATATTTTTTCCTTGATGGAAACTCTTTGGTAAAGGATGGAGTATATGTATTCAATAGAAGCTCAAGAGTCCATCAGAAGAATTGTGTAATTTCCAAGAAAAGATTTGGTAATATTCATATTGAAGATTCTATACGCATTTTTTTTCAAGCCAAGTCACATATACACGTGGCTAAGAATGATCCAAGTCACGTATGACTTTTTCACTCCAAAAAGATAAAACCAGGGGGCATTACCATAGTATTAACCCACAGGATTGAGTGCCATGTCATCTATTTGATTTCGTCCAAGAATACCATCGAAAAATGTGTGGTTTTGACTCATGGTATTGGTAAAGGATAAATATATATAAGGAGAAGAAGAACATAGTGCAAGGTGTGCATGTGTAAGGGCTATCACTAAATACTTCTCTCTGAAGTATATTTGTATAGGACGAACTCTGTTTTATTGATAAATCTGAATTTATGATGCACCCTTGGATAGATTGATGGATCAAGATCTCTAGACCTGAAATGACTATGTTCTTGCATGATCCATTGAAGAGATGATTAGATTTGAGACCTGGTGCGTGTTTGATGAAATTGAGTGAAGAAATATGGGCAAGTTCTATAGATCTAAAACATTCTGCAGAATTAATATTTACAGTTTTATACACTAGTTCATCTCAGTAAAAGCACATATATACGCAGCTTTGCCTCAGAAAAGGCACGTATGGAAGTTAGGGTTTTCTAAAGTTTATTGCAGAGGTTTTCTGTTATTGCTACTACTTTTCTATTGTTTTTCAATGAAGTCTTTATGTAGATATGGGTTGTTTGATTACTATATATGTCGCTAAGTTGATTATGTATAAATCTGATCAAAGAGTGAGTAAATATGTGTTATGATGACAAACTGATCAAGGGTTCTGCAATTCTAAAAAGAGATCTAATTGACAGCCTCAGATCTGGATCTAAGACTAATCATATTCTGAAAAACAGTATTCACAGATCTATAAGCAGGTTGGTGTTAAGGAAAGTGTGTATACACACGGGTTTAATGAAGCAAATTAGTGTATTCTTTTTGAGATAATGAATGTTCAGGGTTCAATTTTATTCTGCATACTGATTCTGAAATCTAGTTATTACAATGTTCTTATTACAATGATCTCACTGTTTGGTTTGATGTATTGGGTGAAGTTTATTGTTGTTGATCTTTATGAAGGGTTGTGTTGAAGTTGTGTGATCCAGTATGAAAATTGATGAAACGTGGTCTGCAGTGATTCTGAGGGTTGAATCCTTCAGTGTGGAAGTAGAATATTCCTTTCAGTAAAATATAGTGTTCAGATCACCGGTTTGAAGATCCCTTCCAAGAGTGGTTGGTAAACGAGATTAGGGGGTTGTAGCTCCCTTCCAATTGCATTTGGAAAATGAGAGAAGGCTACAACCTTCTGGAGCTAGATTCCTATGTACTAATATGAGTCTGCATCAGTACAATATTGTAAGCAGTTTTCCATATAATAAATATTGAAGACAAAAATGACAAAAGTGGTGGTTTTCTCTCGAATTGGGTTTCCACCTTAAATCTTGGTGTTCACATGTCTTGCTCTTGTGTGATGATTTATTCTACTATTGCTATGCATATTTACTACTCAACTAATAGATGCATAACTGATAAGCTAAGTTGAAGACTGTTTCTAAAAGGTTTTCTAATTATATGAGTATACACAAGTTTATTTTGGTATATGTGTGTGTATACATGAGTTGGGTTAATTAAAGCTGCATATGGAATTAAGTAAAGAAAAAGTTAAAAGTGTCATTAAGCTCTAAATACTGATTCACCCCCCCACCAGTTCCTCAGTGTTTTTTCCAACAATTGGTATTAGAGCAGGTCCTTCTGAAGAATCTTAATCGCTAGAAGGAGGATCAGCTAAGATGAGAAATCAATATGGGATAGCATCTATCAGGCCTCCTCTCTTCAATGGAAGCAACTTAGTATTTTGGAAGACAAGGACAAGATCCTATCTTCATTCTCTTAGAGCAGATGTATGGGCTATAGTTGAAGGAGGTTATCAATATCCAAATTTAGTTCCTACAGATGCAACAACAAGAAAGAACTATGAAACCAATGCAAAGACGGTCAATGCACTATTGGGAAGTTTGACTAAATCATAATTTTTCAAATTCATGCAGTTTAATACAGTAAAGGAGATATGGGACAAAATCATTCTAAGCTATGAAGGTGATGCCAAGGTAAAAAGTGATAAACTACAAACTCTTAGAATTCATTATGAAAAACTCAGAATGCATAATGAGCAAAGCATTGCCAATTTTTTTTACATCTAGTTGATATTGTAAATCGTATGAGAAATATAGGTGAAACCATATGTGACACTACTTTGGTAGAAAAGGTTTTAAGATCTCTAGCTCCCAAATTTGATTCAAACGTGTTTGCTATTGAAGAGAGTAAGGATCTACAAACTCATATTGTTTTTCAACTTCATGGGATTCTAACTGCTTCTAAAATTAGAAAAGGAGGTCCATTTGAAGTCAAAGAAGCTATTTTCAGAGATGCTACAAAAGGAAAGGAGGTACAAGAACAAGAAGGATCAGCATATGTTTAAGAAGAAGATGAGATAAATTTTGTAAAGAAGCTACAACTTGGCACTAGAAGGTTCATAGGTAAGCTTCCTTTTAAATTTTTTTGTTGTAGAAGATTTGGTCATTATGATGCTAAATGTCCCCATAAAGATATTCATGAAAAGGGAAAGGAAGTGGATAAAGGAAATAAGAAACGATTTACGAATAGAAAAAGCTATTATAGTCACGAAGATAGTGATGGTCTATCAAATAGTGAAGAAGGAGAATCTAATAAAGATATTAGACTACTCATGGCCTTTGAAAAGTACTCCAGTGATACTTTTATGGATGCATTAGAAGAAAATTACTTTCTTGAAGAAATAAATCATCTCAAAATATGTTTGGAAGAAAACAAAATTTCCATAGATACTCTTAAAAATTAGCTTATGGAAAAGAAGAAGCACAATGAGAAATTAGAATGTGAAATATTAAGTCTAAGAAAGGAAATTGAGAAATTGAAAACTTTAAATCTTAGATTTACTAAAGGACCGCATATATTTTATACACTGGTTTCATAAAGATGAATAACGTATATATGCAAGTTTCTGTGCATAAAACTAGATATGGGTTTTTCTGGTAGAAATTTTCTGGGTCAACACTCAGAACAGTTGTGGTGCTATTGGGTAGTCTCTATTTTTCCAGTATTCATATTTCTGTATCATTCTCCGATGAAGATGCTTTGAGGAATTGGTTGTTGAAGGTGTTCAAGATGCATTAGCTTAGGGGGAGCACTTTTGTTGTTGAAAAGGAAGCATTTTTGGCATTCTCATTGATTTCTGATATATTATCTCTCTCTTGAGATCTTTTGGTCTTGGTAATGACATGTCATTTATGTAATTTTATGAAAATGGGATGTTGGCACTCATGATGTAAATTGTTCGATTCAGTCATATAAGGACTTGTTCTACTTTGTAAACCCACTTAGTTGGGTAGTTGATTCAAATATGTAATTCCACTTGGTTGGATCATTGATGTAAGTATGAGTCCTTGGTGATATGAAAATATCTGAAGATTTAGCATGCACTCAGGGGGAGCATGGTAAAAATAGTGCCCTTTTATCTTGATGTAAAAGGGGGAGAGGATTTTGGGTGTTTGAAGTGTTTGAATAATGGTTATGTTTAATGCATCTATCTGTTGTGGTGATCAAAAACCATCATGGTTGCCATCAAGTCCAAAGGGGTAGATTGTTGTAAATATTGTTGGCAATACGATTCCTATGTCTTAATATGTTGTCCTTGTTGGAAATTATCTGGTAAAGGATGGAGTGTATGTCTTCAGTAGAAGCTCAGGAGTCCATCAAAAGAATTGTTTAATGTCTAGCAAAAGATTTGGTAATATTCATATTGAATATTCTATACACAGGTTTGTTTAAGCCAAGTCTCGTATACACATGGCTAAGAATGATCCAAGTCGTGTATGCGTTTTGCACTCCAAAAAGATAAACTAGGGGGCATTACCATGGTATTAACCCACAGGATTGAGCGTCATGTCATCTATTTGATTTTGTCCAAGAATACCATCGACAGATGTGTGGTTTTGACTCATGGTATTGGTAAAGGCTAAATCTATATAAGGAGAAGAAGAACATAGTGCAAGGTGTGCATGTGTAAGGGCTATCACTAAATAGTTCTCTCTGAAGTATATTTGTATAGGATGAACTCTGTTTTATTGATAAATCTGAATTTATGATGCACCCTTGGATAGATTGATGGATCAAGATCTCTAGACCTGAAATGACTATATTCTTGCATGATCCATTGAAGAGATGATTAGATCTGAGACTTGGCGCATGTTTGCTAAAATGGAGTAAAGAAATCTCGGTAATTTCTATAGATCTAAACATTCTACAGAATTAATATTTACATATCTATATGCTAGTTCGTCTCAGTAAAAGCGTGTATATACATGACTTTGCCACAAAAAATGTGCGTATGGAAGTTAGGGTTTTCTGAAGTTTATTACGGGGGTTTTCTATTATTGCTGCTACTTGTTTGTTGTCTGTCAATGAAGTATTCATGTAGATCTAGGTTTCTTGATTGTTGTATATGCTACTAAGATGATTATGTACAAATCAGATCAAAGAGTGAGTAAATATGTGTTATGATGACTGCCTGATCAAGGGTTCTACAATTATGAAAATATGTCTGATTGACAGCCTCAGATATGGATCTGAGACTTATCATATTCTGAAAAATAGTATTCACAAATCTATACACAGGTTGGTGTTAAGGAAAGCGCGTATACACGCAGCTTCAGTGAAGCAAAGTAGCATATGATTTTTGAGATAATGAATTTTTAGGGTTGAATTTGATTTTGCATACTGAATCTGAAATATGGTTATTACGATGTTCTGATTACAATGATATCGTTGTTCAGTTTGATGTATTGGGTGAAGTTTATTGTTGTTGATATTTATGAAGGGTTGCGTTGAAGCTGTGTTATCCAGTATGAAAATTGATGAAATGTGGTCTATGGTGATTCTAAGGGTTGAAGGCTCCAGTGTGGAAGTAGAATCTTTCTGCCAGTAGAAGTTGTTGTTCAGATCAGGGGGTTGAAGCTCCCTTCCAAGAGTAGCTGGTAAACGAGATCAGGGGGTTGTAGCTCCCTTCCAGTTGCAGCTAGAAAACAAGAGAAGGTTGTAGCCTCCTGTAGGTAGATTCCTATGTATTGATATGAGTCCACATCAGTACAATATTGTAAGTAGTTTTCCATATAATAAATATTGAAGAAAGAGATGACAACAGCAGTGGTTTTCTCTCGAATTGGGTTTCCACCTTAAATATTGGTGTTCATGTGTGTTTCTCTTGTGTGATGATTTATTTTGTTGTTACTATGAATATTTACTTCTCAACTAATAGATGCATAACTCATAATCTGAGTTAAAGATTGTTTCTAAAAGGTTTTCCAATTATATTAATATACGCAAGTTTGTTTTGGTATATGCATGTGTATACGCGAGTTGGGTTCATTAAGACCTGGGCCCTCCCCCCTCTCATCATTTTTATGAACACTTATTGCAGGTGAAAATATCAAGGAATGGCTGGCCTAAAGGGAGTGCCCTAGTTGTAGGAGATAAGAGGCAAAAGGGTAGGTTGAATCTTGTTTATGGTAACCACTGGTTGTTTTGGTGATTGCTGGAAGGAAATTAGAGTCAAAAAAGCCTTCCATGAATCTGTAGAAGGTCTGTTTGCAATTCCATTGGGAGAGAAGGTTGTCGAGATTTCCGTTGATGAGTTTAGGTCTTGTGCAAGGTAGAAAATCGCAGAAGAAAAAGAAAGGTCCAAAGGTTGTGCCCTAGCCACAAGCTCAGTGGAAATCCAAAAAATAGGTGAGGAGGTTGAGGTCTATGGAACAAGAGGTCTAGGATAGGACCTCTGGGATGACTGTAGACTAGAAGCGACCATCCACATCATGGGAAGAGAAGTTTGAATCTAATAAAGGGACCCCAGCTAGACATGCTATTGTGTCTCCTGTGGTAGTAAACAAGTCGTAAAATTTTGGTTTCTCTGTGATAACAAATGGTAGACCAAGGGTTGGAGAGGGTTGGGAAAGCCTTGGGTAGACCACAGCAAAAATTTTAGGTAGGCAACAGCTTCTAGAAATGAGGCTAGGGCTCGTTGAGAGCTGGTAAGGTTCTGTGATGGGTGTTGGCACAAGGACAACTACAACGGGTGTAAATGGTTACACATGTTTGAGCAGGTGCCATAACCAATGAAAGGTTGTGTGGATAGTCCACTAAAGGAATAACTAGGTGTTTTGAGGTGCAGTTGAGAGCTGGAAGGACTCACCCTCAGCCTAGGAATACAAGGGACATTTATCTTGTGTTTGGCTATATTTTCCAGGGATTACAAAGGGCCATTTTTCATAGTACAAGAGCCCTAGGATTCTTATTAAAGTACTAATAAGAAATAAGTTTTGGCAATTAAATTGTGTGTTTTATATATGATCTAATTACTGGTGTATTTTTCCACTTTGCAAGTTTTTTTTTATGTTAGGCATCTCGGTGTGCTTATGTTTTCTGTTTTGTGAAAATCCAAAACATAGACCAGACCTAGAGTGCATGGATTTCAAACATTATAATCGACCAAGGGGTTATAGTTGCAATAATGAAATGTGATCCCGGGGGGTGCAAATGATTGTATGTTCTTGCAATAAAATAAAATAAATAATAAATTTGAACAAAAAACTAAGAAAATTTAAAAGTCATATATCAAAATATGTTGTCATTTCTCTGTTCCAAAAAATTAAAAAATGGCTGATAAGAAAACCCCCAAATGGCTTGCATATTGAAAATAAATCCAACTATATTATTAATTTGGACACTCTGAGGGCCAACTAGGACCTAAGACTCGTGTTACTTGACAAAGAGAAATCTATTTGTGCAATTAAGTAGAATTTGAAGCATTTTCTTACTTTATTTTACTTGCAGATAGATGGAATTTCATATTTTATATAGTACGTATATCCATTGAGTAGAGGAGGAAACATGTTACTAAAGAATGGAACAAATCAATTGATCCATATTCAATAAACATAAAAAACATATTCCTAACCTTCATATAAACCGATATCCCAGGTTATCATAGTAATCGTTTCATTAGGGCCATACTAGACTATGTGCATAAACAAATGTATTTACAGATATATAATAATAATTTTACATTTAGAATGAAAAATAATATAAGGACTCTGTCTTTCAAAGTTACATAATGCACTTGAAAAACAACATGCACTGTATAGCCTATTGCAAGTACCACATTTCTCTAATCTGGACTATTGACAACAAGTATATATTATCAATTAGTGATGCTTTTCAATCCTGCAGAAAATATATAAAATGGTCAATACTTTAACCTCTCGAAAATTTAAGACCTATCAAATGTCAACAGGTGCTTAACTAGGTTGGTGAAGGGGGGCCTGTTGTTATCACCCCCACTAGGGTTCAAATCTGTCAATGACATGGTTATTTTTGCTTTTGAATGTACCTATGATGGAAAAAAAAGGGTGAGGCCAGATGCAGGGATTTTGACGGAAAAAAAACTCCATATTCATGGTTTCTTAGGTGAAGAAGGATTCCATATAGCAGCAGAGTGCTTCCATCTATGTTAAATCTGAAAATAGAGTAGTTGCTACTTGACCATGTTAACCAGAAGCTTCAATCATGAACTATCATCTCCATGCCTCTTAGTCAAAATATTGGGATCCATGTTAGTTTCTCCAAATAAATTGAGATGAATTTCCGCTCGACATAGATCAACAAACTGGGTCAAAAGCTTTATAGAAACCTTTTATCAAATGAAAATTTCAATTCTTAGAAACATCAATGAGATGTTATTAAATAAATTCATTTAATTGAGTTAAATAACTCCAAACACATCTGACCATATTTTCGACTCCATAACTATCCAAAACAAATTCCAACTGATGATCAAAAAGCATTGCTTCCACTGTTCTCTACATCCTTGTAATGAAAAATATTCATCAAAAGAAATGAAAAGCCTTCTCTATGAGCTCCTCGACAAATATAATTGTCTCCAAACCTCCATTTTACTATGTTATAGTTAGGTTGTGCTTTTAAACTAATACATACTCCTTGGCATGTCAATGATTATTTGTCATATAAAACAACATTACGATTATATATTGTATCCATTACCATAAATGACAACTGTTATAGTTAAGCGCATCAAAAGACAAAAACCTTTTCAGCAAACACAAGTAATACATACCTGATCATCTTCTCACCATGTTCAAGAATATTTTTAATTAAAAGACATACACCATGCAAGTTTCAGCATAATCACCTTTATGTTTGCTATTTTCATTCCCTCTATCAATAATATTCATAGGTCATGTATTATTATCTAGTCCTTGTTCATAATGCAGATTAGAAACTATAACAACATCCATCAGAACATGACCAACAAGATCAGGTGGCTGATCCTTTCCCATAGACAATACAACCTGAAGAAATGATAAGAAAATTAGCAAAATATTCATACAAGTAGGCATGCTCATGCTCAACTTATATATTGTGCTTTATACTAAAAGGTATATACTTTTATGGTTTACCTATAAGTCCAAATAATCGGGTTCTTTCCAAATCGACCCCAAGAACTTGTCTAGATCATTAGTTGTAGGTGTTGCAAGCATGGGAGAAAAAAAAAATTTATGGTTTATATTTTGTATGTTCATTTTCTGTAGTACTGCTCCTATGACTGCACTATAGCAGTCTTCTGACATTTTGGTATAGTAGCAACACCTCATTCTTGAGGGATTTCTCTATTGGAGGCCTGCTGATTCATGTTATATGGTTTATGCCCCATTATTTTGTAATATTTTGATGTTGTTATGATTAATGGAAAGGCTCCATATTTGTCTCATGTTTTGATGCGACTTTTACATTGCTTTTTCAAAAAATTTGTTGTATATTCCTAGTTTTCCCATTTGGGAATATTACAGTGGTATCGAAGCATAATATTGGCTCATCCTCTACATTTGAAGCCAATATGTCATCTGAAGAAGGAGATTATCTCACAGATAGAGAGGAGGTATCTCAAAAGAAATCGGGAATATGACAATAGAGATGATAAAGAAGACAAGGGTAAAACCCCTTTATCAGGAGGAGATGAGGAGAAGGAGATTCCTAAGCTTCTTCTTCGATATATGCAAGACATTTCAAGATAAATAAAGGAGATGAGGATGGATAGACACAAGGAATAGTTGAAAGGGTTTCTACATGGTGAAGGCTCCTTCATTTCTCATCACTGGAGTGATCAACCAGTGAAGAATAAGGTTTCCCAATGCTCTACAATGCCTACATTTTTAGCAGTGGGAAATGGAGGGTTTCAAGAACAAGAAACTCTTGAAGACTATTTCATCGAATATGAGTCTCAATCTCAGAGATTCAAGGATCATTTTCGTTTTCAAGAATTTTGTCAGATCAAGGACAATAAGAGACCTCGGCCCTCAACATCACAATAGAGGTGGAGGATTCATATAGAATCATGATCTACACTGGACTATGGGCAGATTTTTATTACCCAACTTTGATGGGTCATCTAAATGCATTGCCAAATCATGGGTAGAAAAACTAGACATCTACTTCCAATTGAACCAAGTACCGAAGATGGATGCCATCAAAATAGCAGGGCTGCACCTTGAGGGTGAGGCACATGATTGTTGGTTTCATGGTCTTTCTACATTGGGTCATGCCAATGTGACTCCATATTCAGAGTTGAGAAGGAGGTTGGTGGAGAGGTTTAATCGAAGAGATCTGGAGGCACCTTTCATGGGGCTACCAAGTCGTAAACAATCAGGTAATCCAGAAACTTATATTTCTAAATTTCTAAAACGTTCTCTTATGGTTCCTGATTTATCTGCAACAAGGAGGTTCTATATTTTTATTTATGGGCTAGAAGAACCTCTTCATGGGTTGGTTAAATCTACCAATCCCACTACCCTTCAAGATGCCATTGAAAGGGCTAGAGATCTAAAAAATGCCTTGCCAAAAGCAAAGGAAACATTTTAGCAAAAGCCCACTTTTCCATCAAAGGGAAAAGATGGCAAGGCTCCTTTTTCAAAGGAGAGGCAAAACAAAGTACCTCTTAGTGATGATGTACGAAGAGATTTGAGGAGAAGGAAGCTTTTCTTCACATGCCAAGAATTATGGACACCCATAAATAGATATGTTGCAGAAAAGGCACACTATATAGTGGTCTTCTCAGATGATGAGGAGGAAGAAGAATAAGAACAAGAAGGAGGTCACAATGGTGGGATAGCAGGAGAGGATCCACCACCACCAGGAGGTGGGAATGGAGCATTTTCTCCTATTGGAGGGGCCCTTGCATCATTGAGAGGAGTACCCAATTACTTGACCTTGAGGATTTGAGGTTCCATTTTGGATCATAGGGTTTTAGTTTTGATTGAAAGTTGGGCTACCCACAACTTTACTGATTCCCAACTAGTGCGAAGGAGGGAAATACCCCCTGATGATTTTGACGGATTTTATGTTTTGGTCCTAGGAGATAGAACTATGCAGAGCATGCATTATGTTCCATCTTTATCTATCACCATGGGGAAATATACATTGAATGATCACTTCTTTGTGGTTGACATACCTAACACCAATGTGATATTGGGTGTGCAATGGTTGATTAATTTGGGGAAGGTCACCACATATTGGGAGACTTTGCAGATGGAATGAGTGGACAAAAAGAGTGGCAAAAATTAGATGGTTAGGGGCATGCACACATATCCTTCACAAACAACTTCCACACAGAAAACAGAGTTGTATTTGTGCAGTGGAAGGAGGGACATGGTAGTCCCATCTATTATGCACATGACTTTGGCCATGAGACACTATTGTGTTGTGGAAAATCACCTGGGAGGCCACCTGATCAGGAGTTGGTGAGAAATGTCTCACAATATATTGCACCACTGATAGATCTAGGAGGAGTGGAAACATTGGGAGGTCATGTTATAGCGCAGATAGTCCTGGGTGGACTCAAGGAGGAGGGAGACATTCTCCCACTATCATCATTATCCACTCTCACACCACATCTTGCATTGAGAGAGGATGCTACAGGCTTGGAGGATGGCATCATCATGGCAATGATACTATTCCTTGACTTTGGAGGCTCATAATATGTTCTCACTTGGGGAGAAGTATTCCAAATATGGTAGAGGATGGTGGCCCCTCATGCATGCTTTGGCCAAACTCAAGAAGTTTTGGATAGGTGATAGCTTCCCATGGAAGACTAACTTGCAAAATATTCAACCTTTACTTGAGCATGGGCAGCTACAAGAGGAGCAAAAGAGGGAGGATAGCAGCATCCCAATATGTGACTTTGGCATGGGAGATGTCAAAGAGGAGGGCTGCCAAATTATAGATAGATCCATATTGGAAATCCTAGCTATTGGTGTATTATTCCAAGGATATTTTTACATGCATGATACTTGATGACTAGCTATTAGAGGAGGGGTATTCAATTAGAGATGAGGTCATCTACTATCATGATAGGATATTCTTATCTATAGCATCCAAGGTAAAGGAGAAGTTTCTACAAGCATCAAATGAAGATTTTCTCTTCAGACACACTTATTTGATGAGAGCATACCATACTATGATGGAGGGGTATACTTGGGAAGGCTTTGAAGAGGAGATATATCATCATTTGAGGAGATGCATGGATCATGTGGATAAGGAACATTCTTTAATGCATAATGATTTACTTGATGAATATTTTCATTCCTTTACCATACATGTTCAGGCCATTGTTCCAATGGGGAGAATTATTCCTTATAAACTTCATGGTCAACTTTGGGCCATAAACAATGTTGAGCATGGTCACTCCCTAGGAGGATATAGCGAGATGACATATCATTTCGAGTGTGCACCAAAGGCACCAAACATCACTCACCTTCTCAAAAAATGTGAGAAGAATATGGCAAAAATTAAGTGGTGGGGAAACCATTTACCATATCATTATCTGAAGCAATCAGGAGATATGTTGTGCTGGTTCCACGTGTGGGACTATGATCGATCTCCATTATTGCATATAACAGCTTTTGTATCCTTGGTTTTGATCACATACATTGATGATGTCCTTATTATTTTTATGGGAATGACTGGAGGGAGGATGGAAGGATTTAACATGCCCTTCGAGAGAGATATTTTCCATGTTTCTTATGCTTCATATTTCAGGGAGAACATTGGGGAAACCATGATTGCTACATTGGATATTTTTCTTCCTTATGAGATGAGTCATTTGCATCTCATGAGAACTTGGGACGAGCATTTCATGGAGGGATTGATTAGCAGACACTTGGCTTATGAGGAGAGCTTATCACATGGAGGTGTCACAAAGGAAGGAGGAGAAGAGTTGCAACACTCACCTTTAGATTTTCTTGAGGACAAGCAACATTTGGGAGGGGAGGACTGTAATATTCTGAATTATCCATGAACTTTTGCTTCTTAATTTGTGGAATAAGAGGGTATGGAGACCCATAAATCTCCTTACTAGGAATAAAATCACTCCTAATGTGAAAGGAGGTTATATTATCAACTTAATTAAGCACCTTTGTGTGTGAAAAGGGGATGGAGCATGAAGATTGGGTCAAATTTTACCAAATCAACAAATTTGTTATGGAGTAGTGGACATTTATTGAGGGACATCATAGTTTTCGAGGGAGATCTCATGGATGGAGATATTGGATTTAATGAGTGGCGCCAAGGGGAGGAAGCTCACCACTTATATAAGGAAGGGGATGGAAAACATAGAAGGGCATGTTATATTTTGATGTTTTAGATTATTATTTTGATATGGTCTATTAAGACTTGTTTTCTCACTTTAGCTGTTTAGCTAAGACTGCAGTGCTGTTTAGCACAGGGTGTTCCTGAGCAGGAATCCCACCTTCATCCTTGGTGGACTTTGAGTTCCTACTCAGGAGAATTCATTTCACTACATTTCCACAATCCAGCATCAAGCCAACCTCCTTGTTTCATCTATAGCGTAGTTTTTGCAGAGGGTTGTGCTGTGTTGCAGGTTGCAGTAGTGAATAATACATTTCGGTGATTTCTAAGTTGTTTGTCAATGAAGGAAGGTTTCCTTCCCTTTGGAGGCTAGTGAGGAAGGCCCTTGAGCCTTATTGTAGCATTTGGTATCAAGCCACACTATCATTTTCTCCTGCAACACAGTTTATTTCATGGACTGCGTTATTTTAGGGAGGAGTTGCAATGGTGGTTTTAGTACACCATCCGGGGAGGAATTTTTCTAGTGAAGGGATCAACCATTCATCTAAAGAGTATATTTGGGGAGGCTACATTCTTTGTCATATCAGATCAACCACATATTTCTAGCTGTATTGTTGCAGTCAATCTTCAACCCTAGGGCTTGGGTTCATTTCTTGTATATTGGTGTATTTCTGAAAACCCTCTTGGGTTCTTTGTTGGAGGGTTTATAGAGCCTTGATATTCATCGTACATTATCTTTCAGGCATATATCATCCCTTTATCTTTTGTATGTTAATTTGAAATAGCAGTTCTCCTATGACTGCTGTATCAGTCTTCTGACATTTTGATATAGTAGCAACAACTCATTCTTGAGGGATTTCTATATTTGAGGCTTGCTGATTCATGTTGTATGGTTTATGCCCCATTATTTTGTACTATTTTGTTGTTGTTATGATTAATGGAAAGGCTCCATATTGGTATCATGTTTTGATGTGGTGTTTACACGGCTTTTTCAAGAATTTTGTTCTATATTCTTTCTTTTCCCATTTTGGAATATTACAAAAAATGAAATGCGCAAGAATTCATTAGGAAGTTGAAAGATATTTGTTCTCCTAGCTTTATCATTTATGTTTTAAGGTGCAACCTAGTTTTCACAAGCAACAAAGCTAGAAATGATACCAACCATAGAGATCTTCATTATGTAAGTCATTAAATGAATATCCCTAAGGATTGAAAAGTACTAAATATTTCAAGCTAAAAGAATTAACTGGAAAAAGGTTCATACCCATCAAATGCTACCTAAAAGAGAGAGTAGGAGCATTGCCAAAATATTTATCATATAACTCTAAAACATTATTACGCAAACTCTTAGATAGAAAAGGAGTGGAGTAGATAAAATCACAGTATCCAAAATGATTCATGGACTAAGAAAATGTTTTCTATTACCTTCTAAGTGTACCTAGCTAGGATGAAGACCCCATGGCCCAATGTACATGGAAAATCTCAAATTTTCAATGTTCAAAAGTCCAACAGGGAAATATCTTGCCCCTTCTTCTCTCTCATCTATATTCTCTCTACGAAAATTATGTGCCCCTACGGGGGAATTGTATAAAATGACACTAGCATGTTGAACTTATCTAACAGACTTAGGTCCTTGGAACTGATTCCTAAGGAAGTTTCTCCAAAGTGTTTTTTTCACTTGATTAATTAATTTCATTTTTCAGTGAAAATAATTAATTGAATTTTTTTCACTCATAAACTCCAAAGATGTAGTGTGTCTTAGTAACTGAGCCTTAAGTGTGTTTTCTAAGTCTGTGGTGAATGTATATTACCATTCTATGAATTTCTGAAAGTCTCACGAAATTGCATTAGATATTTTTAATATTTTTTTTAAATTATAAATTTCCCACGGAACTGAGATTTTTAATTTGCAGTAAATCCTCCCCTAGACAAGTTCTCGTATGTGGTGAAAGAACATCACTTCGATAGGCAATAGGTGTAAGCACTGTTATGTAATAAGTTATAAGGTGGATCTAGGAAATTTTGTATGGCATGAGAGTACTCAAAATCCATACTCATAGTACCAATATTATTCTAATAACCACTTTCGGGTGAAAAAAATAAATATTTCTCCATTGAAATTCACTTTTACTCATTAAAGTGAGAAAAAGACAAGGAAAATTCAAAATTAAATAAATGGGGACAACTTAGAATTTTTTTTCCAGTTGACTGAGAATCACAAGCAGCGAAGTGAAGTGATTTGGCCTTCAATGGCTGAGTTAAGTGATGATTCATAAGGCCACATAGAGGACCTAGTTGGCTCCCTAGTGAGGCCAAGTTCTCCATCGATCAAGGAGGACGATTTCACCAGAAAGAGATTTGAGTTTTCTATATTAAATAGGCAGAGTTTAAGCTTGAATTGGATTCCACTTGAAGGGATAGTTGAGTGGGGCATGTGGAAGCCCACTCCTACTTCAACTCCCCCATCTCTCCACTTGTTCATGCGCATACTCTACAAGATGATATGCTACCAGTTAAAGGAGGTATGCAGGTCTACTTTGGATCCCCCACACAACCCCTTTTTGATATTTGGTTGCACAAATGGTTGATGGTTGAGTTAATGTGCAGTTTAGCCACAATTTGATGAAAATTTGTCTCCCCCTATTCCTTTGTATTTCACACTTGTATCAGTGCAACATCCTTAAGGATATACACTGCCTCTCTTGGCTTCCACATGCAACAGTCTAGAAACCACTTGAATTAGCTCATACAACATTGTGATCATCATCTATCACACTTGGAAAATCTCTTATGCATTGGTATTTTCTCCGAGTTTCTTATAAATGTAACCCCCCTATCTCATGGCAAGCATGATTGAGTCTTGGGGAAACATTGTTGTAATTTTACTACATTGCTAGTAATAAAAGAACACTTTGGAGGTCAATGGTATATGATTTTGTGTTTTTTGCTTTGCTCTCAAAATTGAGCTAACTTTGATAGAAACTCTCTTGTGGATTGGGATTTTCTCCCACTTTCTTATAAATGTAAACCCCCTCTCTCATGGAAGGCATGATTGAAGCTGGGGAGTTTGGGGAAATGCTATTGTAATTTTACTACATTGCTACTAATACAAGAACACTTTGGAGGTCAATGGTATATAATTTTGTGTGGTTTTATTTGCTCTCAAAATTGAGGAAACTTTGATGATTTTAATGCTATTTATTTCAAGTTAGTAATCTAGGCCTTCATAGGACATCGTTGTCTAAGGGAGAGAATAGTAATTTTTTCTATTCTCTTGATATTTTGCATTATAGATTTGACCACTACATGTATTTCTAGGTTGAAGAACATGTTATGGATAGAAGGTTAAAGGTGCCCTTTGGAGCCCTTACCTCAAACTAACCTAGGAAAAAAAATACCACCTTTGCAGAGATCTGAAATATGTGCATAGAAGCCGAAGGGGTTAGCTTAACTTGTTGTCTATAGTGTCGTTAGGCACTTGTCAAGTTCCATACCAGCAGGTTCCAAATCAAACTATTGCAATCAGGTTTTCCCGCTAGGTTTTCCTTAGCAAAAAGGTAATATGGGCATAAAAGTTTCCTTATGGAAGGAACTGTGGTTAATAAAAGTTTTAACCTAACCTCAAAGAACATAATACCAATCTTAGAATGGAAGCCTCATTTTCCATATCAGTTCTCCAGGAGATCAGCAATGCTTCACGACTTTATCAGAAGGTGAAGGAAATTAAACTCGACAGCAAGATTGAGTGCAAGCAGTCAAGGCTCTAAAGACTCAATCCCTCAATGTTGATACTATGTTTTTGTGCCTTATTAAAGCCTCACTATTGCCATGATAAAATTCCTTACAACATTTTGTTGAATTTTGTTGTGGATAAAATTACTTATGGTTTAAGATGGTCTTGTTACATAATGGCTTGTAGATTTTATAATTTGAATCATTCAATATTGACAGAAAAGATGAATCTACTGTAACATGTACTAGTGTATTTTTGTCACAATGTTACCTATTAAAATGCTTAATTCGGGGGAATCATTTTCTTGAAGAAACATGAAAAACTTTGAAAGAATGTCCTTGTCAGTTTTCATCTAATAATATTTAATTTTGCATGTCTTCTATGGATAATGTAAGGTCACCATTGATATATACCAGTATGCATGCTATGACAATGTGTAGAATAGAAGGGTCTCAAATCAATATGTAACTTCACACAAATTTTGTTGGGAGAGGAGATACCTTTGGTGTCATAAACCTTAACTGTAAACTGCATCTATATTTCAACTGGGAACCCTTATTCAATAGAAGATAAGGTATTCTAAGTAGGATTGGTAGGTATCAAGAGTTAAGGAATGAAATTATCAATGGAAAGCATCAAGCAAGGGTAGTCAATGCAAAATATAGAGTATATATTTCTTTTGATGTATATGTTGGAAATGTTGTCATTGATGGCAAAGGAATTGGCAAAGACAGGAGCAACATCTAAACTAGATCCATAAGGAAAAAGAGACAAGGTAATATATTGAAGGAAAAATTGAATATCTGGCCAAGATTTGTATATGTTAATGAAGAACTGTGGAATTGTGCTAAGTATGGTTGAGTAAATCAGGAATATATATGACCTATGTGATCAATTTCCTAATGAGCAGAGGATTCCTTCAGTGCCCAGAGAGGAATGAAATCATTGTTGCAGAGTTAGGGATATGTGTAGTATATGTGTATTGACTAATGTAATTCGTGTGTGGAATCCCCTGAAAATGAAACCGTGTTGAGGAATTATGGTGGTAGAAGCGGAACTATGATAGGATAGAACTCCGAAATGGAAGGTTGATATGTTATATATATCATAGCAGAATTGAAGAATGACATTGAATTGTAACGAGTTAATCCCGTCGGAAGAGAACTACATTTGTTCGAAATCCTGCCAAATATAGACCAGAGTTATAGCGCAAAACCCAGACTAACCCTTTGGAATCATGAACGAAACCTTGAGCGAAGGGCGGAACCACGAAGGAGGAACAGTGAAGGCAATTTATGGTTTTCATCGCACCGCTTTCAATGGGCAAGCAGTATTCAAGAGGTGGGGATCGATTCCATAGAACAGGAAACACGCGTCGCTGTATGATTTTACAAAACCACTTCTCACTATGCGCCATCGCGCGTTATAGTTCGACACATGATGCCCAGCGATATCGTTGAGCGTCGTTGATCTGGGAAGGGGTCATCGGACGGTCATCATTTATTGAAGGTGCGCTAATATTAACACAGGTACGATGGGCCATCACATGATTAACGTTCGGCATCGGAGGTCGAGTGATATGAATATACGCCGTTGATTTGGAAGCTTGCTAATCTAACGGTTATCGGATGCAAGACTTGTGCAAAATTTACTTATGGTACCATGCGCGTATTGGATTGGCTATTGACTATATATGTGGGCTCGGGGTCAAAGGTTTATCATAAGATTAATTTAATTGGAAGCGTTGGATATTTCTATAAATTCTGAAGGGTTAAACTTTAGATACAAGGCATGGGAATTTAAAAAGTGGTAAGTATATTTATTTGTCAATTGATAAATAAAAATTAAAAAGAGATCAAAATCCCTGTGGAATAAACTAAGAGGAATACCATTAGCGGTTCGTGGTTTTGACTCATGGTTTTAATAAAGGAAAAACTATATAAGGAGAAGAAAAATAGAGAACGAGGGTGTGCATGGAAAGGGTCGTGAATAAAAAATTCTAAAAGAATATCTGTATGGGCGAGCTCTGTTCTTAACTGATAAATCCGACACTACGATGCACCCATGAATATAATGATCTGACGATGATAAATCTCTGGTTTGAATAACAGACAAAATCATGAAGAACTAGTGTGAGTATACAGAAAATACATAAATCTGGTGACCAGCAAGGTATGCCGTATGGAAACTGGTGGATCCAGTCTGAAAATTGATGAAACGTGGTCCGCAGTGGTGCTGAGGGTTGAAGCCTTCAGAGAGGGGGTTGTAGCTCCCTTCCAGTGGTAGCTGGTAAACGAGAGCAGGGGGTAGTAGCTCCCTTCCTGGAGAGGATGGTAAACAAGAGAAGGTTGTAGCCTTCTGCAGGTGGGTGCCTGTGTGTTGGTATAAGTCTGCACCAGCATATATTGTAAGAAGTTTTTCTCTATAATAAATATTGAAGATTGAGATTAGAGCAGCAGTGGTTTTCTCCCGAATTGGGTTTCCACCTTAAATCCTGGTGTTCATATGTGAGATTTATGTTTGATGGTTTGTTCTGTTATTTCTGTTCATGCTCAACGCTTATCTGATGCAATACTCTAAGTAATGACATAACAAGATATTTGGATATACATGTTGGATGCTATACTGTAAAATATGGTCTTAAGAGAAAGGAAAGAAAAATTGTTCAGCCCTAAATACTGATTCACCCCTCCCCTCTCAGTATTTTTCCCAACAATTGGTATCAGAGTGGGTCCTTCTAAAAAAGCTTAGCCACTAGAAGGAAGATCAAGAAAGATGAGTAACCAAGTGGAACAACATCTATCAGGCCTCCGCTCTTTAATGGAAACAATTTAATCTTCTGGAAAACAAGGATGAGATCCTATCTTCAGTCTCTGGGAGCAGATGTATGGGCAATTGTTGAACAAGGATATCAGTATCCAGCTGCAGTGCCAACGGATCTGACGGAAAGAAAGAATTATGAGACAAATGCAAAGGCATTCAATGCTCTATTGCGAAGTCTAACTAAATTAGATTTTGTCAAAGTCATGCAGCTAAATACAACAAAGGCAATATGGGACAAAATCATTCTAAGTTATGAAGGTGATGCAAAGGTAAAAAGTGCTAAACTCCAAACTCTCAGAATTCAATATGAGAATCTAAAAATGGAGAATTAGGAGAGCATTGAAAATATCTTCTTACATCTTGATGATATTGTAAATCGTATGAGAAATCTGGGAGAAAATATAACTGAATCTACCTTGGTTGAGAAAGTCTTAAGATCACTAACGACAAAATTTGAGTGAAAAGTTTCAGCTCTTGAAGAAAAGCAGGATCTTCAAAATCTTATTGTGGTTCAACTTCATGGCATACTAACTGCATATGAAATGAGAAGAGGAGGACCATCTGAAGTCAAAGAAGAAGTCTTTAGAACTTATACAAAAGGGAAGGAAGAAAAAAAAATAGAGGGATCAGGATATATCTCAGAAGAAGATGAGACAAACTTTGTAAATAAAATTCAACTTGGCACAGGATAGTTCAGAGGTAAGCTTCCTTTCAAATGTTTTGATTGTGGAAGAGTTGGTCATTATGCTGGTAAGTTTCCTTATAAAGAAAAACATAAAAAAGGGAAGGAAGTAGCAAAAAGGAATAAGAATCATTTTAGCACTAGAAAGAGTTACTATACTCATGAAGACGGTGATGGGTTATCTGATAGTGAGGAAGAATGTGAAAAATATCTTAGACTTCTCATGGAATTTAAAAAATAATCTAGAGAAGAAAAGGATACTTTTGTGGATGCTCTAGAAGACAGTGATTTTCTTGATGAAAACAATAAACTCAAAATCTGCTTAGAAGATAGTAAAATAACCATGAAACTCTAAAAAATCAGCTTGAAGAAAAAGAGAAACACAATGAGAAATTAGAATGTGAAGTAGTAAGTCTAAGAAAAGAACTTGAGAAAGTAAAAACTCTGAATCTTAGATTTGCTAAAGGATCTGAAAACTTAGATGAGATTATCAAGGTACAATGTTCTCCTCTTATAAATACAAGTCTTGGATATATCGGAGAATCTTCTCAGGCTTCAGCACCAAATTATCTAAAAGCAGTTACAGCTGGTTTACAACATGCTACCACTCAGCAAGGGAATAAAGAATCTTTACAGGTAAAGCATGATCATCTCAATTCAAAGAACACTAACAGGAATGTCTTTCAAAGAAACACCAATCAACAGGTAAATTCATGTAGAAGATTTTATGATCGCAGAAATTTCTTCTTCAATGGGACGTTTTCATTTGCATTTCAATACAAATGTTCCACGTCAAGACATCAAGCTAACTCATTTACGATACATAAACATTAAATAAGTATGACTGATATCGTGCAAATAAGACACTATGGACTTTTCTTCAGGTAACGAAGTTTAACGTTTATTGCGAATAGCTTTACAGGAAGAACTGGTGCAGGTTAATTACCAAAGAACATGTTCCTTCAAGCTCCAAAGTATGGAAAAAGAAGAAATTATAGGTTGAAAATTGTGGCATAGCGTTATTTGCAGAAGATGAAGAAAACCATTGGTACATTGATAGTGGATGCTCAATACACATGACAAGTGATAAAGACAAACTTCTTGCATATAGTGCTCTAGAAAAGGAAAAGAATGTTACATTTGGAAATGACACCCCTGCTATCATTAAGAGAAAAGGGTCTGTTTTTCTAAAAGAAAAAGTGAAAGCTAATGAAGTCATGTATGTGGATGGATTAAAGCATAACCTATTAAGTGTAAGTCAAATGTGTGATCAAGGAACTGAAGTTGTCTTTAGTTCAAAAGAATGTGTGGTACATGATCTTGATACAGGTAAAGCAACATAGCGAAAAAGAACTCAAACAATCAGATATATATTGAAGAATCGCAAAGAACAATGTTATTTGAGCACCTTCAAAAAAATTGGCTATGGCATAGAAGTTGTTGTGTATCCGAAAGCTTTCTAAATCAACAAATCAAGCGGCATTTGAAGTCGTTTTCGTGATCTTCAATATTACTCTACCAGAGAGTATCATATGCAAATCTTGCCAATTCTGTAAGCAGACCAGAGTACAATTTAATGCCAAAGAAGGATCATCAAGTAAGCCTCTTGAACTCATTCATACCGACATATGTGGACCTATGAGGAAAAAGTCACCACGTGGGGAAGAATACTATATCTTATTTATTGATGATTACTCTAGAATGTGTTGGATCGGGTTGATTAAACACAAAGATGAAGCATTTGAAAAATTTCAGATATTCAAAGCATTGGTAGAAAATGAATTAGATCTAAAATCAAGTGTCTTAGATCTGATCGAGGAGGAGAATATACATCAAATGAATTCTTTGAATTTTGTGAACAACATGGCATAAAAAGACAGTTCTCTGTAGCAGGCACTCCACAACAAAATGGCGTAGCAGAAAGAATGAATAGAACAATTCAACAAATGGCTAGAGATATGCTTGATGATTCTGAAACACCTGACACATTTTGGGGAGAAGCAGCACATACAACAGCAAACATTCTCAACAAAGCACATGTTCGTGTAAATAGTGATAAAACTCCATATGAACTCTGGTATGGTAATCCTCCCACTATAAAACATTTTAGAATTTTTGGAAGCAAATGCTTCATCAAGAACAATGATGAAAAACTTGGCAAGTTTGAACCCAGAGCAGATGAAGGGATATTTCTGTCATTCCTCTAACTCCTCTAGGAGTAGGCATATAAATGTTACAATAAAAGACTTTGGAAGATTGTTGAATGTATTGATGTTACATTGAGGATTTAAAAGTAACAAACAAATGAAGACGATGATGATGACATATATCCTTCTACATCAAATAGTAATAATACAAATAGTGAACCCAGTGAAGAACCCGAAGATGATTTGTCTGAAAAGGCTCCATCCAGATATGTTCAAAAGAATCATCCAGAATCTAAAATTTTGGGAGAAAAAGGGTCAGGTGTACAAACAAGAAGGACTCTTATGGGATCCATGAAAATTAAATATTACAGAGCAATGCAACACATAAAATATGCAAAAATACAAGCACATAAAACACATAAAACCAGAGAGACACAGATATACGTGGTTCACCCAGTTTGGGCTACGTCCACCCCGAACAGCCAATCCTTCCTTTATATTATCCAACAAAAATGAAGAGACAAAACCTACAGCAGATCCGCTGTAATATCCTCTGTTCTCTCTCACAGTCTCCCTCTCTGTTTCTCGCTCCGAGAATACACTCATAATACACAGCCGTAATACAATGCCCCCATATATACAAGGGGTTGCCTTCTAGGGCAAAAAACCCTAATCTAAACATAACTTCTACCGTCAGATCATTTGCCTAATGAACGGCCCAGATTGACTAGAAATTACTATACTTTTACAAGGCAATTTTACATCTGTTTTTAGCTTCAGGGGCGCTGCCCCCGAACCCCCGCCACGGGGGGCTCCGAAAAGCGCTGCCGCGCCCCCCTGGACCCCCCACGGCAGCGATTGAATTTTGGGCGGCGTTGCCGCCCCTTTTAAGGTACAGGGGTCCAATGTTGTGATACAAAGTAAAGAAGATAATCAGGCTCCATACCCAACAATCTCCCACTTGGAGACTGATTGTAGCAACTCCACCGCTGCTTCATTTGTTGGACAATGACTCCTCTTTGGACATGGTTGTTCCTCATATTCATCGTCATCCTTGAAGACCAATTGAAACTGAGCATGTTCTCAGTTTCTCCCTGGTTACAACTTTTGTTAGCATATCTGCAGGATTCTGGCTAGTGTGTATCTTTTCCAGCTTCAACTCTCCATCTTCCAATATTGACCGTATGAAATGGTACTTGAGATGTATGTGTTTAGTCCTAGAATGAAATGTTGAGTTCTTTGCAAGATGAATAGCACTTTGGCTATCACTATATAGTGTGCCCATATCATGATTCTTACCCAATTCATCCATAAACCTTTGTAACCAAATCATTTCTTTACTAGCCTCTGTAGCAGCAACATACTCGGCTTCTGTTGTTGAAAGTGAAACAACACTTTGGATTTTTGAAACCCAACTGACAGTTGTTCCACCTACGGTAAATACATATCCTGTAGTGCTCCTCCTGTTATCTCTGTCACCTGCCATATCTGCATCAACATATCCCTGTAGAGCAATGTTTGAACCACCAAAGCATAATGCTTGATTTGTGGCACCTCTCAAATATCTGAGAATCCATTTTACTGCCATCCAATGTTCTTTTCCTGGATTATTCATGTACCTGCTTACAACTCCCACTGCATGTGCAATATCAGGCCTTGTGCAGACCATTGCATACATTAAGCTTCCAACTGCTGATGCATATGGAACTTTAGACATATAATCCACGTCTTCTTGGGTCTTTGGGCACATCTCCTTACTAAGTTTGAAATGGCTAGCAAAAGGTGTACTAACTGGTTTTGCATTGTGCATATTAAATCTTTTCAACACCTTTTCTATGTACTCATTCTGAGACAGTGTTAATTTACGATTTTTTCTGTCTCTAGTTATCCTCATACCAAGGATTTGTTTTGCAGCTCCCAAATCCTTCATTGCAAATGAATTTGCCAATTTTATTTTGAGCACATTTATTTCATGCATATTAGACCCTGCAACAAGCATGTCATCTACATACAATAACAGTATAATATAGCTGCCATCATTTTTCCTTTTCAGATAAACACAATGATCAGAGTGACATCTAGTATAACCTTGTTCGGACATAAACTTGTCAAATTTTAGATACCACTGCCTTGGAGCCTGTTTTAAGCCATACAAGCTCTTCTTTAACCTGCACACCAATTTTTCTTTCCCTTTTACCTCATATCCTTTTGGTTGCTGCATGTATATCTCTTCCTCCAAATCTCCATGGAGAAATGTTGTCTTTACATCTAACTGTTCAAGATGTAAATCTTCCGCTGCTACAAGACTTAAAACAGTTCTGATTGAATTCATCTTAACAATAGGAGAAAATATTTCATCAAAATCAATACCTTTCTTTTGTGCAAACCCCTTCACCACAAGTCTATCTTTGTACCTCTGTTTTCCTCCATCTTCTTCCTTTAGCCTATAAACCCATTTATTCTGCAATGTAGTTTTACCTGCAGGCAACTTGACTAAGTCCCAAGTCTGGTTATGCATTAAGGAGTCCATCTCTTCTTCCATGGCTAGCTCCCACTTCTTCCTACTTTCAACCTGCATTGCTTCTTCATAACATTCAGGTTCACCAGAATCAGTCAACAATAAATAATATAATGAGGGAGAGTATCGTTCAGGGGGTCTACTTATCCTGGTAGATCTTCTAACACCACTTTCAGGTGTTTGAGGTGCCTGTTGCTGTTGTGGTGGTTGCTGCTGCTGTGGTTGTTGATTATTTTCAGGCACCTTTACTTTTTCAGTTATCTCATCAAGAACCGTGTATTATTTGCTTTCTTTTTCCTGTTTCTTTTCCTGCAGCTGATTCTTATACAAGACCTTTTCATTGAATATTACATCTCTGCTCCTAATGATTTTGTGATTTTCATAATCATATAAGCGATAACCAAAATCATTAGCACCATATCCAATAAAAGTACATTTCTTTGATTTTGCCTCAAGCTTTGTTCTGTTTTCTTTATTAATATGGACAAAGGCCTCACAACCAAAAGGCTTTAAAAAGAGTAGTTTACCTTTTTACCTGTCCATGCTTCCTCTGGAATACCACCATCCAAGGAACTTGAAGGCCCTCTGTTTATTAGATAAACAGTAGTATCTACAGCATCTGCCCAAAATTGTAAAGGAAATCATGCATGCAATCTCATGCACCTTGCACGCTCCATGATTGTTCTGTTCATCCTTTCTGACACACCATTTTCTTGTGGTGTTCTTGGAACTGTCTTCTCTCTACGAATTCCATGCTCTGAACAGTACCTATCAAACTCTTTGCTGCAATACTCACCTCCATTGTCCGATCTGAGACACTTCAACTTCTTTCCTGTCTCAATCTCAACCAAAGCTTTCCATTTCTTGAAAGTATCAAATACATCAGATTTATTCTGAATACAATAAATCCATGTTTTCCTAGTTGCATCATCAATAAAAGTAACATAATAACGAGAGCCACCGAGAGATGATACCTGAGCAGGTCCCCATACATCTGTATGCACAAGCTCAAATTTTTCGCTCTTCTTTTCTTTCCCAACTCTGAGAAATCTGACTCTCTTTTGTTTTCCATAAATGCAATTCTCACAGAAATCCAAATCAACATTCTTCAAACCTGGCAACAAATTTCTTGAGTGGAGAATCTTCATTCCCTTCTCACTCATGTGTCCGAGCCTGTGATGCCATAATGTTGCATCTGCTCCTTTGGAAGTTAAAGCATTAACAGAGTTAGAAATACCATTGCATAAATACAATGTACCAACCTTTTCGCCTTTTGCTATTACCAGGGCTCCTTTGGTGACCTTCCAAGTTTTATCTGTGAAAGTTGTCACACAACCTTCACCGCCTAACTGCCCTGTTGAAATCATATTTTTCTTCAGATCTGGAACATGCCTTACCTCCTTTAGTAGCCATTGGTTTCCATTCTGTTGTTTTATAAGAACTTTACCCATTCCAACAATTTTACAGGGTTTATCATCACCCAAACAAACTTGTCCAAAATCTCTTTGAACATAGTCATGAAAATATTTCTTATCAGGTGTGGCATGGAATGAAGCCCCTGAATCTACAACCCAAGAATCAGTAACATTTTCGAAAGAAAGAATCAAAGCATCTTGTAACACATCACATGTCACATTTGCTTCATGATTGTTTTCTTGCTGTGTGTCTCCTTCTTTTCCCTTCCGAGATCTACAGTCTTTCTTTAGGTGTCCTTTCTTTCCGCAATTCCAGCACACTATCCCTGATCTAGACTTGGATCTACCTTTCCTTGATTTACTGCGATATCCCGAGCTCTTTCCTCTTTCCATTCTTCTTCCCCTAGACTCTGCACTCAAAGCATTACCTGATGTCTCACCGGAGCTTTTCCGTCGCATTTCCTCGCTAAGGATAGCACCAACAACATCATCAAACTTTAAAGTACTAGATCCAGAGACAGAGTTACTAATAGCCATTACTAAACCATTCCAACTCTCTGGCAATGAGCACAAGAATAACAGAGCTCTAACTTCATCATCAAAGTTTACCCCTACAGAACTTAGCTGACTGGTAACTGTATTAAATTCATTTAAATGGTTTGCAATAGATCCACCTTCCGACATCTTCATATTAAATAGTCGTTTCATAAGAAATACCTTGTTTGAGGCCGAGGGCTTTTCATACAGTTTCGCCAACGTCTGCATCAAACCCTCTGTTGTTGTTTCTGAGTGCCTTTCTATCGAGAATGTTCCATTCCGCGTCTGTCATGGTCGTCGGCTTCTTTGTTTTTCTGCTCAATGGTAGGTACAGATCTTTCTGATACAGATAATCTTCCATCTGCATCTTCCACAGCGCAAAGTTTTGGCCGTTAAATTTCTCCACCCTAAACTTACCATCGTCTGCCATTGCTCCCACTCGAACCAGGAACCCTTCTTTCCTGTGAGTTTATCAGCCAAATAGACCTTCGGCTCTGATACCAGTTGTTAGAAAATTAAATATTATAGAGCAATGAAACACATAAAATATGCGGAAAATAAAAGCACATAAAACACATAAAACCAGAGAGACACAGATATACGTGGTTCACCTAGTTTGGGCTACATCCACCCCGAACAACCAGTCCTTCCTTTATATTATCCAGCAAAAATGAAGAGACAAAACCTACAGCAGATCCGCTGTAATATCCTCTGTTCTCTCTCACAGTCTCCCTCTCTGTTTCTCGCTCCGAGAATACACATACAATACACACCGAACACAATGCCCCCATATATACATACAAGGGGGTTTTCTAGGGAAAAAAACCCTAATCTAAACATAACTTCTACCGTCAGACCATTTGCCTAATGAACGGCCCAGATTGACTAGAAATTACTATACTTTTACAAGGCAATTTTACATCTGTTTTTAGCTTCGGGGGCGCTGCCCCCGAACCCCCGCCACGGGGGGGCTCCGAAAAGCGCTGCCACCCCCCCCTGGACCCCCCACGGCAGCGATTAAATTTTGGGCGGCGTTGCCGCCCCTTTTAAGGTACAGGGGTCCAATGTTGTGATACAAAGTAAAGAAGATAATCAGGCTCCATACCCAACAGGATCTTCTAGCAATCTGGAATTTCTGTCCACTATTGAACCTCACAGTGTTGGTCAAGCTAGCAAAGATGATTGTTAGATTCAAGCCATGAATGAAGAGCTTGATCAAATTGAAAAGAATCACACTTGGGAATTAGTACCAAGACCTCATGACAAAAATGTCATTGGAACTAAATGGATATTCAAAAACAAGTTAAATGAGAATGGGGATGTTATAAGAAATAAAGCTAGACTTGTTTGCAAGGGGTATGCTCAACAAGAAGGTATATACTTTGAAGAAACCTTTGCTCCTGTAGCCAGACTTGAAGCCATAAGAATGTTTCTTGCTTTTTCAAGCTTCCAAAAAATCAAAGTTTATCAAATGGATGTTAAATCTGCTTTTCTCAATGGTGATCTAGAAGAAGAAGTTTATATAGAACAACCAGAAGGATTCATTTTGGGAAATGATGAAAAACTTGTTTGTAGACTTAAAAAGGCTCTATATGGTCTTAAACAAGCTCCAAGGGCATGGTACTATCGTCTTGACAAATATCTTCATCAACAAGGATTTTCAAAGGGGTCTGCTGATAGCAACTTATACACAAAAACTGAAAATGATAAACTATTGATTGTGGTTGTATATGTTGATGGTATCATTTTTGGAAGTAATGAAGAGTCTATGAGTCAGAAATTTGCTTCTGATATGCAGCAAGAATTTGAAATGTCTTTACTTGGGGAACTAACATTATTTCTTGGCTTGCAAGTGCAACAAGCAACAGATGGTATATTCTTATCACAAGCAAAGTACCTCAAGCAAATCCTGAAGAAGTATGGCATGGAAGATTGCAAACCTGTAAGTACACCAATGATAACTGGATGTAATCTCAGTTCTAATGATGATTCCCCCACCGTAAATCAACCAGAATACAGATCTATGATAGGAAGTCTACTTTATCTCACTGGGACAAGACCAGACATCATGCATGCAGTTGGGATTGTTGGACGATTCCAAGCTAATCCAAAAGAGTCTCATCTTCAAGCTGTGAAAATAATATTCAAATATCTACAAGGAACTCAAGACTTTGGACTATGGTATCCAAAGAATTCTGATCTTACTCTTCATGCATACACTGATGCAGATTGGGCTGGAAGTGTTGATGATCGGAAAAGCACTAGTGGTGGTGCATTCTTTATGGGGCCCCGGTTAGTATCTTGGTTTAGCAAGAAGCAAAGCTCCATTGCCTTATCTACAGCAGAAGCAGAATATGTGGCTGCAACATCATGTTGCACTCAAATTCTCTGGATGATGCAAACTCTACAAGACTTTCAAATCAAGTTTTCACCTCCTATCTCCATTATGTGTGATAATACAAGTGCCATCAGTATCTCAAAGAATCCTGTTATGCATTCCAATACCAAGCACATTCCCATCAAATATCACTTCTTACGTGAACAAATACTTGAACAAAAGGTGAAATTGGAGTATGTTTCCTCCAAAGAACAAGTTGCTGATATATTTACCAAACCTCTACCCAGGGAAGCGTTCGAATATCTCAGACAGAAGCTAGGAGTAGTCTCTGCCATGCAGAGGATCAGGTCTACTTAAATACATAAGATTAAATTGGTTGTAAGGTGTTGTTGGGCCTCTCTAAATGCTCAGGCTAAGGGGGAGCATTAGTCATATGAAAAAGATGCATTGTTGGCATTTATAAGTCATCTTGTTATATTATGCAGCATGATCTCAGGGGGAGCATGGTATTGTCAAACTCTTTGCCATTGATGTCAAAGGGGGAGGAAAAGCAACAAAGGGCTTCTATAAGGCCATCAGAGGAAGAGTATTGCCATCAATGCCAAAGGGGGAGATTGTTGGAAATGTTGTCATTGATGGCAAAGGAATTGGAAAAGACAGGAGCAGCATCTAAACTATCCATAAGGCAAAAGAGAAAAGGTAATAGATTGAAGGACAAATTGAATATCTGGCCAAGATTTGTATATGTTAATGAAGAACTGTGGAATTGTGCTAAGTATGGTTGAGTAAATCAGGAATATATATGACCTGTGTGATCAATTTCATAACGAGTAGAGGATACCTTCAGTGCTCGGAGAGGAATGAAGTCATTGTTGCAGAGTTAGGGATATGTGTAGTATATCTGTATTGACTGATGTAATTCGTGTGTGGAATCCCCTGAAAATGGAACCCTGTTGAGGAATCATGATGGTAGAAGAAAAAATGTGATAGGATAGAACTCTGAAATGGAAGTTTTATATGTTATATATATCATAGAAGAATTGAAGAATGACATTGAATTGTAACGAGTTAATCCCATCGGAAGAGAACTACATTTGTTCGAAATCTTGCCAAAGATAGACCAGAGTTATAGTGCAAAACCTAGACTAACCCTTTGGAATCATGAACGGAACCTTGAGTGAAGGGCAAAACCACGAAGGAGGAACAGTGAAGGAATTTTATGGTTTTCATCGCACTGCTTTCAACGGGCAAGCGGTATTCAAGAGGTGGGGAGTGATTCCATAGAACGGGCGACACGCATCCCTGTACGATTTTACAAAACCACTTTTCACTATGTGCCATCACGAGTTATAGTTCGACCGAGGATGCCCAGCGATATTGTTGAGCGCCATTGATCTGGGAAGGTGTCATCGGATGGTCATCATTTGTTGAAGGTGCGTGAATATTAACACATGTACGGCAGGCCATCACACGATTAACGTTTGGCATCGGAGGTCGAGCGATATGAATATACGTCGTTGATTCGGAATCTTGCTAATCTAACGGTGATCGGATGCTATACTTGCGTGAAATTTACTTATGGTACCGTGCGCGTATTGGATTGGCTATTGACTATATATGTGGGCTAGGGGTCAAAGGTTTATCGTAAGATTAATTTACTTGGAAGCATTGGATATTTCTATAAAGTCAAAAGGGTTAAACTTTAGATACAAGGCTTGGGAATTTAAAAAGTGGTAAATATATTTATTTGTCAATTGATAAATAAAAATTAAAAAGAGATCAAAAGCCCCATGTGATAAACTAAGAGGAATACCATTAGCGGTTCGTGGTTTTGACTCATGGTTTTAATAAAGGAAAAACTATATAAGGAGAAGAAAAATAGAGAATGAGGGTGTGCATGGAATGGGTCGTGAATAAAAATTTCTAAAAGAATATATGTATGGGCGAGCTCTGTTCTTAACTGATAAATCTGACACTACGATGCACCCATGAATATAATGATCTGACGATGATAAATCTCTGTTTTGAATGACAGACGAAATCATGAAGAACTAGTGTGAGTATACAGAAAATACATAAATCTGGTGATCGGCAAGGTATGTCATATGGAAACTGGTGGATCCAGTATGAAAATTGATGAAACGTGGTCCGCAGTGGTCCTGTGGGTCGAAGCCTTCAGAGAGGGGGTTGTAGCTCCCTTCTAGTGGTAGCTGGTAAATGAGAGCAAGGGGTAGTAGCTCCCTTCCAAGAGAGGCTGGTAAACGAGAGAAGGTTGTAGCCTTCTGCAGGTGGGTGCCTGCGTGCTGGTATAAGTCTACACCAGCATATATTGTAAGAAGTTTTTCTCTATAATAAATATTGAAGACTGAGATTACAACAGTGGTGGTTTTCTCTCGAATTGGTTTTCCACCTTAAATCCCGGTGTTCATATGTGAGATTTATGTTTGATGGTTTGTTCTGTTATTTCTCTTCATGCTCAATTATTATCTGATGCAATACTCTAAGTAATGACATAACAAGATATCTGGATATATATGTTGGATGCTATACTATAACATATGGTCTTAAGAGAAAGGAAAGAAAAATTGTTCACCCTAAATACTGATTCACCCCTCCCCTCTCAGTATTTTTCCCAACAGTATAGCTGCGAAATTCTAATACTAGGTACACTGGCACTGCAATAGTTCTATCAAATTTTGAATCCAATTTCTATTTAGTATTCACATGACTCGTTATTCTCCTTTAAATAAGATCACAAGAAACAGCATAGTTTTTTCCAATGAAAACAATGAAAATCTAATAACATGTACATTGGCACTGCATTAGTTCTATCACATTTGACATCCAATTTCTATTTAGTATTTACATGACACATTATTCTCCTTTAAAGAAGATCGCAAGAAACATCATAGTTTCTTCCAATGACAACAATGTTCGCCTAGCCTAAAATTTATATATTTTCATTTCATCTATCCCTTTTTCTCCATTACAAGAGTTCTTTTGTAAAAATCCAGAAGGAAAGTGTAATGCTCTCTAATCAAAAAATCTTTCAAATGAATAATCAATAAATGGAGTCACAAATGGATATTTTACTGTCAGTTTATGCAGGCTTTGGAAGTCAATGCAAATTCTCAGACTTTTAAAGATTTTAGTACAAAGTCTGAAGAAAATTTCAGTACATCTATTTAAATATTAAGTCTCATATTTTTCTAATATATGAAGTCAATAAGAATGTGCATTTTCTTCAAATAAAGAAACGAGAGAATTATTCAAAAACAAAAATGGATCTATAAATTTGACCTTTACTCAAAGCACCATAAGTCTCTTCAGCAACCACGCGCGAAGCACCCACCTGACAAAGGCATGAACTGCCAAATTATTTTGAAAACACTTTCATATTACCTATGCTTCTGGTAAATGCTCATTATGATTAATTCCATGCCAACAAGAGAATCAAACATTCAAAAAGAAATCCATACAAACGAAAAATACACATTTAGTCTTAAAGAGACTCAAATATTTCCTATAACCTATGTGATGCAAGTAAAGGTGAATACAGTTCCAATTTCGAGAAACCCGTCAACTTTTCAATTAAGCAAGGGATTGGCCATGCTAATCATCACACCCATAGTAGGTGAGTGAACACTACCATAAATTCTTCCATGAGGCATTTTTTTTGGTTCTCTACCAGCACAGAGAAACAAAGGACCAATGCATCAGCTTTGCTAAAATTAATTTCGGAACACAGATAATAAACTACTACTCCTTTATGAAATATACCAATAAATTAAACCGGTCCATTAGCTAAACTAGAAACAAATTGAATAAATCGCATTAGATGCCTATTTGACAATGACAAACACTCCCATATTTCAGGGAAGAGTGGCCAACATACCCTACATACCCCGTGATAGTTGGATAATCTGGTTTATCAAAATACATTAAAATGGATAAAGAATTAGAGGCATAATCACTTAAACATTTTGTGGTAGGGAGGTCCATTGAACCAAAGGAAATCCCATTCGACATCATTCGAGGCTCATGTGAGCATGGTGATCTAGACAACAACAATAATGGAACCTAAGTGGTGGATGGCTCCACACTTACCTCACCAGTTAACTATGTCCTCACTGGTGCTCAGGGTTTCTCTCGGAGTAGTACAAAAAGCACAGACTGCATATCCCAACCTCTAAAAATATTGCAACCATACCCATATCCATTCCTATAAACTTTGGTAGCTATGCTCCTTACCAATGTTTTGGACACACATTATATGGGAACTGATCCTAATGGCTAGTTGGTGCAATAGCTGAAGTAAATATTGTGGGTTAAAACCCCTCGAAGTTACCCAATGAATTCCATCATACTAAACGCAGCAACAAACAACATTCCAAACATATTAGAAATGAAGTAGGGCTTGATCACATGGGGATCTCACTCAATCAACAAACCCTCCTCTCAGGCATGACACCTTCAAAATAAAACAATGAGAAATACAATCGACTATTTATAAAAGTAATATATGGGCATAGGTTGATTTTAACCTCAGCTAAGAAGATCGGGTATTCTACCACATGCTAGGCACATCTACACCGACACCAAATTAGTGAAAATAGAAGTAGTTTTCAAACATGCAACCAAAATAAAAAAAAAACTCTGGACATTCGTAGAATATTTCAATCACATTCACTTACAAATTTACAAGGTAAAGCCCACTCCATATGAAACAATGTTAAGCCTTTCAAATTTGAATAAATGAAAACAATGTCAAGCCTTTCGAATATGTATGAAAAAATAAAATCATGCATACCTTGAAGTGGAGTAATATGGAAGTACGAAGACCTACAAGCGAGGGAAGTACAAAGATGATATCCCTCACCAAACCTCAGCTTACTACAATGTGAGTCCTGCTCTCCCTTACCAAACCCCAGGGTGCTTCTAATTCATCATCAAGTGGATGTCCTCCAGTGAGAAAGAGGGATAAGCCCCGAGGTAAAAAATAATCATGAAAGCGAGACTATTATTGAAATACCACTGTCATGAACTGCTCGTCAAGGCTCCCCGGACCATGATCAGGTCTCATACTTCAAAACACCCTTTCATAAATGCCCCATGAATGAGTTATAATAGGAGATGCACGCCCCTGCAGATAGAGGGACTGAAATTTCTTGCGGAGCTGGGAATTATTAATTGAAAGGGAAGGGGGATAGGAGGAAAACACTGCAATGCATTCTAATGGATCCCTAATGTGAATGCAACCCCAACTTCTTTCTAATCCCTCATGCAGCAAATGATCCTTCATGTGCGTGCTCTCCCTTGCCAAACCATCAAAACAAGTCTGCTTGGCCCAAAAAATAAAAAATTAATACCTTAAATTATTTATATTTCCTATATAATAAAAAAAACCCACTAAACCTTAGTTATATAGCTAATACAATGTTTTTGGGTTTCTTTAATTGTTTTACCCAAATATGAATGCACATGCTATAATATTGGTTTGTCAGTGATGCCCTCCTGGTTGGAATACATTCCTACTAAGGAACATGATGCATATATTTTGAAAAAATATTTGTCAACAGGAAAATTTAAGTTCCATAGAGGCAAGATTGGGGTATATGATAATCCCTTTCTTGCTGAGAAAGAGCGTTGAAAATGTAATAAGGAATTCCTAATTTAATTTTTCCTTGAATTAAATTAGGATATAATCAAAACTACACATCACAATACAAATTTAATGAGTTAACTGAGTTTTTATCACTCAACTATCTTATTTAATTCAAGTTGAGGACCTAATTTTAGTTTTGTACAATGATTCCTAAATTTTAGAATCCTAGGTTGAGTTAATTTTCATTGTAAAAATTTAATTCAGTGAAATTGAGTTAAGGTCAGTTAAACTAGTTCCAATTGATGGAGGAACTAGTGGAAGGTATAGAAATTATGTGCATCTTCAGTGTTTAACCAATTAATTGATCAATCATCCTAAATTAGCTCATGCATGCATTAAAGTCGAGTTACTCAGTTGAGATTGGATTTCGAAGGGAATGTACTATCAGTTGTAAAATTTTCCAAATTGATGGAGTCAAATAAAATCCTAATATAATTGTGTAATTCTCAATGAGAAAATTTCCTAATTAATAAGGGGCTAATTCCTCATCAAACAACAGAAGGGAATTTGAGCTTGGAGGCTAAGAGAATTGGCTAAGTGTTGGCCAAAGTGAGTCAGTTAGGCAGATGACAGAACATACTTATGAAAATTTTGCTCAACTTTGAGCAAGAATATTGTATTAATCCATATTCTTTGTTTAATGAAATACACATAGGAAGGGGTTTTGAGTAGTTTCTTTCCCATACATAACTATCTGCATATGTGTGTAGAATCATGATGCATGTTTTGATATGTGTCTTAGATCGTGAATTTTCTTCTGTAGATGAGGAGAGTTGATTTGAGTCTTATATTTTAGTACATTACATGAGTAGTTTCGAATCTACAATTAATTTCAATACTACCTATATTAATAGAAAAATAACTTGGTTCCTAATATTTTCATGTGACATGCCCTTGAAAACGTGTTCATAGTTGGAATATTACACTCTTCAAAAAGTTATGTTAGTAAAAGTTATGTTCCTCCTTTACCAGTTTTTACAAACGAAGAAAGCATGCCAATTTTCAAATACAATGGAATATTTCCACCTAACAATAAGATTGTTGTAGCTAAAAATAATTCAGAGCATAAATTTCCTTCTTTCAACCTTTCCTATCTACCTAGTTCCATGCTTTGCTGCAAAATTAAATTTTGTATGGAGCTTTGTTTCAATTGATGAGAACTAGCCACCAATTTTCTTTAAATTAAAGCTTAAGAAATAGTTGAAGGTTAATCTTAAAAGCAATAAAGATAGAGGAAATAATGTACAATAGAAACCATATAGAGTTTATCTAGAAACACGTATTTTTTACATACATAAATACAATGATGAACCAGGGAAAGTACAGAAAATGATCTCTCACACACGTTCATGCATAAGTAAACACTTGAAGATAAAATTTTAAAGTGAAAATAAAGGATAATAGTCATTAATATCACTTCAAAAAACAAAAGTTTTCGAAGAGACACATATGTTATCTCTCACTTGAAACTTACAAACATTCATTGATTAGTTTTCAAAAAATTGATTTATAAGAAAGAAATTTATCCAATATAATGGATAAACTCTTTTCGCTTGACCCCACATGAATATGGATGTCAAATTTGTTTCTGACTACTGAAAGAGCATCCACCATCTCAGGCCCTACAACCATATAAAACCACCCCCTTCCCAATGTTCGAGACACAGTCACTCTATATATCTCAGTTATATTACTTTTAGTGTTGGGATTAACTTCTGTTCCACTGGCATGTGATTCCTAAGCCACAAGAATGAATTCACTTTCATTACTCCTTCTGTGTTTCTTCTTGGATCTAACTTACCTAAAATTTGACTGACAAGAATTCAATGGATTTCTGATATATTTTTTGTACCTCCATTTCCCACCACAAGAGAATTATCCACTTATTGAGTGTTATAAACTTTTCCATAAGAAAACTGCAAACCATTTTTTTGCACGATAACACTCCCATGCAATGACAATTGATAACAGAGCTCTTGATTATTTTCTATGTGTTTTGTTCATGTAGTTCCACATTAAATCAATGTTTAGAATATAATTCTTGACACATCTAACCTCGTGAGTTTTCCAAGCACAAAATGATCCTTGAGTTCCATATCAGTTGAAGGACACCTAAAAAAAAACTATTTTTTCTGAAAGAGTTGGGCAATGAGGATATTTACTTTACATATATATGATACACTATTCACTTGTTGGAAATTTTAAGCATCAATAAAATCAATATCAAATGTATTGGGATCAATTTTCCACATGTTCAATGCCACATACTCTTCCAAGCATGCCTTCAGTTGAGCTTCAGTGTAAGCCTAAATGCATCAAACACAATTAGATGCATTTAAACCAACCTTGATTGGGAAATTTGAACTAATTATATTTATCATGCTCTATAAAATGTATCGAGAGCACCTTTCGATAAATCCAATTCATGGAATTATCATAGTGGACATCCATAATATTCATTCTCAAATCTTCATTGATTACAATTGAAGAAATGTTAGGTATGGAATCTATACTAGTTTTATTTATTTCGTCAACATATAAGGAGAAATTTGACATTTGAATAAGCCTAATGGATTCATCTACATCACCTTGAGCCACTATTTATGAGAACATAAGCTGACTTAGGGCCTATGAACAACAAATGCAGACAAAATAAATAGAGACATCAGATTTTGTCAATAAACAAGTTTCTGAGATTAAAAGGCCAAATTTGGATTAATTTTTATTTTTTAGTGACAAATCCACTCTCGTGTTGAAAATATGACAACTTGAAAAGTCTCTTCTCCTAAAACTGGCACACAACACTAGGTAATTTCACAAAGGAACATATAAATTTCCATTGAGATGCAAAAATAATTACAAGTGTTCTGTTAGTGATGTAAGAATGTGGTGCATCAATTTTTTCTTCCTCATGGCTTGTGTAAGAATAAGCACTGGAAATATATTTAGTAAGGTATTTAGGAACAAAAGGTGATACCCTTATTGCAACGGCTATATAAGCCCCAAAGAATATCAACCATCATAAGATTAAAAACTAATCAGCATTAGGGTACAACATTTCAAGCATAAATATCTAAAGAAGAGGTGAAAATAACTCACCCAAGGATGGAAAACTCGAGAGGATTAAATAATAAAGCTAGTGGCTCACACTTTTTATTCATGTATAACATGTGTCTTGCCATTTCAAAATCACTATCCATATCGGATTTATCATTTATCAGGTAGAACAATTCAAAATGAGAAATTAATGCTAGATTAAGATTAATATTCTTTGCAGGTATTCTCATAGATCATACTAGCCCCTGTGATAATGAACAACATAGTATAAAACAAAAATCAAAATTAAAGTTCCATAAAAGAAGTAGGATACAATGTACACTAAAATACCAGAAATAAAACATGAGCCATGCACTCCTTTCAAGTGAAGAGTATATAAGTGTTGTAGCTACCACAAACACCCCCCAAAATTTTTCTAACACTTGAATTTTGGAGCCTACTAAGGATCTCATGATCTATTTCTCTATTGACCCTCCATGATCATTTCATGTTTTGAAAAACATTTAAGTCGCAAGTCACTTTCACTCACATGCATAGGTTTCAATAATTTCATGAGAAAAAATCCTTTATGAAATATTGAAAAGGTGCAATAATGTTGAACCCTTAGTTAAACTGAGAGGGGGGAGGGGGGGGGGAGGGGGAGGGGTGAATCAGTTTAACACATACATGGAACTTTTTAAATTTTTCCTTTAAAAATTATTTACACCTTCATTTCATGATCAGCTTAATATGTGTGCAATCTTAATTTGTGAGTAGCAAGTATCAAGCAGTTGTTAATGTAAGAGCAGTCTTAATATGTAAGCAACAAGTATTATGCGGATTAGATAAACCACATCAACACATAAAAATCATGCACAGAGACACCAAATATAAGTGTAAAACCATAAAGGGAGAAAACCACATATTATTATTGTTTTGATGCAAAGGAAAGCTCCAACTCCCTCTCACCACTGATTTTCTGTAGGCTCCAACCCACAGGAGGCTCCTACCTCAATTCTGCAAGCTACAACTTGCAAGGAAGCTCCAACTCTCATCAATTTTCTGCAAGCACCTACCTACAGGAGGTTCCAACCTCAGTCAGCTACAACTTGATGTGGAAGCACCAACTCCCATCTATTTTCTACAGGCACCAACCTACAGGAGCCTCCTACCTTAGTCAGCTACAACTGACATCTATCAAGCTACAACTTGATAGGGAAGCTCCAACTTCCTTACTCTTTCAAAAGAAAACATTTGCTAATTTACCTTGGATATCAACTCTATTTTGTACCTTCTTACTGCTGTGCATCAGTCCTCATATCTACCCTGCATCATCTCTGCTTCTTCTCAGATTCACTATCAGCACCTCCTTCTTCTCTGCTCAGCTTCTCCTTCTTCTCTGCCTCACTGCTTCATTTCTGCATTCTCTAACTTTTCACAGCATATCGCTCTACTCCTCCTTCCTCTTATCTTTTCTGCCTCAATTCCACATTCTCCAAATTCTCTCTCACTCACTTCTTATGCATATCAAGATGACTTTATTTATAGATATTTTCTTATGACTGTTTGTATTCCTTAGGGAATTCGAAATGAATTGCCACACCTCTTAGCTCTCTGTCTTCTCATTTCTTTTCCAGCTCAATCAGAAAAATATAGTTGTATGTATTAATTTTAATATTATAGTGGGAATTTCATTTTCTTCCGGAGACTTGCCAATGCATCACAAAAATATAAATCAATTAAAACATTCACATTTTTAGTTACATAAAAACAATTTTACTCAGCCCATTTTCTGGCTTTTAGATTTGCTGGCTTTGTCTTTTCTGCTACTGTTAGATAATTGTTCTGCATACTCTGTTCACTGTAATTGTGTGCACCTGTGCATGTACACCTGTCAAACCTGCAATCTCTGTTTACCTCTGTCAGCCCCATACTTTCTCTCTTTTTGTGCATATAAAATGGATACAACAAATTTGTACTCAATACAACTGTCAATCTAGGCAATTTCAGTACTTTTTAATTTTTGCACTGGAAATTTGAATTAATTTTGAAGCTACTCCATCGGAGGTTAAAATAATTGTTGTGAACCAAATAATTTTATATCTGGGAAGAATATTTTCATTGCAGAAGCTCCTTGATGTCTGGGCTACCCTCACTCTTCTGTTATATTGCACATTTAAAATGCTCATCCAAATTTTTCAATAAATTTAAAATCCATTCAGTGCATATATAGTGTTCACTATATAACCCAAATAATTCTCATAGCCAAGGGTTCCTTTACTAGCAGTTTAAATAATTGAATGCGGAGGCTTTAATATCGCCATGGTTATCAACCCCCAACATCACATCAACGTTCAAACTTTGGAACATAACCCCTTATAAAATCACTATACATATATATGTATGTCATGACCAGACCATACACGCACCTTCCACTAATTGGTAACATTAGAATTGGACATGCATGACATTGTGGTAAAATCCATAACACAAACCTTAGCCCAAGTTATGGGGCCTACCATCTGCTAGCGTTATTAGTAATCCCTTATAGTAAAATGCTCCATATTATCGAATGGCCAACAAAAATCTTATATATATATATATATATATATATATATATATATATATATATATATATGTATGTATGTATGTATTGATGATTAAAATCACCATATATATTAATAGCATTCTCCAAATCAGAGGTTACAACGTTAATACGATGCCCATATAATTGACATTTGGCCCCACCGATTAACATGTCTTTCATATCGACGGTTGACCTGTTCTCGCATTCGTCTTGATGATCCAACGACTCCAATCCAATCTCGCACAGACTGTTATGCATGGGGGTTAACTCGCGATGAGAGTGGGTTTTCAAAACTGCTTAAGGCCACGTGTCAGCCTATGGCGTTGATTGCGTTTGAATTGGGAATACAACTTAAAGTACAAAAGTGGTGCAATGAAAACCGTCAGGTGTTCCAAACCCACTGTCACTATTCACAGCACTCGTGGTTCCATTCATATCTTAGCTCATAGTTCCGATTTTGTCCGATTACTAATGCCAATCCGTTTCTCTGCGTTATAACGTCAGTTCATCTAACCACAGTGCTATTATATAGTTCCGATGGAATCCTTATAGACTATTCAACTCGGGTTTCTTGCATTCAATAGGAAAACCCTTCACACGCGAAACATATTATTACTTTGACATATAGAGATAATATGCCCTATATACCCAGAACATGTCCGTGACTCGCTCTCCCAACAGAGCTTCACAAGTGTCCACAGTGGTTCACACCAACTTCAGAGAGGGTTCTTGATGCGATAGGCCTCTTCGCACAAGATATTCATACCTTCGATATAGCCACAGAATGGATACATCTGCGAGCATTCAGGAGTATAAGCACTCACCCAAAGATTCACATCGGCATCACGCAACAATCGTATCTTAACAGTAGCCCTCAGCACGGAGTCATCACACTGATTCTCATACCCTGAATTATTGGATTCGAACTTAATGACACTGAGATCAGTTAGTCTTATTTAAGAACACATATACATATTCAATACTCGGAAATAACATCAAATCCCTCATCAGATACAAAGTACCATTCAAGCCCTACAATTACTCAGGACATCATTCAACTCCACTACAGAGATTAGCAGTTCAAATGTAATAAATCAGTGATTACAAGAATCGATTCTTCTTGATTATAAGTCACACAGAGCCACTAATTCATCCAATGATATAGAGTTTCACACTAACCCTACTACAGTATTTCCATTAATCCATCATGGGTTCCAATACACACAATTCCACACATTTGCACACAGAAATTAGGAACAGTTCTTCATCAACATATAAAAATTAAATCAACTACAAAACCCTCCTGGTCTTGGCCAGATATTCAATTTTCCCTTCAATTAATTACCTTGTCTCTCCCTAGCAGCTCTCTCCTATGCCATCTCCTTTGCCTCTGTTTCCTCTAATGTCTTTGCTGCCTTTCCAGATCTCCAATCAACTAACCCTTCTAAAACTGCCTTGGCTTCATGTTTCATGCTCTCTTTGCCTTGTTGTTGTTTTTGGTGCTACTCCTTTGCGCTCCTTTGCCATCAATGACAACATTTCCAAGAGTCTCCCCCTTTGGCATTGATGGCAACACATCCACCGATAATCCAATGCTTCCTCCAAGTCTTCCTCTGCCTAGCTTATTTTAGAAGACCCTTTCTTCTATTACCTTATTTTCCTCCCCCTTTGACATCAATGGCAAAGGGTTACACATCTTTCAGTGTAGATTCTATCTCTACATTTCCTTTCTCATAGATGTGATTAGGCCTTCTTCTTCTGGCTTTGTACCCTGTTGCTCCAAACTGGTGTAAAAGAGTTGTTGAGAGAACACTTTTGAAGATTATTGATCATGAATGTACACTGCAAGTTGATACAATCCCAAAGCACTGACTCCTTTCACTTGTATAAAGCTGAAAGTGAGGATAATGACACTTCATAGAACACATTGTACCAGCTTTATCTAATCAGGGATGCATCACTGGATTAAACCTAGAATACTGAGAATGCTTCAAATATACTTCAGTCTCTATTTGATGTAGTGCGCCAATACATTTCTGTTGAGGAAGATTATAGATGTAATATGTCTTATTCTGCAATATTCATCTATAGTATAGCATATAAAGCTAGTATATATTTTATTGCTAGGGTACACCTTTCCTATCTGTTGGTGGTGATATGGGCTAGGATGCTGATATAGCTGAAAGTTGTTGTTACAGATGTGATCAATGAATCAACCAGAATTCGATCTAAGAGATCAAATGCCTTTACTGCTTGCATAATGTACTTTCAAAAAGAAACCCTTGAGACTAGATGCATTCAGTGTATTAGTCAGTCTCACTTATCAATCATGCACTTTCCTTTATGACATAAGGAGGTATGTATGTCAATGATCAATCTCTCTTTAATGGGAAATGTTAGCAAGTCCTTTCTACTGAAGTATGCTTTGGATGAATCAATAACAGATTTATGAGCTTCAACTGACACAACTAATACTTCATACTTTTGATACTTTAACTGTTCTATTATGATGATCTTGATATACTCTTGCCATAATCCTTTGATCCTGAGGACCTGTATCATACCACTGCTCCATGACAACACTTGATATTCTGTAGAGAGGCATGCTACTGTACCAAGTTCCAACTGATACTACCTTGATAAATTACGTAGAGATTTCACTTTATCTTGCACATTAACCCATAATTAAGACATCCTTCATAAATTTTACTATTGAGCTTTCCATTGTTCACACCAACAGTCATCAATATCCTGAATTTTATCTTGGCATCTTTAACCATTTGCTTATTCTTCCATTCTGTTCAAAGGAATGTCACTGCATTTTCTTTTCTAGGACTGCTCTAGAATCATTTTTGTATTATATTCAATTCAATTGTTCTAACATACAAATCTTCAGGAATATATCTTCAATTTCTTTTCTATGAATCTTCATGGGTTGATTACTAAAATATTTATTACTCACTTAACTGCATTCCTCCGAGTGAACCTTTTGAAAGATGTGATGAACTGATGATAGCCACTCATCCTTATTAATGTGATTCATTGTTAATTCTAGCAGTATGAGGCACAGTGTCATCGTCACTTTAATGTGCTGAATTCTCCTTAGCTTACATGTTCATTGCTAAGGCATCCTCTATCATCATCGCTTCTTGTTGTCTTCTCTTATTCCATCAATTTTTCAGCTACTTAATACTTCAAATGATCTTCTTCCTCTATAGTTCTCTTTTAGAGGAATTTCCTTTCCCTTCTTGATCTCATGGTTGTTCATATTCCAAGGTCATATTCCAAGGAGCTCTTCTTAGACTGCTTTCATGGGGACTATTTATGAACTAATCTCCCCCTGGGATGTTGCTTCATATTTGTCACTGATTAGATATTTTCTTTGCTTCCTAGAGTAGATTTACCTGAGCCTATGATGGATTCATTATGTTATTGAGGTAACAGGCTCCCGCTTTCTCTTTTCCTTCCATACTTTATTAGGGTTCTTCATAATGTCTGCTCTTCCTTTTTATTCATATTTTTGATTAATCTGTTTTGATTCCATCCTCTGTCCAGAGCTCTTTAATGTATATGGAAGTTTACAGTCTTTTTCTTTCTGACCAAGCTTGAGGCATACATAACATCTTATTCTACCAAGGTATGTTTGAGCTGATGTACAAGACTTTGTCCCCCCTTTTGAATAAAATTTACATTCAACAGATTTATGTCCAAAATTATTGCATGCATAATAGTAGCCATGGAAATATTTTGTGTACCTGGTGGAATATTGTCTTTTCCATATGCTTGTTTGAGGGGTTCTTCTCTTTTGCTACATCTTTTGCTGGCTAGACTGGATTTGCTTTGTCTTACAATATGATGTAGTATGTCCAGGTTTGTGGCAGGAAAAACAAGTGATACTTCCCATAGGAGGAAAGAACCTTCTTTAACATCTTCCAAATTTATTCAATTCATCCTTAGGAGCATATGAGCCTTTAGTAGCTGATTGTTTCATCCTCTCATTCTCTGTTCTTTCATGTTGCTGCTTGTTTTTGTTTGTTTGTTTGCACATCTTGTTCTTGCTAGTTTCTTCTTCTATGGGAATTTTCTGAGCTGCTTCATCGTCCTTTACAGCTTTTACAAAGATGATTTTCCTGTTATCTTCTGCCTTGGACTTACTAGTTTCTCCTTCATATCCTATACCGGCCTTTATGAGAGGAGACCTTTGAGCATTTAGAATTTGGTCCAACTATCTAGAGATTTTCATTTGTGGAGTATTCATTAATAATTCTCTTTGGGATTTTTCTAATTTCTTTCTTAGGCACACTACTTCTTCTTCCAGTTTCCCACATTCCAGAATTTTCTCGTTCATTTGTTGCAGCAGAGTGTCTTCAATTTTCCTTGCTTCTCAAAGTTGTGTCTTCATGCCAACAATTTCCTTCTTATCTTTATATGCTTTCTCATCACATATTTGCACCATTGTCTTAAGGTATTTGTTTTCATTCTTCAGTCTTTCTATTTTAGTCAAGGCTGTGTCAGGTTTGGATTTTTCTTCAGCTGCAATTTCTTCATGGTTCTTATTGCCATTCACACTAGCCGGTACCTCATTTGATTGAATATTTTCCTTTTGACCTGATGTTGTCTTCTTCTTAATTATCTTCTCCTTCTTGACAATGCAGTCCTCTGTGTCTATTCCATGCATGAAATGCAATCTGTCCCAGATTTCTTTTGCAGAGGTTAAATCCATTATCAACTCAAAGTCCTTGTTATGAAGACTGTTATATATCACACATTTTTCCTTAGCATTCCTCTATTTTTCTTTTACCACGGGGGAGTCTGTGCAGTAACCATCACAAACAAGCTTCCATACCTTAGGTTCATCAACCATTAAACATGTTTTAACCTTATCTCTCCATTCATGAAATTTTGTTGTATTTAGCATAGGTACATTTTGATAGTCCATGACTTAACCAGATCTCCTTCAAGCTATAAAGCTTACACCAAAGGAAGCAGCTCTTATACCAGTTTTTGAACCCTTAATTAAACTGGGGGGGGGGTGAATCAGTTTAACACATACATGGACTTTTTAAAACTTTTCCCTTAAAACTTATTTACACCTTCATTTCAGGATCAACTTAACATGTGAGAAATCTTAATTTGTGAGCAGCAAGTATCAAGAAGATTTGTTAATGTAATAGCAGTCTTAATATGTAAGCAACAAGTATTAAGCAGATTAGATAAACCACATCAACACATACACATCATGCACAGAGACACCAAATATAAGTGGAAACCCATAAAGGGAGAAAACCACATCTTATTATTTTTGTGATGCAAAGGCAAGCTCCAACTCCCTCTCACCACTGATTTTCTGTAGGCTCCAACCCACAGGAGGCTCCTCCCTCAATTCTGCAAGCTACAACTTGCAAGGAAGCTCCAACTCCCATCAATTTTCTGCAGGCACCTACCTACATGAGGTTCCAACCTTAGTCAGCTACAACTGACATTTTATCAAGCTACAACTTGATGTGGAAGCACCAACTCCCATCTATTTTCTGCAGGCGCCAACCTACAGGAAGGTCCTACCTTAGTCAGCTACAACTGACATCTATCAAGCTACAACTTTACAGGGAAGCTCCAACTTCCTTACTCTTTCAAAATAAAACATTTTCTGATTTACCTTGGATATCAGCTCTGTTTTGTGCCTTCTTACTACTGTCCATCAGTCCTCATATCTGCCCTACATCATCTTTGCTTCTTCTCAGATTCACTATCATCTCCTCCTTCTTCTCTGTCTCACTACTTCATTTCTGCATTCTCTAACTTTTCACAGCATCTCACTCTGCTCCTCCTTCCTCTTATCTTTTATGCCTCAATTCCACATTCTCCAACTTCTCTCACACTCACTTCTTATGCATATCAAGATGATTTTATTTATAGAGATTTTCTTATGAATGTCTATATTGCTTAGGGAATTTGAAATGAATAGCCACACCTCTTAGCTCTTTGTCTTCTCATTTCTTTTCCAGCTCACTTAGAAAAACATAGTTGTATGTATTAATTTGAATATCACAGTGGGATTTTTTTTTTCTTCCGGAGACTTGCCAGTGCATCACAACAATCTAAATAAATTAAAACATTCACATTTTCAGTTACATAAAAACAATTTTACTCAGCCCATTTTCTGGCTTTTAGATTTGCTGGCTTTGTCTTTTCTGCTGCTCTTAGATAATTTTTCTGCATACTCTGTTCACTGTAATTATGTGCACCTATGCATGTACACCTGTCAAACCTAAAATCTCTGTTTACCTCTGTCAGCCCCGTACTTTCTCTCTCTCTGTGCATATAAAATGGATACAACAAATTTTTACTCAATACCACTGTCGATCTAGGAAATTTCAGTACTTTTTAATTTGTGCACTGGAAATTTGAATTAATGTTGAAGTTGCTCCATCAGAGGTTAAAATCATTGTTGTGAACCAAATGATTTTATATCTGGGCTGAATATTTTCATTGCGGATGCTCCTTGATGTCTGGGCTACCCTCAGTCTTCTGTTATATTGCACATTTAAAAGACTCATCCAAATTTTTCAATAACTTTAAAATCCATTCAGCGCATATACAGTGTTCACTATATAACCCAAATAATTCTCATCACCAAGGCTTCCTTTACTGGCAGTTTAAATAACTGAATGCGGAGGCTTTAATGTCTCCATGGTTATAAACCCCCAACATCACATCAACGTTCAAAATTTGGAGCATAACCCCTTATAAAATCACTATACATATATATGTATGTCGCGACCAGACCATACACGCACCTTCCACTAATTGGTAACATTAGAATTGGACACGCATGATATTGTGCTAAAATCCATAACACAAACCTTAGCCCAAGTTATGGGGCCTACCATCCGCGAGCGTTATTAGTAATCCCTTATAATAAAATGCTCCATATTATCGAATGGCCAACAACAATCTTATATATATATATATATATATATATAAACTCACCATAATTATATATCTATAATTCAACTCACCATATATATTAATACAATTGTCGAAATCAGAGGTTACAATGTTAATACGACGCCCATATAATTGAAATTCGACCCCACCGATTAACATGTCTTTCATATCGACGGTTGACCTGTTCTCGCATTCGTCTTGACGATCCAACGACTCCAATAAAATCTTGCACAGAATGTTATGCATGGGCATTAACTCGCAATGAGAGTGGATTTTCAAAACTGCTTAAGGCCATGTGTCAGCCTATGGCATTGATCGCATTCGAATTGGGAATACAGCTTATCGTACAAAAGCGGTGTGATGAAAACTGTCAGGTGTTCCAAACCCACTGTCACTGTTCATAGCACTCGTGGTTCCGTTCATATCTTAGCTCATAGTTCTGGTTCTCTCTACTTACTAACACCAATCCGTTTCTTTGCGTTATAACGTCAGTTCATCTAACCGCAATGCTGTTATATAGTTCCGATGGAATCCTTATATACTATTCAACTCGGGTTTCTTGCATTCAACAGAAACACCCTTCACACACGAAAGATACTATTACTTTGATAGATAGAGCTAATATGCCCTGTATACCGAGAACACGTTCGTGACTCACTCTCCCAATAGAGCTTCACAAGTGTCCACGGTGGGTCACACCAACTTCAGAGAGGGTTCTTGATGCGATAGGCCTCTTCACACAAGATAGTCATACCTTCGATATAGCCACAGAATGGATACATCTACGAGCATTCAGGAGTATAAGAACTCACCCAAATATTCACATCGGCATCACCCAAAAATCGTATCTTAACAGTAGCCCTCAGCATAGAGTCATCACACTGATTCTCATACCCTGACTTATTGGATTCGAACTCAATGACACCGAAATCAGTTACTCTTATTTAAGAACACATATACATATTCAATACTTGGAAATAACATCAAATCCCTCATCAGATACAAAGTACCATTCAAGCCCTCCAATTACTCAGGACATTATTCAGCTCCACTACAGAGATTAGCAATTCAGATGTAATAAATTAGTGATTACAAGAATCGATTATTCCTGATTATAAGTCACACAGAGCCACTAATTCATCCAAGGATATAGATTTTCACACTAACCCTACTACAGTATTTCCATTAATCCATCATGGGTTCCAATACACACAATTCCACACATTTCCACATAGAAATTAGGAACAGTTCTTCATCAACATATACAAGTGAGATCAAATACAAAACCCTCCTGGTCTTGGCTAGATATTCAATTTTCCCTTCAATTAATTACCCTGTCTCTCCCTAGCAGCTCTCTCCTTTTCCATCTCCTTTGCCTCTATTTCCTCTAATGTCTCTGCTGCCTTTCCAGATCTCCAATCAACTAACCCTTCTAAAACTTCCTCAGCTTCATGTTTCATGCTCTCTTTGCCTTGTTGTTGTTTCTAGTGTTGCTCCTTTGTGCTCCTTTGCCATCAATGACAACATTTCCAACAATAATACCCATTAAAATAGTTCATGTGAAATGTTAAAATAGTGATGATAGCCATTGTACACTTTTTTTAGCAGACTCCCTTACATTAGTTACGTTTGTATTGCTATTATGGAGAGTTTTATCAACTGTTGCTTTTGCGAATTTTTGATTTTACATGTGTCATTTTCATATTCAAAACTGTATATTTTTCTTGTTTTCACTTTGACAAGTGGAATTTTCATTTCATATTTTCTCCAACATGTGTTGGTTTTAAGGTCATTCAAATTTTCCAAGTGTCATCTTGTGTTTTCCTCATGTCGTACGTGTAGGTTTTGTGTTTTTCACTCCTGCATGTGTCATATCTTTGCACATCACCAAAGTTATTTTTGGTGCACTCTTGTACACTAGATGGTATTATGTATCATTATAATATGTGCTATACACTTTCCTATGTCTTAGCACATCATCTGGCCACAATCGTCACAGTTGTCATAAATTGTGTTCTGTGTTGTAATATGTCATTTCAACTATCGTAGTTAGACATAAGTATCTCTTCACAGTTGTTTAAAAGATGTGATTGTCATTCATGAGTCCTATTTATTTTTTCTAACTTTTTTTATTGTTTTGTATGTGTTATTCAAGTTCTAGTCATACCCAGATGTATTTCTTTCTTTTACTTAGTCTATCCCACACTTGTCCATTTTAGAGCCCTTCTTGGTCATGTAGCCTAGTGCAAGTTGTGAAGTATTTTTACTTCTTATTATTATGCATATAAACCCATTCATAAGCCTCGTTGATGTAATCCTACATCCAATTATTGGTGCAATAAGTCCCTCTAAATATTCCAAAAAAATTTGCACATTATGATCCTCCCACGGGAAATCACTTGACCCGTCTTTCTCATACTTACTCACTTCACTGTCCTTTTTCACCTCTTCCTTCCATGCCACATGCATGCCACTTAGAGAATTCCTACATAACAACATGTACCTCTTTCACTCATTTTCAGAGGCAAAAATTGCAATGAAAATATCCTCCTATCCTCCCAATGTCGTGAAAACTGTCCAAGGCGAAATGGAATCATCCCAATGGCTTCCTCAATAAAAATTGCACTTTGAATGGTCATGCACCCACTATTTTTTAAAATTTTACTATCTTATGATGAAAAGTGCACTAAAAATAAAAAATGAACCCTTGTTAAAGAAAATTTCACTTTCTCTCAAGCCTCATCTTCCTTTGAGTCCATGGCACACTACCAAAGGTTGAAGACTCACCCTTCTGCCTTACCTAATGCGCTCTATGAAAAAACTTCAATTAGCATATTCCTCTAGAGTGCATGGATTAGTAGGGATGTTTGAAGGAATATCTCTCTTATATTTGACCATTCAAACTATTTCATACTTGAAGTTTCGTTTCCCTTTGAGTGCATAGAGAAGTCCTGAAGGTTGAACCTTTCACCTTCCATCATTCGCAATGTGCTCATGCACTCTAAGAGCCCCTTCAAACTTTTTGTTTACTGCATGAAATAGTAGGGAACGTTGAAGGATTCCTCCCCTCACGTTTTACTAGTCAAACTCATTTTTTAGGTTTCCCTCTCTTTCCTTTGGAGTGCATGGCGCAAACACGAAGCGTGAAGATGTCAACCTTGTCCCTTAGGCTTCCATAGTTATGTTGAGCCAATGAGAGCTCTTCCTCATAGTGCATGGTGTATTAATAATAGACAGTGGAGCCCTCCTAAGCCACTGATGATTTTGACTACACTTTCTTGATAAAACCCTCCTCTATTGTCCCTTTCACGAGCCTATCAGAAGAAGATCATTCCATGAGCTAGGTAGTGATAGAAAAGATGTTTTTCGGAATAATATTTCCATGTCATGAATTATTTGCATTGGAAAGAGTTCATTCCAAGCACAACAGAAAGAAAAACATAAGGGAAAATTATGAATATGTTTGAAATTGGATAAAACAATGCTCCCTGTGTTTTGTGACATGGACTAACTGCCTCTCGTGGATCCTTATATTTGGTGATGCAATCGTTGAATAACACCTATGGTTTTTGGTCTAATGGCAATTGTGACTCCCAAAAGGTGGTATCAGAGTGTAGGTCATGATTTCAATACACACCGGGCTTGCATTGGGGGGTTGATTGTTGGACATTGTATAAACAAATGCTCCCTGTGTGTTTTGGGAGAAGGACTAACCACCTCTTGTGGATCCTTATCTTTGGCGATGAGATTTTTGACTAACACCTGGGGGTTTTTCTCTAGTGGAAATCATGACTGCCAACAGAAGAAACACCTGCAGAGGAGAAGCACTAAGAGAACTATTATGAAAACCTAAACAAAATCGTAGACCAAGACAAAAGGAAGACATTGCATGATGACTGAGTGGATTCTGATATTGATCAAAGACCCTTTGGAGGGTGAGTCTGAGTGAAAATTAGATCTTTTCTAAAGAGGAACCATATATTGGATCTATCAACAAGATGCAATAAGAAGCAAGAAGCAAGACAAGTTTGCAATCAGACTTCCTTATGAAGTCTATGTCAGTAATGTAAATTTGTTACTTGTAAAAGTTTCTTCATAATAGTCAATGTGTGTCAATCTATCATGACACATAATGATGTGAAAATTAATGATGCATATTAACAAAAAGGATAAAATTTAATATGTGGAAGTCCAATAGTAACATGTGGAATATGAAGAGCCACTTAGTAATATATGGAAAAAATACCTTTCAGAGAAGTCCAAAAGTCACATGGAGAAGTAAAAAATACACACTATAAGTCCAAGAGTCATGAGGATATGAAAGTTTATTCCAATTATTATAAAAGAAACCTCGTAACTCAAAAAATATACTTTTCGAGGCTTGAACTTTGGAGAGCTAGTCTTGGCTTCTCTACTTGGCATAGGAGAGAGAAACTGTTTTTTTGAGAAGTAAGAACTGACTTAATGTTCCACTATTGGAACTTGTGTTCACCATTTTAATTGATTTACTTGGATATTTCACCTTATAATTGAAGATCTATGAGCCAACACATTTCCATGCATATATCGAAAATGTTTTAAGACTATTCTTGGGATTTGTATGGTATATGTTATGTTCATATGTAGTAGAGAAATTGAATTATTTATGTGGCTTGGATACTTATCTTGATCAGTGTGTGGTATTCTACTTAATATCGTTGTGTGAACTATTTTTCTAACAAATCTTTTCATGCTCTCGTGTGCCTCTTCTAGGATAGTATTATTACTTTCATCTTAGAGACTAAGTTTTGGTCTCCCCTCATGATGGTTTCCTTTTACATCCTGCAATTGGTTCTTCACAATGTCATATTACTTATTTATTCAAGGTTTAGGTATATAATATCCTATTTTATCCATGAAACCAAGATGAACCTTTATGTTATGGTGTTTTAATCGATACTCTGGATGGGGCTCCTACTCCAAAAGTTGTGAGGTCTAATTGGGAATTCACGTTAAGGAGACCCCATATATGTTGGCGGTATCAAGCACCATAAAAAATAGGGATTGTTAATAAGCCATGGAAATAAAACCAAGAAAATAAATTTTAAAACATTAGTTATTTATGTTTCTTATTGGCTTCTATCATTTTCACCCTAGTCCTATTCATTAGTTTGAGCAAGATGCATCGCCTTGAATGATGAGGTTCAAACGAGAAAGGGCTTACGGTGGATACCTAGGCACCCAGAGATGAGGAAGGGAGTCGTAATCGATGAAATGCTTCGGGGAGTTGAAAATGAGCATAGATATGAAGATTCCTGAATAGATTAACCCTTTTAACTGCTACTGGATCCTTTCTATTTGATTTATTTCCCATATCATAACATTTAGAATCATTGAATAGAATGATTCAAAAGCAATCATATGGTGATAGAACCATAAAATATCCACTATATATGTTAAAGCTTAAATAAAAAAACTACAAATTGAAAACAAGCAATGTAAAAGAAAACTTTTCTAAGAGCGAGAAAACAAAATCAAGGTAAAAGCAGATTAATCCTTTTTTACCAATTTGAGTTCCTAAATAGGATAAAAATTAATGGCACTAGGATCTTTGTACAAGTCAATATAGGAGTTTAAATAGGTTTCAAAGTTCTCCATCGTTCAATGTATCCTAATTCTTTATAGCTCCAAAAATGAAAATATACCTCATGCTTTTGATCGAAGAGCTAGAATTGAAGTGCACATAAAAAATTTAACAAGGTAAAGTTAGAAGAAAAGACACAAAAAATATTTAATTTAGAAAAGAAGAGGAGATGAATGAATCCAATAATAATCACAACATTCCGATTACATATTACTTCTATAAAAAGAATTCAAAACAAAATACTTTGCTTCTATACATAACACCTTCCGTGCATCCCATTACATTAACACAACTCCATGAGATCAATCTGTAGAATTCAGGACATTCAATAAATAATATTCATGGTAGGACCTCATATGAATCTACCTTGAAAATGAATGATGATAATACATAGCAGGCAGGATTAGCGGCAACCAGAATAGTCGTATGCTCATTTAGAGAGGTTTTTATTCCCACCTTTGCAATTCTGACATTATGTAGCTCCGTCACTTCATGAATAATGGTACGTTTTTCCTTTTCCATCTTATCAAATTCATAAATAGCACATATACCCATGTGGGTAAGTGCCTAATTAATCACATATAAGATCCATTATTTTTGTCACTCCTCTTATGGTGCCCGAAGTTATATGTTGGTAAAAGGTCTATAATGCATTTAGTTTAAAATAAAAAAAAATCCAACTCCAAAGAACCCAGTAACTTAAACATTGGAAAGAATAAAGCTCAAAAATATACTAGTGCCGCACCTTCAAGGACCATTTTGTTGGTGGTCGGTTACCTTTGAATAAAAACTATCATACCAACACCACTGCTTCCCCGACCTGTGGTGTAATCTCCTTAAGTTTCCACTTTGATCATGTATTTTAACAATTGACTCTTTGCAACTCTGTAACACCCCCAAGTTCTATACTTTTCAAGTTATACATTTGAACTTAAGTCCAAAGGGGAGTGGACCCCAATGGATAATTATTGTGTGGATGTAGTTAATTATTTATTTATGAAAAATAAATAAAAATTTTTATGTGCACTATGACCAAAGGAGATTTTGAGATCACTTGCCTAATCCATGAGGTTATGGAAAGAGGTTAAGACTTTCCCCAAAATATTGCAAAAAGACTTGAAAGAATTTATTTCTAATTTAGATTTTGAGGAAAAATCTAAATTTCCCAATGATGAGGAAAGTATTTGGGAAGAAGTAAAAAGCTATAAAAGTAGAAAGTAGCTTTAAAGTCCCTAATTAAGGGAAGCCTAGGCAAACAGGAATAAAATCATCCTCAAATTTTGGACGCATAATTGGAAACTGGCTTTGAGGAGAGCATAGCTTAAATAAGCTTCTCCAGAACAGATTGAGGTTAGTTTGTCCTTGGAGGATCTCAGCTCGGGGGTGAGTTCTGGAGATAGAAGAACTCTAAGGTTGGGAGGACTGGTCATAGTATCGGTATGCATGCATAATTTTGGATATTATTTTAAGTCTGCCCTTGGAGGATCTCAGCTCATGGGTGAGTTCTGGAGATAGAAGAACTCTAAGGTTGGGAGGACTGGTCATAGTATCGGTATGCATGC